>LPNX010546580.1:139401-201761 GCA_001517045.1 Pseudotsuga menziesii | reverse complement strand
GAGAGGGGGGGGAGGGGTGAGTGATAGATAGAGAGTGGTGGAGGGAGGGGGAGTGAGGGAGGTATAGTGAAGGTGGAGAGAGGTTATGAGAGAGGGGGAATGAGGGAGGGACACACACACACACACATATATATATATAGAGAGAGAGAGAGATTTTGTGGGAGAGAGAGGGGGGAGGTAGGATCAATAGAGAGAGAGTGATGTAGGGAAGGATAGTGAGGGAGGTATAAATAAGGTGGAGAGAGGTTTTGAGATATGCAGAGTGAGGGAGGAACACACACACACACATAGAGAGAGAGAGAGAGAGAGAGAGGTTATGATATCGAGTCTTGAATTTCTTACCTTGACCATGTTGAGGCATTATTACCCATATCTAATGCTCAAAACCTCTTAAATTAATATGCATTTTTTCTTGGAAACCAAGCATACCTTGAGTAGGTCATTTGTGGTGCTTCAAGGAATTTCTCATTAACATGGGTTCCTCAAATATTCCATTCTAGACTAAGAAATGAGAATATTCCCTTAATCATGTCTCATAGGTCCCATACCTGCTGCTCAAAACCACCTAATTATAATGGCATCCATATTCATAGTCCAAATTTATCTATGAGATTCCATGTGTGATTTTTTAAAGCATCCTTCCTATCCCCATATGCCCAGAAGATTTATTTAGGGCCTAAGGCCATATTTTCCTCCCCTGACCATGTCCATGAGATGCATACCTAGTGCTCAACAAATTATAATGGCATGCATATGCCGATTAAGATTCAAATGATTCACTTTCAATGTCATGTGTGGTGGTTGGAGGCATCAATTTCAGCCCTAAACGGTTAAAAACTTCCTTTAAGGACTAAGGACCAAGTGTTTCCCCCTACCCATGTGAAGAGGACTAATATTTGTACTTAGTGCTAAAAATGTTATAATGGAACTAGTATCCTCATTTCAAGGTAAATGAAACCATGGAAGGATGTATTGAGGTTATTTAGCACATCATTCTTGTCTCTAGAAGGATAGAATCATCTTCTAGGGGATAAGGCCTAGGCTTCCTCCCTTATTATGTCTAAGGTCCCAAGACACATACATATTACTTAGAAACCCCTAATGGTTCCCATATCCCCAGTCAAAACAAAACTATCAACATGAGAGGTCATCTATGGTGATTCAAGATGTCGTTCATGGACCTTGAGCCCTAAAAGTAGGTTTACAAACTAAAATTAAAGCTTTATGTACCAACCATGATTAAAACCTTATCCTCCATATATAATTCTAAAAATATTCTAATTATGGCCATATCCCAAATTAAAGTTTGAGGATAACCTTAAGAGATCATGTGTGTGGGTACTATTGACCAGACTTATAATGGAGATTATACCTCATGACTCTGTGATGACCAAATACAATAGTAACATCCCGATAGAGTAATAATACATCTCCCTTGGGTATATCAGTAAAATACATTTAGAATATTATTTCAAGTTACAATATTTCAACACTCCCCCTTAACGAGAAGGGTATTCTACTGACAACGACATCATCAACTATAGGAGTAACGAGAGAGAGAGAGATAGAAGGTGAGAAGGGGTGAGATGGTGAGAGAGGGAGGGATGGAGGGGAGAGATAGGGAGGGAGGAATAAAAGGTAAGAGAGAGGGTAGGGGGAGGGATAAAGGAACAGAGGGTTAATTATTAAAGGAGAAGAAGGGAGAGAGTGCTATAGGGAGGGATACTGGCGAAGATAAAGAGAAGGTGGAGAGTGGGGTGGTAGGGACATGGATGGAGTAAGGGAGAGAAATAAAAATATAGGGAGGGATGTATAGAGAATGAGGTACATATATTTATAAAGAGATAGGGGTATCTAGGGATTATTGGGAGAGAGTTAGGGGGGTATAGAGAGACTCACATTTATATGCATGAAAAGAAGGGAACACTAAAAACATTTGTTTTGTATGTAACCATATTAACATTTCTTTTCTTTTTATTTTATCCATTGCCTTAGCCATGCACCTAAACTATTTATTGTGCTTAACCATATCATGTGCACATTTTGCTTATCCATATCACATGCGCATTTTTCTTCTATATAACATGTGCACGTTTTGTGACTGTATAAACAATGGACTCTTTCTATCTGACAACAACTTTACTTTGTCTAAACGAAAAACATGTTATCGCGCATTTGTTTTCAACAGAGCATGAGCCTGCCATTGGAAATATTCACAATACACCATCTCCATCATTCTTTTTGTTATGCAGATGCATCATTGAGGACATATTTCATGGTTGATCAGTGTGGTGTTGGGTTATATGAACTTATTTGAAGAAGATAATCAGTAAGATTGAAGAATCTCCAATTGAATAAAAACAAAGAGAAGGTCTTTGAAAGATTAATTTTGCCTATAATTGAGGAGCACACAAGATAAGATATCAAGCTTCAATACCATTTCATGGTGATGGTGGATATACACAATTGTACAAGAGAATCAGCTTGAGGAAAAATTTATGATTTAACTTTGAAGAGCACCAAAGGTAAATTTTCTCAATCATCATTGTTTTGATGGGAAATATGAACAATTGAGAAGGAATATTGAAGCACCTTGAAGGATCTATAGTTCTAAAGAACTAAAGTTTTGAAAGCTTGTAATTAGAAGCAGCANGTGATGGGGAATGTACGTAACCGAGGAAGAAAATCAGCAAGGAAGAAGAGACCTCAAGAAGTCATTGAAGAAGAGAAAGAAAAGAAAAGAATAGACATGGTGACTTAGAGGCTTTCTTTGGAAACTAATCCAAATCCAATTATAGAGGATACCAGGGCTCATCCTATTAATCCACTACAAGAAAAAAATGAAGCATTCACTAGAGGGACCTTCAATTTCCACAATAGTTGTTGAACAAGAACCCCATGGAAGTATTCAAGAAGAAAAATGTAGGTGCTCATTAAGGGATGTTTCAATTTCCACTTCAAGTCAAAGTGATAAGTTACCATCTCAAGATGAAGCTCATGAAGAAATGAAAAATTTGTTCACCTCTTGTTGTTCTACAAGTGATCAAGTAAGAGAGGCATTGGACATGGAGCCTATTGTTGAAGAAGAAAATGTTATCTGGACCATCGATGAGGATGTTGGACTTCCATCCATCCAACTACCAGCAAGAGAATGAAGGACAACAAGCTACTACTAAAAATACAGTGCGTCTTGCTGATGCGCTACATGGTAGAATTCAAACCCCCTTACCTCCATTAGAAAGCACACATCGAAGAACTCCAAAGCATATACAAGTTGATGAAATTTCCCTTAATTAAATTGAAGGTATGCTATCTAAATTTAGTATTTCTTATCAAACTCAACAACTACTAAATAAATATTTTGTTTCTAAATTTTGTGGAGATAAATGTAGATTATTTTTATCATTGTTAAAATCTAGCGGCATGAATATTGTTAGGAAAAAGTTAGGGATAAATATGATAAGGAATTCTAGACCAAGTTCTCATATAGTTAAAATCTTAGTAGATTCCTTTGGTAAAATTGGTAAGAACATGCATTCAAAGGACTGCAATGCGACTCATCGTGTGTTGTCACAAGAAATTGCAAATAAGAACACCAAGGTCCTTCGTTTTCTCAAGCCTACATCCAAACTAGTTAATTTGAATATAAAAACCCTCCGTAGTTATTCTATTAGAAGAGAACATATTGAAACAACTGATCAGACATATTTTTGGGCCTTTATTGGTCGGTTGCCACGTCGTGACATGAAGATAGTTGATGCAGTAATAGGACTAGTACATATTTTTTGGCATGATCACACAAGGCCTTTTTCAAACCGAAAGTTTGTTCTAAAACTGAGAATGGGTTCAAAGGATCATGAACCACATATTAAGCATCTTCTTGATATAACATAAACATAACTATACAATAAATTTAGGAATGAACATAGACACTTGAACTTGGGGCAAAGCTATTTTGAGAAATGTAAGCCCTAGTATGTTAGAATAAATACTCTTCGTAACACTTGTTGTTGTAGATACCATGTAGAATATGAATATTACAATGAAACATTTTTGTACATTCATCGTGTGTTGCATACTAACCATGTGCAAGATTACTCCCTGACAATAGCACTGACTTCATCAAGAGAATTCATTCATAGCATCATGTGCAATATGCCTGGGGGGAAAACATACTATGCAAAATCCTATTTGGATGGAACATGCTCCAACTGTGCTGGAATGGAATTATTGAGCCAATGTATGCACAAGAGTGGAGACAATGAATTTGGGAATATGCTTACAAACATGAAAAGTTTCAAATATATCAGCTATGAAATAGTCCTAGGGAAACAAAGAAAAAAAATACAATTTGTGACATCTCAGGTATGCATTTATCTATAATTTTATGTTTGAACAGTTACATTTCATTCCTTCCTTACAAAAAAAAAACTGATATTGAGATCATTTTGTGTCACTAGGTACAATTTAGTGACTTCGTCAAGGAATTTATTGAAAAGGCACATCAATATGTTTAGCATGTCCACTTGGCATGATGGTAGAATGAGAAGTTTAGAATATGCAGAGATATATTTCCCCATGGTACTATACTTTCAGTTGCTTATTTTTCTAAGAACTACACTATGCAACCTCAAAATGAGATCCAAAGTCAGTAATATCACTCTGAGCAGGTTTCCTTGATGGTCCATATCACATATAGGCATGGCCCAAATAGCAATGAGGAGCAAAGAGAAATTTTAAAGGAATATCACTTCTACATAAGTGATGATAGGTTCGATGGCTTCCACTATGTACGTCATTGCTTCATCATGTTCTATGATCACTTGAAGAGCAGGAACATACAGATGGATCGACACTAGATTAGGTCTGATGGATGTGTTGGTCAGTTAAAAAATGCACGCATATATTCAATGGTTGTGTTCATTGCATAAAAACTACAAAGTTCCACATATGTGGAACTATTTTGAGACTGGGAATGGTAAAGGAGAGCATGATGGAGCTGGAGCATGTGTCAAAACAACCCTACGAAGAGAGGAATTGAAATTATCTACATAATATACTATTTGAAATGCTCAATCTATAGTCCAGTGGTGCACATCAGTAATGGGAGAGAATCTACGATGCGAGTAAAATCCACAAGAAATAGACTACATGTGGAGAGATTTTTTGGGAGGGGGTATACATAGATCGTTCACATGCATGGGAATCCAAGAATGTTCCTGGGACTCATGGCTTTCATTTGGTTCAAAGCTATGATAACCCAATATTTGAAATTTGGACCAGAAAACTCGCTTGTTTTTTTCCTCCTTGTTGTGATGGTGACTGGGATCTGTGTGAATCATTGGATTGGGATGAGATCGCATATCACTTCCACTTGATCAGCGTGCAATTGTTGAGTTAAATCCGTTGGAATAAGACCAAACATCTATTTCTATAGATTTTGATCATGTCTCAGACCTTGTACAACCTGGTATGATGCATTTCCTTAACATTTTTTTGTTTATTTACGTAATCTTCAAACTCACATTAATGGCCTTACATCACACGAAAAATATTTTGACCATATACCTTTAATCATATTATGCAGGGCACATATACACAGTGGTTTCCTCAAAATATAGTGAATGGGGTGGTGATTGCTGGTTGGCACGTTGTATACAGGGAAAGAAAACGCTCAATATGTCCATGATCGATGATGAAAACAACCACTTCCCAATCAGGTCTATGGTTCTTAAAGGTGAATACCTTACACAGGACAACAATGCAATAAAGAAGGGTGGATATGTTTACAGGGATTACAAACTAGGTGCAAGTGTGTATCACTTTACCAACTTAATCATTGGTACAAACCTCTAGGTACAAACAATTCCTAGCCGAAATTCATTGAAGGTACACTACTTCTTACCAGATACAGATCGCGAGATACTAATGGAGACCATCATTATAAGAGATGATCTAGAGGGATCGGTTGTATGATAATAGGTGGAATCTAGCATGATGAGGTATGTTACATACTTTTAATTTTCTCATGTATGATGTTTATGAATATTTCAATTTTGTGTTCTTGATATGCCAATTTTTTGTTTATATTGTTTATAAATATGCCAAAAGTTCTCTTGGATGTCAAGTTTATGAATATGCCAAATTTTACATATGATCAATAAACCCTAATTATGAATGATCATGTAAATATCAATAACATAATCATGTCAATATCAATCATATGATCATGACAATATCAATCATATGAACATGTCAATATCTCATCCACATGTTAAACATAACATTAGAATACATACATGTACCTCTTTATGTCATACCTGTCAAAGTTGTTTGTAGGCTCTCTTACCGGACTAAAACCCTAATTTTTCAAGTAGGTCATATTTTCAATGTTTTGAGTTGATCTATAAAAATAGGATGATGGAAACAAGATGCCACAATGATCACTTTCATAACTTCCTTGGAAGTCTCTTGTCTCTCCTAGGGTTTGTATTTTAAGGCTTGTATAATTTCATTTTTGACAGCTCACCTCTTATACCATGTTAAACTTTTTATACTTGATCTAGATAATTGCTTTATACAAATTATAACTATTAGTTCAATGCATAAATTTAACCATAAAACATTTTCATAAAGAATTTAACATGTAGGATCTAGTTAAGAATAACAATGCACAAGAGACACAACATTTTATCCCGGGCAACCCTCATGGGGAAGAAAACCTAACAACATTTCTTAGAAGAATTATGTTTAGAAAATAAGTACAATGAAACCATGAACAAACCCAAACCCTCAAGGGTTTTACCACATGAAAAAACCTTAATGACACATGACAACAAGAGTAATTATCTCCATGAAGATGACCTCCAAGCCATAAGGATATCCAAGCATATCCTTCCTAACCAACAATAGAAGGAACCTACTCATGAGAAAACCCTATTACACAAGCTCATGATGAAACACTAAAATAAGAGTTTGCTTCTCCTTCATGTGAAATTCCAAGAGGAAAAATACAAGACATGAAGTGTCTTACAAATGAAGAACATGACTCTAAATTTACAAGTGGGGATTCACTTACATGTGGGGCCACATAACTTAATTTTAAATTTACATTAGACACCAAGAATTTCACGACAATAAGGGAAAAACTTGGAAAACCACGGACGGTGGAGCTGTGGTTGGAGTTTCCATATTGTCCATTCCCAAACACACTAGAAGGAGTTGACGAAATTCAAAATTGCGGCTTCGTGATGTTTTTTGCACACCAGGCACAAGTCCACCAAATGTCCCTGAATGGTATCTAGAAATGACCTACAACTCGCCATAGATCGATGCTTAGGCCTTTGATCGACAAACCGTCAATTCTTTTGGATTCATGATGTGGGATTTTAGCTAGAGGGGCCTCTCTCCCTGTTTTCCATTTGTCAGTGACCTCCATATACAGTGGTTTCTGAAACAGGGTTTCACTCAGTAGGGTGCAATGCATTTCACGCAGCAAAAAGGGAAAAACTTGGAAAACCACGGACGATGGGGCTGCAGCTGGCGTTTCCATATTTCCCTTTCCCAAAAACACTAGCAAGATTTTATGGAATTCCAAATTTTTGCTCCGTTGATTTTTTTGCGCACCAGGCACGAACCTACCAAGTGTCCCTGAATGGAATCTAGAGGTGACCTGAAACTCTCCATAGATCGATGCTCGGGATTCCGATTGATGAACCATTGATTCTGTTATATTCGTGACATGGGATTTTAGCTACAGGGGCCTCTCTCCTGCTTGTCCATTACCTAGTGAACTCTGTATATGGTGGTTTCTGAAACTAGGGTTTTGCTCAATAGGGGTCAATAAATTTCATGCTAATGAGGTCCAAACTTGGAAAACCATGGTCGATGGGGCTGTGGTTGGTGTTTCCATATTTCCCCTTCCCAAACACGCTAGCAAGAAATGACGAAATTCAAAATTGCTGCTCTGCGATGTTTTTTGTGCACCAAGCACGAGTCCACCAAGTGTCCCTAAACAAAATCCAGAGGTGACATGCAAATCGCCATATATCGATGCTCAGGCCTCTGATCAACGAGCCATCAATTTCATTGGATTTGTGACATGATATTTTAGATAGGGGGGACTCTCTCTCGTATTTCCATTTCTCAGCGACCTCCATATACTGTGGTTTCTAAAACTAGGGTTTCACTCAGTAGGGGATCATGCATTTCATGCCAATGAGGGCCAAACTTGGAAAACCATGGATGGTGGGGCTTCGGTTGGTTTTTCCATATTTCCTCTATCCAAACATGCTAGAAGGAGTTGACAAAATTCAAAATTGATGCCCCGTGATGTTTTTTGCACACCATGAATGAGTCCACTAAGTGTCCCTGAACGAATTCCAGAGGTGACCTGCAACTCGCCATAGATCGATGCTCGGGCTTACAATCGACGAGCCTTCAATTCTGTTGGATTTGTGACATGGTATTTTAGCTAGGGGGGCTCTCTCTTGCCTATCAATTTCCTAATGACCTCCGTATACAGTGGTTTCTAAAACTAGGGTTTCACTCAATAGGGGACAATGCATTTCATGCCAACGAGGTCCAACCTTGGAAAACCATGGATGATGGAGCTACAGTTGGCATTTCCATATTTCCCCTACCCAAACACACTAGCAGGAGTTGACGAAATTCAAAATTGTTGCTCTGTGACATTTTTTGCGCACCAGGAACGAGTCCACCAAGTGTCCCTGAACGAAATATAGAGGTGACCTGTAACTCATCGTAGATCGATGCTTAGGCTTCCTATTGATGAATCGTTGATCCTGTTGGATTTGTAATGTGGGATTTTATCTCGAGGGGGCTCTCTCCCATCTGTCCATTGCATGGTGACCTCTGTATATTGTGGTTTCTAAAACTACGGTTTCACTCGGTAGGGGACAATGTATTTCATGCCAATGAGGCCTAAACTTGGAAAACCACAGATGATGGGGCTATGGTTGGCAATTCCATATTTCCCCTTTCTAAACATGCTAGAAGGGGTTGATAGAATTCAAAATTGCTACTCCGTGATGATTTTTGTGCACCGGGAACGAGTCCACCAAGTATACTTGAATGGAATCTGGAGGTAACCTACAACTCGCCATAGATCGATGCTCGAGCCTCTAATCGATGAACCATTGATTTTGTTGGATTCATGACATGGGATTTTAGCTAGGAGGGCCTCTCTCCTACCTATCCATCGCCTGAAGACCTCTGTATATGGTGTTTTATGAAACTAGGTTTTTTCTTAGTAGGGGCCAATGCATTTCATGCCAATGAGGGCCAAACTTGGAAAACCATCGACAGTGGGGCTGCGGTTGGTGGTTCCATATGGCCTTTTCCCAAACACACTAGCAGGAGTTAACAAAATTCAAAATCGCTGCTCTGTGTGGTTTTTTGCAACCCAACACGAGTTCATAGGGGAACCGTAACCCTAACTAGGGTTTACTGTTTAACATGCATGGCACAGGGTTTAGAATTCATAACCTATTGTTTAGAATGCCTAGATTGTTCAACTAAATGTTCATCAATGGGTAAACCCTAACCCTACGAGGGAAACCCTAATCTTATCTTACTGTCATAACTCAGTTCAGAATTAGCCTAATGTCTAACTCAACTTTTTCAAATCCAGTGGACTTATGCTTCAAATCATGTTGATTCACGAAGTTGGTTCTCGATCTTTGGATTCTATCGTAGTTCCTTTAATGTTGAGTGATTATTCATTGGGTGCATGAGGTTTGTTGAATAGTGTTGTTGGTCGTTGATGAAATGTGAATCATGTATTGCACTTAGTTTTATTAAATTACACTTGAACATTGACTTAACTTTTAATTTAATCATCCAAACTCACAACTTTTAATTAGATATATCAAGTTGGTGTGCATGCAGTGAGTTCATTGAAACCTTTAAATACATTGTATTGCACTTAGTTTTATTAAATTACATGAGCAAGAACTTTGACTTAACTTGTAATGATCATCCAAAATCATAATTTCTAATTAGATATCCAATTAGTGTGCATGTAGTGAGTTCATCGAAACCTTTAAATATAATAGTTTCTTCTTTTGACATAGTGCATTCATAAGTAATAGATAATCCACACAAATCAACACAGTATATTGACACAAGAACATGTGGAAACCGAAGAACAAATACAAAGTAAAATGTATCATTCATTTATAAGTGAAATGTCAATGTACATGTCTCCAAAAGTACATATATATTCAAAAGGACATGTATCCAAAACTATCCAAGCCACATGTACATGTATCAAAATGTACATATATCAAATAAGACGCATCAAAACTCAAGCTTCCTCTTGTTATTTCCCAACGTTGATCCTCTAGGCACATCTTTGGGATCAGTGTGTGTCTCTAGATCCTGCAACTTAAATATCAATAGTTAAATTCAACTAACTATGTACTAATACATTACCTCAATAAAATACCATATCTAAATTAACTCAACAATTATCAAAATGTTCATGGAAATTGCATGAAACACTTGGTCATTAATGGACATCTCACCTCAACGAGAGACTGTGAAAAATGGGATTGCGTTCCTTGTGTAGCATATGGAACTATTGGTTGAACATCAAGGATGGTTGCAACCATGGTCGAACTAGAGGGGGCAGGAACTGTTGCTGCTGCTAGTGGCTACAATCACCAAATGTTGAAATATTTAGACATTTATGAATAAACAATAGACAACAATAATAAACTATGCTTAGATCATGTTGAGATAGTTTTACCTCTATGTGGCTTGTTGTTATTGCAGATGCCACATTGACTGCTACATCAACAACCCCTGGGGGGTTTGCAATAGATAACTTCAGATCCTGATGCAGTAAACATGCAAATCAAACATTAACAAAAATGGTTTATGCACTGGATTTCAAGTCAACCAACAAATATTATTGGAGGATATACATTACCATGGTATCAGATGGAGTTGTTGGTTGAACATCAAGGATGGTCAAAGACATGGTCGAACCAGAGAGGCCAGGAACTACTCCTACTATTGGTGGATACAATCACCAAATGTTGAAATAGTTAGACATGCATGAATAAACAATAGACAACAATAATAAACTATGCAAAGATCATGTTGAAATAGTTGCACCTTTGTGTGACTTGATGCCATTGTAGATACAACAATGAGTGTTGCATCAACCATCCTTGTGAGGTTTGCAATAGAAAAATCTAGATTTTGATGCAGTAAACATACAAATCAAACATTAAGAAAAACAATTTATGCACTGGATTTCATGTTAACCAACAAATATCATCGAAGGATATACATTTCCATGGTATCAGTGGCTCCATGGTCGTGGGCAGCTGGAGTCTTTCTAGGAGTAGGCCGCCTCCCATACACACGACCCTTGTTCACGTATGGCCTAGGAGGAGATACATATCTAGGAAATGGTCTAGATGTTTCGGTTGGTGCCTACAGTAAAAAAGTGTTCATGTTGTTAGACATGCATGAATCAACGAACAAACATTTATTTAAAAAATGACATTTTTAATTGTTTACCTGGAGCCCAGATGTTTCCTCGGACGATACGACCATGGATGCTACCTCCCTATTATCTTTCCCTAGTGAAGGATTTGGCATCTGAAAGTTTAATAATTTTAAATATTAGACCATAGATAGCATTAATGAACTAACATGTACAATATGTGGAAATTAACAAATTAACAAGTATTAAAAAACTGAAATTTTAAAATGTTTACCTCAGTGTGAGATACGATAATGGGCTCTATATGAATCTCTCCACTAACGAAGGAATCAATGGATGGAATGTCATGCCCCCTGTAGAGAGTGGAACATATGACTCTGGAGCTTCATTGTCAACATAAAGCATCAACTGTAAGTTCACAAAATTAATATATTATCTCAAACTATATATATGTGTACAAAGAGGAAAATAAATGAAGAATTTATTCCAATTAATCATCTACATACATCACTCAAAAACCCACTGAAGGAAACATCTAAGGAAATACCATAGTAGGGACGGCCACACGATGTGCACTCATGAGGCTCAAAACCAGGTTGGGGATGTGCCGATGGTGCTGCACTAGTAGATGGTCCAAGATTAGTGGATGGTACTACAATAGACGATGGTCCTTCACTATGACGACCTGGTGTATATAACACACCAGGAAAAAATGTCCCTTCCTCACCCATATGCTGAACCATAGTGCTATGGAGAAAAACTGCCCATGCCAAACTCAAATACGCATCACGTGTATGTGGAATAACATGATGTGCAGGTGGGACATCTAGCCCAGGAAACTGCCTGCGAGGTGAAGGGATAGGGCGATGAGGGTCTCGAAGCCTCGCATTGGGTCAGTTTTGGGGAATCCCCCCACCGATCCCCTAAAAGTGCAAGATATCAAAACAATTTACGTGTTTACCCAACGCATATTTCAAAGGAAATACAAGGGGATTTCCCTGTTGTTATGTGGTGGCATATCAAAAACCATATACCATATGTCCATCCAGTTATCAACAAATGGATGAAATGTGCACCACTCAATAGATATATGAGGCATGTTTGCATTTGTGATTTCCCCCATCTGAGGGTCCCTAAACAATGCAAATACGTGCTCTTTGGTTATTTTCAACTTTTTGATTGTAGTGTAGTCTATCCCATCAGCATCTTCTTGTCTTTTTCTTTCTCTATATGATGTAATATCATATTGTATATTGCTTGATAGTATATGGACGATGAATCCTGTCACCACCACTAAAAGCTGCACTAATTCCCCTCAAGTGGGAAAGCTCAATCAGTATCTCAGCATTTGTGTCAATAGCCGCTACTGCAATAAAAACATCAATAAGAAAATCATTAGAAACATATGCATGGTATATAATGACGTCTTTTCAAAATTGAAAATGTATTAAATCAAACTCAAGTAAGCGATTTAATGGCATTCACTTACATACATTTAAAACTTAAAATTAAACATTTAACAATTTCATGGGTAGTTTATGGGTGTTCACCACACACTCTAGGTATTTCATGGGTGTTCACCATTTCCATTGTTCTATAAACATGGAAACCAACCAAAAGTGACATGGGAAAATGGAGAATTTGTGGACTAGAATACAATTGGTTGTAGATTAGCTTAGAGACTCAACATGTAGAAATTATTACCCATTGTTTTTACTATTTCATTTAAACGGTTGATAAACCTAGTGTTGAAAGGGCATAGACTGTTTGAGTAAAGTCATTTATGACTTCTAGGTCAAGGAAACTTAGGGAGGCCTAGGGTCTCACATTTTTCTAATTTGCTTTATTTGGTTGAGAGGTTCGATAAAGAGGATAAGGATACTAGATCCTTTTCACAATGTAATCGATAGGGTTAGTTGAGCATTTCTAGAATTGTAGCATCTAGTTAGTGATTTTTCAAGAGAGTCACCAGTTAGTTGAGTTAATCATTGATTATGTTCCTTCTTTATAGGATCAAAGAAGCATAATTCAATTTTTATTTAGTTTAGGTGATGAGCTTTAATTAATTAGCTTTTTGGTAGCTCAATAGAGCTAGAGTCAGAACTGCATGATGATTATGAAATCTTTGACTGTGCGATGAATACCGGGGTTGTATGGTGGTTTGAGGACGTGTTGACTTGTAATTTGATATCACAATGAGAAGGTTCGTATATTTCAACTTTTGTTTTCCATTGCGATAAGGCCAGGGGAATCGAGGCTAAGTCATATGCGTAGAACAAGAGAAAACTGTCGAGGAAGGTATACTTAAAACACAAATGAGGTGGGTTCTATAATCAATAAGTGCAAATATTTTAGTGGAAAATGGCGATGGATGCTAAAACTGGAGGAAGGAATAAAACTAGTCATAGTTACTCGTTTTAACTTTGTGTTTATATATATATTGTTGATTTATATATAATACATTGTTTTATGTTTAAAATGGAAGGCCCGAGAGGCACTTTGTTAATGTGTTTTGGAATTTAGTTAAGGGTGCTTAACTAAGAGGCAATGTATAGCTACATACACTTGTGATGAAATTTTGAGTATGTGCATGGACAAATGATTGTGATGAAATTTTGAGAAACCAAGTTACTATTTTTTTATGCATTTTTTCTATACGCTTGTGCATGCATTTCATCTTGTTATGGCCATTTCTGAAGAAACTTATTCAATTAGTATCACGGGGAAATGGCCTTTGTGTTAGATTTTTAACATTAAGCTAGCATTATATTAGGATTTTTAACTGAGAGAATAACAAGCACAACGATCAAACACAAGAGACAATGAACATAGTGTTTTTCCTCGAGGAAACCATAAATGGAGAAAATCCCACAACTTCCTCAGAGATAGAATCAGCAAAAAAAGTAAAACCCAAAACAGTAAGATGATCTCCCGACAGCAATAGCCTCTTTCTTTCTAGCCCCAACAACTTCTTCTCCCTCAGCTATGCGCTACAACTAAGTGTGAGTGAGTGTGTGATAAATAGAGAGGCTCACTCTCTATTTATACTAATTCCTGACTTGACAATAACTCACTAGGGCCGACTTCACTAGGTGATTCTAACAACCCTAGGGTCCCGAAACTACGGCGACTTTAACCCTTGAACAATAGGAGGGTTACCCCACATTGACTTGACATGACTTGTTTACATTAAAGAAACTCCTGATTGGAACATAGGGGCATGACATGACTTAATTACATTACAAACACTTCCCGAAATAAACATCGGGGTACAATACATAAGAAATACAAGTGAATACATTCCGAAGTTACAATTACATCAACACTCCCTCTTAACTAGGAAGGTGTTCTCTCGACACAATTTATCAACACAAGTCTTCTTCTCTGTATCATCTGGATCATCATCAAGTCCTCATCATCTTCAAGTCATATTCATCTGGATCTGGATCATCACTCGATCTAGATCATCTCTAGCTCTGGAACATCTCTGTTAGATCATCATTACGGGTGTTATCTCTTGATTCTTCTCATCACAGGAAGTTCTACAGAGCCAGCCCTTTTTCATGCTAGTTGTAGGCCTAGCCTCCATGTAGGTCTTCTTCCAGCACTTATATCTAACCCTAAGTCAGAATGGCTTGCCCAGCACTTATATTTGATCATATAGGAACCAATCTGTTAGCACCAGAATTGAGCCCAAAGGTTGCGGAAGGCCTGCTCTCGAGTAACAGCAAAACCACTTTTGAAGAGAGAACTGGCCTTTTGCTTTTCCGAGAGGGATCTCTCACCAAATGTTAACAATGCCAAATATATATACAAATGAAACTATAAATTTCTTGTAAAATTGGTTGAAACAAAACACAGAACCATTGGGTGATGGAGTCAAGATATACGATAGAAATAAACAAAACTTATGCAAACGATTTCAACACAGGGGCAAGGTAGCCACTCGATCATAGTCGATTCATAATTGTCTGGTGGAAAGGAGGAACATGAAAATACCATCAACACAAAGCATTGTAAAAAATGAATTATGTATCATCTTTAGAAGAAAACTTAGGTGAATACTTGAAACAACAAACGGAGCATAGCAAGTATGAATTCCGAGTTGTTATACCCTAAGTCTCGGATATGAAAGAAAACAAAACGGGGGAGATAAACTGGAAAAGCATTCACATAAGAAAGGAAATAACAGACTGTAAGTGTGAACAACACATGAATCCCTGTATGAAAACATCGACCTCAGCTCTGTAATTATATTAAAATTCTCTTGAAACACACACACAACAAAATTACAATGGTTTCAACCCCTTCTCCTTCTTCAGGAGGTATATTTATAGCTATTTCGATTCTCTAAACCGACATTCAGGAATCAAAATTTGTTACAATCAGAAGGAAATCCTCTAACAGCCTCTTAGGTGGAAAACCGGCTGCGACTTGCACGAAACGGCCAGACAATTAAATGTGAAACGCGGGATAGAATAGGCATGAGGGTATCCCATAATCCCATCTGGCGGATGATGACCGTACAAAACCATGAGAGCAGTGACCATTGGGATGGGAGTGCAACGTAGAGAAAACTTCCCGTATATCATCATTGTCACTTCTACGAGTGCGCTTTGAGTTTGGGTGACCCATATTGCTGGATGACTCTCCATAAATTGGGACCAGGCAAGGTTGCAATTGTCATGTCATATGCTTGCGCTTTAAGCTCCATCGTTTCCGGGTATGAAATCTTGGGGACTTTGGAGCATGTGGCTTTAAAGTCAAATAATAACTCGAAATCACTGGATAATTTGTCAAAAATGACCTTCCCTGACAACGCTTGTTGCATATATCCAAATTTGCTATGGTCCAATCGGCAGTGCACTAGGTATTGCTTATACTCATTCTGAGACATTAAAGGACTCTTTTCTTCCTAGAAAAAGGGGATCCCTCTGCTTACCAGTGGTCTGAATAACTTGATGACTTCTCGGACTTTGTGCTTAATAACCTCTATTTTGGCCTGTACCGTCTCCATCATCCTGTGTTTAGCCACTATCTTTCTAGCTCCAGAGACAACAGTGATCCTGTTTTGAATACCATATCTGCTAGCTGACCCATATGACATAGAGCTCAAGAAGGTTATGGCATTCTCTGCGATCTCCAAGGGCCTTTTGTTCACTTCCGCCGATACTATCTAGGCTTGTCTCTTGGCTTCTCTCAAAGCAATTTCATGATCTTCAATAATATCTAGGTAGGGCCGGAACTTATCAGCTTCTATGATGTTTTGATCCCAGATCAAATGCCGAGTGCCTTGCAAGGCAAGTTTTTCGACCACCTGTTGGCTCAATTTAGCATTTTGTTGAGCTAGCTCTTGGCATTTTTCCTCTACCTTTTCTCTTCCCTTTTTCTCTTGGACTCTTTCCTTTTCCAGTTCCTCGGCCTACTATTTCAGTTTAATGAGATCGGTATCCTTTAAGCCTATCTGGGACATTGCTTTGGAGAGGGAGCTGGTATCTATCTCTCCAGCCCTACTTGTGGACTAAATTGTATTCTCTGTACTTCTGTTTTGGAGCTCATTTTCCTTCATTGCTAACCTAGTTTTCAATTCTGCCTCGCTATCCTTCAAAATCTAGATACTTGCTTCCCACTATCTCCCTTTTTCTTCAAGCTTCAGCAGCTTAGGCTTGCAGTCAGTAAGCTCGAAGTTCAAGAACTCTTTTTCCCTTTCGAAGACAGCCAATTCATCTGCTTGAGCGATCTAGGTGCCAGGGATTTTTAACTTCTTTTTCAAGGTCAAGATCTCCTTATCTTTGTCCTCGAGCAATTTTTGAGCCAAACTCCCTTTCTACGCGGATCCATATATTTGTATAGCTTCCTTTTGTAAGCTGTTGATTTGGTATTTGAGTGCTTTACTCTCCACTCTCACCTTTCTTAAAATATTTGAATTTTTCTCCTTACTCTCTTCCAGCTTGGATATCTGTATGGTAGCCCTAAGCAGTCTGGTATTTAGTATATCACCAATCTCTTTGTTCAGGTGTATGATGTCAGTAGTGGGAACCTTTGAAAGGTTGACACTGACCTCGGAAACCTTGTTCCCCATTTCCAGGGCTAAGATGAGGGTATCAGTGGCATGATCCCTTACGGTTTTCAGTACCACATTGGGTTGAGGTAACCGCGAGGCTTCATTGTATAGTTCTGCTGTCTCCTCGAAGGTTTTATCAGCCCTCTCTTGGTACGACCTCAGCCATTCTTCTTTGGATGCATGCTTTCTCAGGGTATGTCCATCAAACACATATTCTTGTATCTACAATTTGGCTTCCTCGGGCTCTTCCTGTTGCTGTACTTTTATTAAATTCTTCTTCTTTGCCTGTCCCTTTTTAGCCTGCACCAATTGTTGTCCGGGTTCTACTTTCTATTTCTTGGGAGTGCTGGCATTGTCCACCTCTTCAGTGTCCATGGGATCTAGATCTCCTCTTTTCATTGAACTTGTTGAATAGTTGACCAGTGATGAGTATCCCCCTACAGTCACAGCTACTGTAGCCAACTCTTTTTGGGGAGAGATTACCCTTGGCAACTGTGAGTCAGTTTCCTACTCTACGCTGGTATCCATTAGGGCAGGATTAGGGAAATCATCCCAATTCGCTGCTTCTCTAAGCCCGGGTACCTCAGTGTGCTCAAAAGGTCTGCATTTGTGAGCTTTCCTTCTTTTGGAAATCACCTAGTGAGGGTCATAGTTTATCGCTCGTCCCAGGGAAAATTCCATGCCTCTAAGCAAGTTGGAAACCAGGGGAAAAGCAACCCTGCTTCTAACTATGTACGGTTTTAATTCCCAGGGAAAAATCAAACTTGAACTTTTCTTGAAGTTTGGGAAGTGTTCTTCTTCAACAATGAGCTTTTGCCGGATTAATTCCAAGGAGAAAACCCTGGGGGTTAGAAAAGAGGGCAAGATGTAGGGTGGATGTATGAAGCCATACAGCCTTATGGTCCTCCCAAATTCTATGAGGAACCAATCCCCTATCTTCTTGTTGTTTGACAGCTGCAGCAATTGCCTCATCTCAAGAAACACCCTAGGTAACCTTTCCTAAAAGAAGAGTTCATATATTTTGGCCATCAACTGGTGCATGAATTTACAGTAATCTGTGGCCATATCAGCAGTGATTGCCAATTCTGGTACTTGCAGGTCCTCTTCAATATAGGCTATGAACATCCTCAGTAAGAGGGACTGGAATCTGTACATTCTAGTGTCGTGGAAGTTTGCTAACTGATAATGGATGTTCTCGGCCAGGAACTCATCAAATTTAAGGCAACAAGACTAACCGGACTGTCTAGGAATTTCAGGTGCGGCCAGACAAGTACTTAGGATGAAAAAAAGACTCAGCAATGACTCTGGGACGTATGCGTCGCTATCTAGACCTAGGAATTGACTGGCCAGGGATATGCGCCACTGAGTTTCTTCATTGAATTGACCGAGGTCAATGGGGTAAGATAGCTCAATGGGTTCACTACTGGGTTTAAAATAGGCCTTCAGGAAGGTTTCTTTACTCTCATCAGTAGACTCTCTAAAACAATGTATAATGTCTTCTTCTCGGTAGTCTTGGGATATATGGGCGAATTCATCTCGGATATCTAAGGTTTTGCGAATGACAGAAGCTTGAACTGAGCAAAGGATTTTAGACTTAGATTTATCCACAACAACACCTTTGGTGACAAAGAAATTATCTGCACACCATTCAACAAACTCAAGGCAATGGGGGGCTTGATCAACAGAGAAGAAGTGGAAGAAAGAGTCAAAAACACCGCAGGTATCTCTACCTCAGTTCTTAAGAGCTTCCAATTTGCTTCTGGCGGTTTCAATAGCCTCTCCCACCAGGATGGCATCGAAAATCTCAGCATTTTCATCTAACAGGATTTCTTCTATCCTTCGGCCCATGGCCTCAGGCTCTACATCATCTCTCACCCCAACCTCTTCTATTTCACCCATTCTCAAATAACACGGAGGGGGTATTAAGGGGTTACCTTGTTCTGTACCATAGTTTCCTAGTCGGTCTGGGCTGGCGCTCCAGATGTGGTTGGATATTTGATAGCTTCGAGGTTTCAAAAAGCATAAATCTTTGCAACTTTGTGTGGGCCTCTTTATAGTTTCTTACACAACATAACCTCCGCGCATTTCCCAGACGGCTGGCACCGTAGATATTATTATTCGTGACCTATGCCATAGATATGTGGGTTCTTTATGCCATTCCCTTCCTTACCTCGGGTGTGTGTAGCTCCACCGTCGATCGGGACCGACTTCCTTCACAACCGTCGATCTGGGCGGACCCCACCACTCTTTGCGAAGAGAGATTTTGTTTCCTTTCGTGCTACTCCAGATCGTGAAATGAACTATAACCGTCGATCTACCTCCATTCTCATATGCACCGTTGATCAAAATGGCCTGTACCATTTTTCATGACCTGGGATAGCTACTTTCGCCCTCTCTAGTCTAGGATGCAAAATCACTCTCGGCCATAGATCTCCATGGGCCCGATCTCGACTGTTGGATGCATCCACTCCTTAAACTATTTCACAAATCTGAAAAATGGCTTGGGTCAGACATGTTCGCTATGCGGAATTGGTTTGATTCCGTTGATCCACTCCCTAGTCAACATCAGCCTTTGATCATGATATCCTTTTTATGCCTCCAGCGCGCCCCATGTTTCCTCTTTATTTCTTCTTTTTTTTGATCCATGGATCACTACTATCTTGCGTGTGCCCTCGGCTCCTTCTGCAAACACTATGTTTCCTTTTCAACACTTCTCAACAAGGGCTGAAGGATGTGAATATCACTTATGCCCAAAATTTATCAAAGTGTTAACACAATCCTATAATCATATCAAAAAGGCACGCCCAGCACTTACATATGACCATGTGGGAACACATCCCACAACCCTATTAGAAAGGCCCAGCACTCACATCTAACAACCAATGTCAGAAAGGATTAGCACTTACATTCGACCATGCGAGGAACCAATCCAACATGCCAAAAGGATCTGTACTTACATCTAACAACTAATTTCAGAAAGGCTCAGCACTCATATCTAACAACCAATGTCAGAAAGTCTCAGCACTTATATTCGACCATGCGAGGAACCAATCCTCCATGCTGAAAGGGCTCTGCACTTACATCTGACAACCAATGTCAGAAAGGCTCTGCACTCACATTTTATCATGTAGGAACCAGTCCTATAGTCATATAAGAATGGCCCTCAGTCCCAGACTGAGATTTCTTGGTAACTAACCAGGTGCCTCCATTCCAAGAGTGGCATTCAATGCTTACATCTTATCATGTAGGAACCAATCGTACAGTCACATCAGAATGGCTCAGCACTCACATCTGACAAGGAAGGAACCAATCCTCTCACCATGACAGAATGGATCAACCCTTACATCTGACCATGGAAGGAACCAATCCTCTCACCATGTCAGAATGGCTCACGGACTCATCACTTCCCTTTGGAGGGAACCTCAATCTGGAGAACACCAAGCTTCTCCCTGAAGTACTCAAACTTCACTCTAGCTAATGGTTTTGTCAACACATCAGCTATATGTTCATCCGTCGCAACATAATGGAGCTTCACTGCTCCTCTCCGCACCATATACCTGATATAGTGATACTTGATCTCGATATGCTTCGACTTGTCATGGAACACCGGGTTCTCCGACAACTTCACACAACTCTGGTTGTCACAATATATACAAGTAGCATCCAGCTGGAGATCAAATAAATCAGACAGAAGCTTCCTCAGCCATACTACCTCAACTAGTTGAACAAGTTGCAACATACTTTGCTTCAACTATACTCAGTTCCACACAGGATTGCTTCCTGCTAAACTAGAAGATCACACATGATCCCATACTGAAGCAACACCCTGAAGTGCTCTTCCTATCGATGGCACTGCCTACCCAATCTAAATCAACATAACCCTCCAGTTTAATCTTCTGATTCGCATCATACTTGAGCCCATAATCAAATGTACCCCTCAGGTACCTTAGAATATGCTTTGCAGCAATCAAGTGAACATGTCTCGGATCTATCAGAAATTGGCTCAAGGTGTTCATAGCAAAGCAAATATCTGGTCTCGTATTCATCAGATACATCAAGGACCCAATCATCTGACAATACATCATAGCATCAACCGCTTTTGATGAAGCATCACTCAATAGCTTCAGGTTCGATGCCATAGGTGTGGCCATGGCCTTGCAGTCCATCATCCCAAACCTCTTCAGTATCTCTACTGCATACTCCCCTTGTCTAAGGGAGATTCCATCCGCATTCTTCCACACCTCCATGCCTAGAAAATAGTGCATCATACCCAAGTCCTTCATTTTGAACTCAGCAGCAAGCTTCCTCTTCGTATCAGCAATCAACCCATCCATACCTATTACAAACAGATCATCTACATATAGTAGTAGCATCACTGGGTTGCCATCTTCAACCTTGTAGTAAAGGTTGGAATCCGCTTTACTTTTGGTCAAGCCCAAACTGGATAGAAAGCCATCAATTCTGCCGTACCATGTCCTGGGTGCCTTTTTAAAATTGTACAGGGCTTTCTTCAATCTACACACATTAGAATTCCTATCATGATTGTCTCAAACCGAGTGGCTACTCCACATACACTTCCTCTTCCACTACACCATTCAAGAAAGCAGTCTTGACATCCATTTGGTGTATCTTCCATTTCATCACTGTAGCCAGAGCAAGTACTGATCTGATGGAAGTGTATCTGGCTACAGGTGCAAAGGTTTCTTCATAATCTATTCCTTCTTTCTGTGAGAATCCATGAGCCACGAATCTTGCTTTATATTTTTCTATTCTACCATCTGCAGCATGCTTGATCTTGTAGATCCATTTGGAAGTTACAACAGACTTCCCTTCTGGTCTTGGGACAACATCCCAAACACCATTCTTCATGATCGATTGATACTCTTCAATCATGGCATCCTTCCATTCTTTTCATTCTGCCTCTTCTTCATATTTGGAAGGTTCTTTATTGATAAAGTCACACAATAAAGCTACATACCCGGAGTAGGACCTGGTCCTCTTTCTTTCTCTTTGATTCTCTTCTGGAGCCCCATATCTTTCTACACCTTGGATAGCTTCTCGTACCCAAGCAGGTTTCCTCTTGTGAGGATTTTTCTCCTAAGGTGGATCTACGGATTCTTGAGGTTCTTCAAATTCTTGATCTTCTTCTTGAGTTTCTTTGTTCATGTTTGTGTCATGAATTCTGGGTGCTTCTGATTCTTCAAGATCTTCAGCAGGTCTCTTTCTGGATTTGTTGTAAGCTGAGTCTTCGTCAAATGTTACATCCTTGCTGATGTCGATCTTCTTGAATCCTGGGAAGTATATTCTGTAAGCCTTCGAGCTTTTAGAGTATCCCACAAATATACCCTTCTTTCCTAAAGGATCCAACTTTATCCTCTTTTCTTTCGGAATGTGTATGTACACTGGATAGCCAAATATTCTGAGATGGCTGACTTCTGGTTTCTTGCTGGAAAATACTTCTTCAAGTGTCTTGCTCTCAAGTACTCTATGTGGAGTACGGTTCTGTACATACACCGTTGTTCTAGCAGCTTCTGCCCATAGATGCATGGGAAGATCTTGATCATGAAGCATTGTTCTTGCCGGTTCCATGATAGTTCTATTCTTCCTTTCTGCAACCCCATTCTGTTGTGGATTATATGGAGTGGATAACTCCCTCTTAATCCTTGAATATTTGCATAACTCTTTGAATTCATTTGATGTGAATTCTCCACCGTTATCTGATCGAAAGGTCTTGATCTTGTTTTCTGTGTGGTTCTCAATCAAGGCTTTGAATTCCTTAAACTTGCTGAAAACTTCATCTTTGTTCTTCATAAAGTATATCCATGTCTTCCTAGAATAATCATCAATAAAATAAACATAGCATACATACCCGCTTAAAGAACTGGATGACATTGGACCGCATATATCGGAGTGAATGATTTCCAATATTCTTTTTGCTTTGCTTTCGCTACTTGGAAATGTCTTCTTTGTGTTCTTTCCTTTCACACATCCTTTGCAAACTCCTTCATGTTTTTCTTGAATTTCTAGAAGGCCTTCAATAGCTTTTCTTGCAAGTGGTAGTGCTCTATAGTGCACATGTGCAAGCCTTCTATGCCAAAGTTCATTTGGCTCTACTGTGTCATGGACCAAAGCTTGTTCTACAAATGAAACCCTCATGCCTTTTGCATCCAGTACCGATATGGAGAGAATATTCTTCTTTAGTCCTGGTACAAACAAGACATCCTTCATTTTCATAGACTTTCTAGATTCTAGCTTGTAGGAGGATTCACCACTACCTTTTATGGGATATTAGTAGTCATCCCCAAGTTTCACCTTATGGGGTGAATTATGTTCGGATAGTTTCTCAAAAGATTCCTTGAATCCTTTCATGTGTTTGGAAGCCCCACTTTCAATAAGCCAATCTTTGCTTCCATGAGTGATAGTTCCCGTGAGAGTGGAGATCAGAACATATTCTTCATCACTTGAAGAGTCTTCACTTTCTTGTTTTACTTTCTTCCTGGGAGGATCATCATCCTCAGTAGTGTGAGCATGATGTCTTCTTTTAGAGTTCTTCTTCTTCTTCTTGGATCCACTTTATTCTTGGCAAAACTTCTAGCAAAGTGTCCTCTTTCATCACATGTATAACATCTGAGTTTGGATGGATCCCTTCTTACAAAATTATTTTTCTGATGAGAATGCTTACCTTAGTGATGATGATTTTCCCTTATGCCTTTCTTGGAGTGTACTGTGAGAGCTTGATCTTCACTTCCCATCTTTTCTTCTTGAGATGCTATTTGAGCTTCTTCTTGTGAACATTGTTCCCACAGTCTACTGAACTTGATTAGCTTCTTCCTAGCACAGATTACTTGGATGAAAGAATCCCATGACCTATGGAGACCATTCGAGGTTGTCATCACAATTTTTGCATTCTCCACTTCTTCATCTATTGCTTCAAGTTGTTCTTTGATCTGGGAGACCCTTGTGAAGTATGAATGGATGGTCTCCTCATTCTGGATCTTTACATTCTTCAACTGGTTCCTTAGAGTCATCTTCCAGTTTATGTTCTTCCCTTCAAACAGTTTGGTTAGGGCATCAAACATATCTTTAGGTGTCTTGAGGGAGGACACCTGTGGTATGAGGTGATCCTTGATTGAATCAGCAATAATCCTCTTTGCCATAACCAACTTATTCTTATGTAAGGCCTTAGCCTCATCTTCCTCTGGAACTGGAACCTCCTCATTAATGTAGGAGTCCAACTCATTTTCTTCCAGGACGAGGGAGATCCTATACTTCCAGGCTTGGAAGTTATCAGCTCCCTCAAGCTTTTCATCAAGCTTGGTATGATGAGACATCTTAACGAAGAACCTCAAATCGAAATACAAAATATTTAGATATTACCATGTCAAGATGTCAGATCTGGATTTGGAGCTGAATTTCTGCAATGCTAGTTCAGGAGCAGATTAGGGTTTGACTTTTCTGGAGTTTTTTCCAACCAAATGCTTTGATCTTGATCTGTAAACTTTGATTTTGAGGAGGATATCAATCCAAGCCTGGGCTCACTCAAAAATTCCACTTCTATGGAAAGCCCTAATTTTTGGCAGTAGTGTCAGGTCCAAAACTGAAAAAGCTCAAAATCAAATTTTGCTTCGACAGAAAGATGCGCCCTAGGAAGGAGAGTCATCCCAACCTCCTTTTGCTGAAAATATGTGGAGAGAGATCCAAAAAGTAGGAATCCCTAGTTCCCGCAGCTGTACAGTGTCTTCTTCTCAGGTTAGCTCTGATACCATGTTAGATTTTTAACATTAAGCTAGCATTATATTAGGATCTTTAACTGAGAGAATAACAAGCACAACAATCAAACACACGAGACAATGAACACAATTTTTTTCCTCAGGGAAACCATAAATGGAGAAAACCCTGCAACTTCCTCAAAGATAGAATCAGCACCAAAAGTAAAACCCAAAACAGTAAGATGATCTCCCGACAGTAGTAGCCTCTTTCTTTCTAGCCCCAACAACTTCTTCTCCCTCAGCTATGAGCTACAACTGAGTGTGAGTGAGTGTGTGATAAATAGAGAGGCTCACTCTCTATTTATACTAATTCTCGACATGACAATAACTCACTAGGGCCGACTTTGCTAGGTGAGTTTAACAACCCTGGGGCCCTGAAACTACGGGGACTTTTACCTTTGAACAATAGGAGGGTTACCCACATTGACTTGACATGACTTATTTACATTATAGAAACTCCTGATCGAAACATCGGGGCATGACATGACTCAATTACATTACAAACACTTCCTGGAATAAACATCAGGGTACAATACATAAGAAATACAAGTAAATACATTCTGAAGTTACAATTACATCAACACTTTGAGGGTTGGAAATTTGGGTTTCATGTGGATGGATACATTGTATAAAGGGAGGATTTCTATATTTTTTATTTTTGGTTGCATTAGGAATTTTTGAGTTCTTGGAAAGGGATTCATTGTAATTATTCACTCATCTTGTTTGAGGGAGATGTGAATTTAATTAGAGATTGGGTTATTTCCAATTTGCTAAATATTACAAAATTTGGTTGTTTTAAACTATTAAAAAACCGTAATTTAGGTTTAGAATTGATGAAAAAATGTTATGGGTGAATGAATTACCTAATTAGATGACACTTCACTGGTGAATTTTCCTCCTCTCCAACAAAATCAGGCTCCTCCAATACTCCACAGCACCCAATCCATGCTCTTCCAACCTAAAATACGCGTTCCTAATGGGTAAAATGCGCAACGGGTTTCGAGACTGTGTATATAAATTGATTTTAATTTTACAAAATGCGTATGCATATTACAAATACATAATGCGTACGTGTTTTGTAGTTATATAAAACGTACGCATTATGTTTGCCTATCCTACATGTTAGGCTCGGGTTTAACCATAGCAAGTGTTATGTAGCAGAAATGAGTTATATTTTTATGTAACGTGATCATGTTTTCAAAAAATAGTATTGCATCTAATAGGTCCCTACTCTTCTTGCACTGACCCACGATAATAATTACCTTCATGAAGACATGCCAATCATGTGTTTCCACCCCCGCAAAATCACCTTTCTTTGTTATGATATTCTTCATGTTCGAACAAAATCCAGTGAGAAATTTAATTTTTCGCATGAATTCTTTTACAAAATTACTTTGATGCTCCATTAACATCTATGGAATTGAGTTTATATTAATTTGGTCTCTGTTGCTATGAAATTGAATGACATCTTTCAATGCATGCTTTCCTTCCTGTATGTCTTTGCAAAATTTGACAATTTTTTCTTTGTCGCTCCTTAGCTCCAATAGTTTCCATAATGTTTCAATCACATTCTTTCTAACATGCATTGTATCAAACAGATGAGAAATTTGTAGGTGATCATAGTAGGGAAACGTGTTGAATTTTTTATGATAACTTTTCATTCCTCGTGCAAGTCGATTAATGCATTCATGATCACGACGGACATCGTGAATCGTAGTTTATAAAGAAATTACAGAAATCAATTATGACCACTACAGTAAAAAACACACAATAAAAAAAAATATACATAGCAATTCATATACGATGATCCATATGTACCAACTTGACGATTTCTATTACATTTCAACTTCCAAAGGTGAGGTGTCATTCTCTGTGGTTTTAATGCAGTCTCTTTCTTCCCATTGAAAAGATTTTTTTCGGTTGTTCTATACTTGTAATTCTTAGAGAGGAAGTTCCTATACTCATCAAACTCCTCCTTTCTTAAGATTTTTGAGCAACGAGATTTGATCTTACGACCACAAACTAGACATGCAAATTTTCCCTTTGTCTGAAGACCTACATATAGATATGGAATAGCTATGTCAATTATAATTATATATATTAACTAGTTCATAAAATTATATGCAATTAAATGGAACTTAGAAATACAAACCACAAAAATGGGTTATCCCTAGGGAATCATGTATTGTACATACAAGTATTGCATGGAATTGAAATTGCCTTTGTCGTATTGGTCTAGATACGTCATACGTATTGATGCCATTCCATAACTTTAGTAGCTCGTCTATAAGAGGTTTGATATATACATTCATATCTTTAACTTGGAACTTACCTGATTGATTTGAAGTCCATATAAAATATATAATTCTGAGAACCATTAAGATATATAAACCATGCACAAGATTAAAATAAATATATATATATGTGACATTAGGAAACAAAATATGACAAATGAGATGCCACAACTACACTAAAAATAAAACAGTTGTATGGCACAATATACCTGGAATAATCATCGACAACATTGTGTGCTCCCTCTTTATTGACAACCATGGAGGAATGCTATTGCTGATAACAAAAATAGGCCACACCGAGTAAATGGATCAACACCATATGTTGCCAAATAAATCCTAAGATTACGGGGTTCTTCTTTAAAGTGAGGCCACTTTTCCTCCATATCTCTAAATGCAGAACCATCTGCAGGCATTCAAATAACATCATCTTGACTTTTTTTCCTTGCATGGTAATCCATAAAATGCACTATGTTTTTTCACCTGAACAGTCATTGCAAACGTGGAATGATGGGAATATAACGAAGAACCTTGCGACACACCTTTTTGTTACTTGATCTATTCAATATCTACTTATATGACATTCCATACATTCTGTTGCAAATTTATGTTGATTATAATATATAACATGGTCATCAGGGCATCCATGAATTGCTTCATAATGCATCCCAATATCTTTCATGATGGAAGATAAATCTCTATATGTGAAAGGTAAAATAATTGATGGCGGTAACAAAAATTCAACTATCAAGCTACATCAAATAAAAATAAAAAAACAGTTAATATAAAATATAAATAATATTAATGAAACATATTTCATCCATGTTAATTTGAATTATGAATTAACAATATAATTATTAGAGGAACAAAGATAACCTTTATCACAATCATATATATGTGATGTATTATTTTACATACCTTAACATCTGTGTGATTGATATGTTTGAAAGACCATTCATAACCTTCAAGTTCATTATCAACAATATAGAAGAGAGAAGATTTGTTTCGGAGCCTTCATAAATGGATTTGTATGCCTTATCAAGAAGAGGTATATCATGAAGATCATCAAAGTCATCAATATTTTTATGATCATCATCATCATCATCATCCATTCTAACATTAAATGAATCATGGAGATCAATATATTTGTACCATCGTCTTCAAATACGTTATCAGTATCATCATCTTCTTCAATAGGTATTAATCTTGTATATTGATCAAGGAAGAAAGAATCAATCTCATCAAAGATTAATGAACAAATAACTCATGAAATGGTGTAATCGGTCTACAGGAATAGTATCCGCTCTGTATTCACATAAAGAATGAATGATTACAATTACAATGTCATGCTACAAGCATGGATGAAGAGACAATTTGAATTCCTTAGGAGGCCATTCAAATTTAATGAGTGAGTCTAGCTTAACTAACTGTAATCCATGGTCCACACTCAGTTAACCACTGATCAAAACCCTAATTGACTCAACTAACCCTAACTGAAGTCGGAGTGCAATAAATGACTGAGTCTCAACTGAAAGAGATTAGACACATGTCACATCTCACCAACCATCAAGAGGTAGTGCTACACTGACTCCAATGAACCCCGGTGAGGTTAAGTGAAGTTGAACTGCACATCAGAAGTTGGTGGAGGTGCCCCTGTTGACTCCAGTTCATTAAATAATATATTTAATGAGAGGAGGCACCTTAACTGACCTGTTTAACTGATTTTAACCACCAGTTAGCAATTAGGTGCATTAATATCACTCAGATCACCCCCGGAGTGCCCCAGTTAGCCTCCCCGAATGTAGGAGAAGGCTAAGTTATCCTCCTTTATTGAAGGTAGGCGTGGGTGAGACTGGGTGATGACATTTAATGCTCCACTGATGTCAATTAATGTCAATAATACTTAGGATAGTGGTTTAACTAGGCCAGTTTGACCAAAAAGAGTGTGTATGGTGGTAAATGTCTCCAACAATAGGATCATTAACTTATTTTCCATTAAGCATAGCTCCATGTTCCTCCGGTACTTGTTCTAAAAGAACTTCCTATGGATGATATGTCGTAGGATGTATTTCCATCATAATTACATGAATACATCAATAGATATAAGTTAATATAGGAAATATTAAAATAATACATACATTTACCAAAGCAAAAAATATAAAAAACTTTATAATGCTAAACTTACAAATGGACGATATTAATTCCCCCCCCCCCCACCGTGTCCATGTTCCCTACAATGTTTTGTGGTTGTTGTGATCAATACTATTCTCCTCTTAAATCCCCTACATTGACTACATGGACAATAACATTTCCCATCACCCCTCCTTTTCGCTGCATCCCATAGTCTAGCAAGCAATTGTCGATTTTGTTCGTTTGGATCAAGAATATTGATATTTCACATTTTTTCACAAAAATATTGAATGAATACTATCAAAAATCTTAAAAAATCAAGGTCCACACATCACTATTTTTGCAAATGGTGGTTTGTCGAAGAACACAATAATTTCCGCAAACCGTTTGTCGAAGAATAAAATGATATCCGCAAACATTCCGTCGAGAAATAAAATAATTACACAAATCGTCTGTTGAGGAATAAAAAAAATCCTCAAATCGTCTGTCGGGGAATAAAATAATTTCCGCAAACCGCCCGTCACTTCTATAGCAAACATGTCGGAATTTTTCTGTAATTTATATATTTTCAATTTCAATTTCAACAGTCGTCAAATAACGGACCATATTAACCTAGTTACCGTTGAAAATAAATATGGCAAATATGTCGCAAATCCGACGACTCCGTTGTCTGAAATCCGACAATAAGGGAGTCGAAAAACCGATGACCGTGGAGTCAAAAATACGACGGCTTGGAGTCAAAAATTCGACAACTAAAATTGGAGTCAAAATTTCGACAACTAATTCTATAATTTAAAAAAAGTTAATCAAATTCGTAATTTCAAATTGAAATCCGACAAAACAATACTTTTCGTCGGAGTTTGGGTTCAAATCTTGTTGTGGACATTCTGGTCTAAATTTTTTCTATAAGATCTTATGATTCCTCTGTTATGCCTAAATATCCCACATCTATATGATTCATTCAACTATAGAACAATAAATAATACAATAAAAATGGAACCTCTTCCTTTCCTAAGAGCATGTTATATAACATAAGATGATAGTTATCTAATGTTAGGGTAATGGTTTTTGCATGCTTTGAACCCCAATTAGTGTAGAATTTGAACCTTTTATAATATTTCTGAAACTCCACATGTGACTAGCTTTACATGTGTGAGTAATGGAAGATGACATGGAATCCACTCAATACCATAGTAGTTAACAGAGTAGGTCGACTTGCAAGGGGCATGCATTTTGCATGTGAACTTCATTTAAGGTTAGTTTTTATCCATTGTAGAATAACGAAGAGAAATTACGAGTTAATATTGCAAAATTTTTTATCCCTAAAATTACCATTTAAGGCCTCAAATGGGCTTTGGAAGTTTCTAGACCCCAAATCACCAAAGTGGGGTCTACACGTTAAATATTCCCTATAAGAAAATACCACTCATTTAACCACTATGAAAGTACCTGTCAATACCCCAAATTTCCAAAAAAAAATTAAAAATTTTAAATATAGTTAAATAACAAAACGATCAACTAAAATATTTAAATTAGTTGTGTGTGTTACTGAAAACATTATTTCATTTACCTGTTACACCTGTGTATTTTATTGAACAGTTCTTTCCAGTTTACTGACTTGTTTTCTCTTTGCGACCATAAGGTGGCCTGCCATGAAAAAAAATCTGGGCTTACTTAGCTTTCGAGCTAATACAGAAAATTTTCCTGTGCTTACAGTTTGACAGGTAAGAGGTTGGCGCTGCTCGTTGTAAATTTCTAAGGCATTTTGATACTAGATCAATGCATAAAAGATAACTCAGTAGAGAAAAGGAATGCTAATCAAAATCCGTGTGATTAAGGTATAATTATTATACTGTCCTCCTTTTGTGATTTAGTTCTATTAGTTAAAGTCATAACCGCCTTCTTTCTAGTGGACATAATATTATAGTCCTTTTAGAGCTTACTGAACTATTTGATATCTAATATGGTTGAAAACTGTAAAAATGTTTTATATAATTCTTTACAAGCAGAGTAAGAGTAACAGAGTTATAAATCTATGGTATGGTTTTTATCTCAGCCCCTCCTTAAAGGGAACATGTCTTTACAGAACTGTAATCATTTTAAGAAAACATAACATAACAGTTTTATTGTTAAAGAACATTTATACTAAACAATACACTCTCCTCATAGATGTCCATACCTTCCTTTATATCTTTTACCCAACCTTCTCTTTTAATAAATATAAACAAAGTCATTGAGATTTATATAATCCAATTGGATAAATATCATAACTTTATTTTATAAACCCTCTATAACGTTAATAGCAAACTTATGCCTTAAGATACATAGATTGGTTGAATTGTTACTTCTTAAAGCCTAAAGATAGTGTAGAGTGTGAAAACCAAAGGGTAAGAATAAACCATGATTATGATCAAATTATAGCTTTACTTAGTTTAAAGTTCCATAAGCTTTATAAAGGAAAGGTACCTCCTTTACATACAGCTAAAAACAAATGGAGTAAGTATTGTTTACCTAGCTTTAGAGAGGAAAATTATAATTTATACCTATACCATAGTAAAATTATAGTTTACTCTTGATCCACATTTTATAACTTAAAATTACAATCTCCTTTAAAAGTATAGGTCTAAGTCTCGCGCGGGGAATGATCCACGATGTGCTATACATAAGATTTAACTGGGTTTACGTTGGTAGATGTTAACTTATAATGTAAGGGTTCATAAGTCCCACACAAAATTTGATGATTGATATGGTGTTAATAATAACCAAATATTATGTTTTCTTATGCAGCAATATGATGGTTTGACATTAAGGCAAGATTATCATTGATCCTTCGAAGAAAAAAAATTCCGACGAGCTTGCCCGAACTATACGCTTCAACCCACTGCATGCAAAATATTTAACTGGTAACGTGGCACCATTACATCCATGCGTTTCACAGTTAAAAGAACAACGACTAACCCTAGCTTGTCATTATGTCCTTCATCTTTGGGCCATCTGTCGCTGTGCTACACTCTTCTCCCTCTCACCGTCGCTTACCTTGACTGCCATTAGTTTCCTCCCTTGTGGGCTCTACCGATGAAATCATCCAAAAAATTTGGCAGAGAGGTGTTGTCACGACGATATTTGTCACTTGGGCCTTGATCCTGATACCTTCACCAGGGTTTTCATCTTCAAGGCTAACACCATTATAAACCCTTTGACTGTGAAGAGAAATCTCTTCCTCCTTGGCTTAGTACCGAGAGTAGAGCCTTACTTTTCAGTTTGCTGGGCGTGGAGTTTTATCTGCAGAGTGGTGTCCTGCCACTTCTGTTCTTTGTTGCTGTAAGTCGATTATTGGATGAATAATCCTTCCTTTTGCCGCAGATAAAGGATGCACATCTCCTTGTGTTGATAGTTGTGTTGTTGCTCTTGGGTGGTCATATTTCAGTTTACTTCTGAGGTAAGAACATGGTTTACTTTCTTCGTCATCTTTCCAACACTATCTTCCTTACACAGTGGTTTATGTTGTTACTAAATCTTAATAGTCCTGAACTTCTTTCTTAACAGGGTTTACCTGTTCTCCTCGGAAATATGGTGTGAGATTGCGGCGACTCATTATTTAACAGTAAGCCCTGGTTTGACCATGGCCGTTCCTCCTTGTGTGATCCCCCTTGGGACAGTTGTGGGTTGGATTTCAAGGCCTGTAACCCTTATGGCTTTCTTGGTTCAATTACATTAACCCTTTTTCTTCTGGTTTAAGAGGTTAAACTTTTTGTTTATATTATAGGAACTACGGCTGAGGCCGAGACTATAATTTCAGCTTCTATTTTGACTACTGTGTAATACTTGAGGATGTGAGCCTGACTTGGAAAAGGGTTTATAACCCTCGACTCCTTACTTCTACTGTAATTATAAATTCTACATGGTTTTCACCCTGAGTCTATTATATAAGTATTAATACTGTTTATCTTTTCTGTATTTCTTTGTTTACTTACAGTACAGAAATTTGAAGGCTTATTTACGTTAAATTTATAATACGGCCGTGAGTAAAATACTATCTTGGCTCCACAGTTTTGATTTACTTGTATATTTTGGATTTATAGGGTTAAACCCTAATTCGACAGTGAAGAAATACATATAGCCTCTTCTTTTTAAAATTCATTGTTAACTTGTAATACTCTTTTTATAAACTGTGGGGTTATTAGTTAAGTTTTACAATACTTGTCAAGCTCGATAAGTCAAGCATTCTATACTGTTGATTATATCCTGTGGTATTAATATAATTAAATGCTAATATTTTCTGTATAAGTTTATATATGTGACTTACTTTATTTTTAAAGATAAATAGTTATGTAGAACTGTTACCCTTCAGAATGGAATGGATGAGTGTATAAAGAAAATTACTAAGTAACTATCAGTAATTCTGAAGTACAGAATCTATATTATAATTTTGGTTTACAAGAATAATTTAAGATATTACTGTAATTACCTGATAATACTATCTTTATAAAGTAAATAATTGTGTAGTAACCATTATTTATTATAATAACATTATTCCCTTAAGTGAAGTACTATTGCTTTCATTGTTATTTATACTTAGTTTCCTTTGTAAGTATCTATGGAAATAGTAATTCGTTCTTTGTCTTAGTTATACCTGTTAAATAAAATAGCCGGTTGTTTTCAGGTTCTTAAACTTACTGTAATTATTACCTTGTAGGAATACTTTCTGTATTATATTACAATTTAATGTTTATAAAGAAAAGAATGTAAAAGAACTAATCAAGTTCTACACTGTTAATAGCTTAAATAGTATAGATTAGCAGTTATATGTTTTTATTTAAGCTTAACCCAGTATAACAGGGATAAATGAAAACATATATTATTTTTCAATGGTAACTTCTGCTATACTAAAATACCTGTAGGATTAAATAGAGATTCTAGCTAATCTTCGTTGATTTGAATATCATAATTGCAGTAATAAAACTGTAAAAAAATAGGCTATAAACATCCTTATTCAACTTAATCCTACTCTAGTTAACTATTATACCCTTCCTTGATTATTCAAATAGGCAATTAAAGTTACTGATAATAACTAAAGTAACAAGAACTGCTTTTTCTACTGGTACATGCTATCATCAGTAAACAGTTCAATTATTTCTCTGTTTCTAAAAAGATTTAACAGTTTTCTGTACAGATTAATACAATTCCTGATACAAAAGATATTTCTTTTAAAACCATACAAAGAAACACTCTGAAATTCCATTCATATTCTATTTTATATTATCATCATATCATCTTTCTTTATAATTTTACCCCTGTGCTGGAGTACGGTCTGGTAAACCCAGATGTGGAAAAACACAGTGGGTTCTTATTTTTCATCAAAAGATTCTATTACTGAAAAACTAAAAACATTTACATCACTAAACCAGTTAAATATTTATATCATAAACAAAAACATAACATTCAACCATTCATAGTTATTAAACAGAGACAGTTAGGTGACAGAACCTGTTTGAACTTGGACAACAACAGCAATGGGAGGTTGTTTCTCCCTACCAACTCCTAGAGAGCGCTCAAACAGCGACTCCTCAGGACCCCCGATCTTGCTCTGGTCTCCCTGGCTGGAACTAGGTGCAGCAATAGTCAAATACCAGTCTTCAAAACTCAGTATCAAATATGAACTTATCAGTAAGTTCTCCCAGCTAACAAGCTGTAATTAACCAAGTTACTGCAGACTTTCTCTCAACACACTTCCTTACTGTTTTCCCTTTTCCCCAATGAATTTCCTGAATATCATTCCACCTGAATGATTCTTCTCTGGAAATTATCTGAGCAGCCTCAGCTCTCTTCATTGGGTACTTTTTAAAAGATTGCCTAGGTCTTTTTGGGTTAGTTGTCATTTATTAAGCCACCTGCTTTGATCCCACTTTCTTGGGGGATCATGACCCAAAATATAGGGAAGTTTCCACCTACAACTTAGGAAGTGTTTGAGGATGCTACCACTTGTCTTTTTCCCTCCACCTAGTTCCATCCACCAGTTTGACCAGTAACCTCTTATTAACAGCTCTCCCATGCTGTTGTCTCCACATTTTATTTATTAATAATAAAATATTCAGTATTACATTCCACTTATTTTGACTGTGTTGAGTCATCAGTTCCTACTTAGCATTAAATTTAACATAATGTATTAGGAAATATAATTAAAACAATTACATTATTTTACAAAATTGGGGTATGTGACATACACACCCCCTTAAAATGTAACATCGTCCTCGATGTTACTTATTCTTCATCCTCTGCAACCTCCTGGAACAGATTCGGGTATGCCTCCCGCATCTTACTTTCCAGTTCCCAGGTAGCCTATTCAAGACTAAGGTGCTTCCATTGCACCTTCACCTGTCCAATGGTGCAGTTCCGCAGAGTAATTTCCCTCCTCCCGAGGATACAGTCCGGTTCCACCAGAATTTCTCCTTCTGGTTCCACCTGTACAACATTCCAATCCACCACGTGAGTAGCATCATGAACATACTTTTTCAAAACAGAGATATGAAAAACATTATGCACCTTCAAATTAGGTGGTAACGCTAACTAATATGCAACTTGACCAATTCTTGATAAAATTTCAAACGGACCACAGTAGTGTGGTGCTAGCTTTGCACAACTCCCTAGTCTTAGAGAGATTTTCTTTGGTCTTACCTTTATAAACACGTGCTCACCTACCTGGAACTCTTTGGGAGTTCTTTTTAAATCTGCTTGGCTCTTTTGCTGATCCTGGGCCACCTTCAAATTTTCCTACACTTGCTTCACAATCTCTTCCATTTGTTTTAATAATTCTGGTCCTAACACCAATCTATCTACTGGATTATTCCAGGAGATAGGAGTGTTGCATTTACGCCCATACAAAATTTCAAATGGACTAAACTTAGCTGATGACTGATAGTTATTGTTATATGCAAACTCTGCTAAATGCAAGTAGTCCTCCCACTTACCTGGCTGATCTTTAACATACATCCTCAATGAATCCTCCAGCACTTGATTCACTCTTTCAGTCTATCCATCTGTCTGAGGATGGAAGGAGGTGCTGAAATTCAGTGTTGTGTTTAATCCCTTAAACAAGGACTTCCAAAAATTCCCTGTGAATTTAGGATCCCTGTCTGAAATGATAACCTTTGGTACTCCATGTAACCTAAAAATCTGCTTTAAGAATATATCAGCTATATTGGTAGCCTTGTAAGTAGTTTTGACAGGAATGAAATGTGTTGCCTTACTTAACTTGTCAACCACCACCATAATAGAGTCATTTTGATTCTAATTTTTGGGCAGTCCAGTAATGAAATCTAAGCTAATCACTTCCCATTTCCAGCTAGGAATAGGTAAAGGTTGCAGTAAACCAGCTGGATGTTGGTGTTCGGTTTTCACTTGTTGACAATCCAAACATATAGCTATATATTCAGCTACTTCAGATTTCATATTAGGCCAGAAATATTCTTTTCTTAACATGGTGACAGTCTTTTGGTAACCTGGATGTCCTGAGTAAGGTGTTTTATGGACTTTGTCCAGAATCAACAACTTAACCTTAGGCACATTAGGCACATACAGTTTGTCCTTAAATAATAAAAATCCATCTTTATTTATACTATAACCTTTTATTAAGATTTCTGTAGGTTTCTCTTTAGCTGTAACTTGTAATTTTTGATAAATTTCATCCAGTTTTACTCCTTCGTTAAGCTGCTCATTTAAATCAGAAGCATAAGTGCTAACTGCTGCTATAAAATTCAGCTTTGCGTTTCTACTTAAAGCATCAGCCACCTTATTTTCCTTCCCCTTTATGTGTTGGATTTCAAAATCATATTCACTCAAGAAGGCTAACCACCTTGCTTATCTTGCATTTAAGTTAGGCTGATCTAAAAGATATTTCAGTCCTTTATTGTCAGTCATTAAAATAAACTTTCTGCCTATTAAATGATGTCGCCACATTTTTGAAGGCATGTATAACAGCCGCAAGTTCTAAATCATAAGTTGCGTAATTCTTTTCATGGATTTTTAACTTCCTGGACTCATAGGCAATGACATACCCGTCTTGAGTAAGCACATTGCCTAAGCCATCATTACAGGCATCTGTGCATACCACAAAATCCTTATTAGGATCTGCTATTCTTAGAATAGGCACACTTGTTAATAAGGTTTTTAATTTCTTAAAACTTTCTTCACATTTTAAGTTCCAATCAAATTTCTTACCTTTCTTTTGCAAGGAAGTGATCTGATTAGCTATTTTTGAAAAGCCTTCAATGAATCTCCGGTAATAGCCGGTAATTCCCATGAATGACCTAACATCTATTACGTCTTTTGGAACCGGCCAATCTTCGATTGCCCGAATCTTTGCAGGATCAACTGAAATCCCTTCCTTAGTCACTACGTGACCTAAGTACTAGATTTCATCCTTAAAGAAGACGCACTTGCTAAACTTCGCGAAGAGCTGTTGTTCTCGCAATTCTTGTAAAACTATCTTTAGGTGTTCCTTATGTTCTTCTTCTGTTTTAGAGTAAATTAAGATGTCGTCAATAAACACAACAACAAATTTATCTAAGTATTTATGCATTATATTATTCATTAAGCACATAAAGACAGCTGGGGCGTTGGTAAGCCCAAATGGCATTACGACAAATTTGTAATGTCCATACCTTGTTCTGAAGGCTGTCTTGAAGATGTCCTCATCTTTAATTCTTACCTGATGATATCCTGATCTCAGGTCTATCTTTGAGAACACCATAGCTCCACGTAGTTGATCAAATAGATCATCTATGTGGGGCAACGGATACTTATTTTTAATAGTCATCTTGTTTAGTTGACGGTAGTCTATGCATAATCGCATAGTCCCGTCTTTCTTTTTAACAAAGATGATCAGTGCTCCCCAAGGAGACACACTGGGTCGAATGTACTTCTTATCTATTAACTCTTTTAACTGTGATTTTAATTCATTAAGTTCTAAAATATTCATACGATACGGGGCTTTGGAGCTAGGTACCACACCTGGCACCAGCTCAATAGTGAAATCCAGTTCCCTCCTAGGAGGTAATCCTGGAATTTTTTTCTGGAAATACGTCAGTAAATTCATTTAAAATAGGAATATCTTCTATTTTTAACTTATCTGTTTCAGATTTACTTGCCTCATCTGTAATAGTTACAGCATAGGATTTACACCCTTTTCTAACTGCTCTTTTAAGTTGTAAAGCGGAAATCTTCCTGATTACAGTTTTCCTAGGAATACCCTTAACCGTTACTGGTTGTTCATTACTATTTACGCACGTAAAGGTTTTATTGTAACAGTTTAAAACTACCTTATGCTGCTCTAACCAATCCATGCCAATCAGTAAATCATATGAGCCAAGTGGCAAAACATTAAGCTTAACTGTAGTTTTAAAATCATCCATAAGTAGAGCACATTCTTTCACATAACAGGTTACTTTCCTTTTTTCCCCAGTGGCTAATTGAACTAACCAGGAATTATCAAACTTATCAACAGAAAATTTACACTTTTCCACTATTTGAGGTGCAATGTAACTAAGACTAGCTCCTGGATCAATTAAAATGGTTACAGGGGTTTGGTTAACCATACCTTCCACTTCCACCATGGAAGTCTGATAGTCAGCTTGGCGGTTCTCCAATGCTGCATTTATTCTGGGCATAGTCCTGGCAAGTTCTCCAACAGTCATTTCCTCCTGCACAGTGTGAATATCACTGATGGACTTTTTTTTATTTGAGCAAGCCAAGGCATAGTGCGAGCCATTACATTCCCAGCACTTAACAGGATCGTTTCGTTCAAAATTCTTAGTGAAATTCCCATGGTTATTTGCAGCTTCCTTGCCCTTGAAGTTATTCGAATTATTGGAAACACCATTTCTATTTCCCTGGAAATTCTTATTGTTAGAATAATTTTTGTTCTTATTATTCTTGAAATTCTTTTGGGGTACAAATTTCTTCTTTTTAAACTCAGGTTGATTGTTGTTCTTCTTAGCCTTCCAGTTGGCTAAGCCTTCTTTCTTCTTATTCTGTTCAAAACAGAAATTAGCCTTCCTCATGGCTTCCTCCAGAGTCTTCGGGTTATCATACTCAATTATGTCCTTGATGTGATATGGTAGACAACTAAGAAAGCGCTGTACTTTAGGCTTTTCGTCTACCACATAAGGTACATACCTCAGCAAGCTTAAGAATTTACTGTTCAAATCCTTCATATTCATTGAACCTAACTTCAATTCGTAAAATTCTTTAACTCTTTCTTCATAATATTGTTCAGACAGAAATTTCTTCTTGAAGTACCTTTTAAAGGTACTCCAATTAACTTCTTTTTCCTTGATACCCTTGACTCTCTTCAGATCTTGCCACCATATGTCTGCTTTTCCAGAGAGATTATAGATTGCCATTCTTACCTTCAGCTGATTTGAATAGTTGTATATCTGAAAATACTTCTTCATCCCGGATAACCAGGACTCTGCTTCTTCCCCTTTCTCAGTTTCTCCATTAAAAGTTGGGGGCTTTATCTTTTTAAACTCCCCTGAAATCTATTCATATGGTCTATACTTCTTCTTTCTGTCAAATAACTCAGCCTCACTACTGTCACTAGTAGTGTCGTAGCTTTGTTGTTCTCTGAACCCTTCAAATGATGAACTGTTTTCAGCTTTTACCAGCTTCATCTTTTTAGATCCTTTCTGATGGCTAACTTCCTCATATTCGGATCTTTTTCTCCTCCCTTCAGTCTGAAACTTTTCCATCAAAATTTGATTCAACTCTTCTTGAGTCTTCAAAATCCTCTCATTGTCCTTCTTGACTGATTCCATTTTAGTCTTCAAATCCCTTATAGTCTGCATCAGCTCTGAAGAGTGAGCAGTCACATCTTCTAACATAGGTTCCCTAGGCAATTGCCTTGTCTCTGTATCTGGAGACTCCTCCTGAGCATATTCTCCTAGCTTCTCCATACCTGCCTGTTAATTTTCACGAAAAAAAAAAAAATTCTATTCTTTACATAAAATAGAATATAGGTTAGTATATTATTTTAATGTTCTACGGAAACTAGTTGGGATGCATAGAGGCCTAGTATTTGAACCATGTTCTGATACCACATGTCAATACCCCAAATTTCCAAAAAAATTTAAAAAATTTTAAATATAGTTAAATAACAAAACGATTAACTAAAATATTTAAATTAGTTGCGTGTGTTACTGAAAACATTATTTGATTTACCTGTTACACCTGTGTATTTTATTGAACAGTTCTTTCCAGTTTACTGACTTGTTTTCTCTTTGCGACCATAGGGTGGGCTGCCATGAAAAAAAATCTGGGCTTACTTAGCTTTCGAGCTAATACAGAAAATTTTCCTGTGCTTAGAGTTTGACAGGTAAGAGGTTGGTGCTGCTCGTTGTAAATTTCTAAGGCATTTTGATGCTAGATCAACGCATAAAAGATAACTCAGTAGAGAAAAGGAATGCTAATCAAAATCCATGTGATTAAGGTATAATTATTATACTGTCTTCCTTTTGTGATTTAGTTCTATCAGTTAAAGTCATAACCACCTTATTTCTAGTGGACATAATATTATAGTCCTTTTAGAGCTTACTGAACTATTTGATATCTAATATGGTTGACAACTGTAAAAATGTTTTATATAATTCTTTACAAGCAGAGTAAGAGTAACAGAGTTATAAATCTATGGTATGGTTTTTATCTCAGCCCCTCCATAAAGGGAACATGTCTTTACAAAACTGTAATCATTTTAAGAAAACATAACATAACAGTTTTATTGTTAAAGAACATTTATACTAAACAATACACTCTCCTCATAGATGTCCATACCTTCCTTTATATGTTTTACCCAACCTTCTCTTTTAATGAATATAAACAAAGTCATTGAGATTTATATAATCCAATTGGATAAATATCATAACTTTATTTTATAAACCCTCTATAACGTTAATAGCAAACTTATGCCTTAAGATACATAGATTGGTTGAATTGTTACTTCTTAAAGCCTAAAGATAGTGTACAGTGTGAAAACCAAAGGGTAATAATAAACCATGATTATGATCAAATTATAGCTTTACTTACTTTAAAGTTCCATAAGCTTTATAAAGGAAGGGTACCTCCTTTACATACAGCTAAAAACAAATAGAGTAAGTATTGTTTACCTAGCTTTAGAGAGGAAAATTATAATTTATACCTATACCATAGTAAAATTATAGTTTACTCTCGATCCACGTTTTATAACTTAAAATTACAATCACCTTTAAAAGTATAGGTCTAAGTCTCTCACGGGGAATGATCCATGATGTGCTATACATAAGATTTAACTAGGTTTACGTTGGTAGATGTTAACTTATAATGTAAGGGTTCATAAGTCCCACACAAAATTTGATGATTGATATGGTGTTAATAATAACCAAATCTTATGTTTTCTTATGCAGCAATATGATGGTTTGACATTAAGGCAAGATTATCATTGATCCTTCGAAAAAAATTGTTTGCTGACGAGCTTGCCCGAACTATACGCTTCAACCCACTGCATCCAAAATATTTAACTGGTAACGTGGCACCATTACATCCATGCATTTCACAGTTAAAAGAACAACGACTAATCCTAGCTCGTCATTCTGTCCTTTGTCTTTGGGCCATCTGCCGCTCTGCTACACTCTTCTCCCTCTCACCGTTGCTTACCTTGACTGCCATTAGTTTCCTCCCTTGCGGGCTCTACCTGTGAACTCATCCAAAAAATGTGGCAGAGAGGTGTTGTCACGACGATATTTGTCACTTGGGCCTTGATCCTAATACCTTCACCAGGGTTTTCATCTTCGAGGCTAACACCATTATAAACCCTTTGACTATGAAGAGAAATCTCTTCCTCCTTGGCTTAGTACCGAGAGTAGAGCCTTACTTTTCAGTTTGCTGGGCGTCGAGTTTTTTCTGCAGAGTGGTGTTCTGCCACTTCTGCTCTTCGTTGCTTTAAGTCGATTATTGGATGAATAATCCTTCCTTTTGCCGCAAATGAAGGATGCACATCTCCTTGTGTTGATAGTTGTGTTGTTGCTCGTGGGTGGTCATACTTCGGTTTACTTCTGAGGTAAGAACATGGTTTACTTTCTTCGTCATCTTTCCAGCACTATCTTCCTTACGCAGTCGTTTATATTGATACTGAATCTTAATAGTCTTGAACTTCTTTCTTAACAGGGTTTACCTATTCTCCTAGGCAATATGGTGCGAGATTGCGGCGACTCATTATTTAACGGTAAGCCCTGGTTTGACCATGGCCGTTCCTCCTTGTGTGATCCCCCTTGGGACAGTTGTGGGTTGGCTTTCAAGGCCTGTAACCCTTATGGTTTTCTTGGTTCAATTACATTGACCCTTTTTCTTCTAGTTTAAGAGGTTAAACCTTTTGTTTATATTATAGGAACTACGGCTGAGGCCGAGACTGTAATTTCAACTTCTATTTTGACTACTGTGTAATACTTGAGGATGTGAGCCTGACTTGGAAAAGGGTTTATAACCCTCGACTCCTTACTTCTACTGTAATTATAAATTCTACAGGGTTTTCACCCTGAGTCTATTATATAAGTATTAATATTGTTTATATTTTCTGTATTTCTTTGTTTACTTACAGTACAGAAATTTGAATGCTTATTTATGTTAAATTTATAATACGGTCGTGAGTAAAATACTGTCTTGGCTCCACAGTTTTGATTTACTTGTATATTTTGGATTTATAGGGTTAAACCCTAATTCGACAGTGAAGAAATACATACAGCCTCTTCTTTTTAAAATTCATTGTTAACTTGTAATACTCTTTTTATAAACTGTGGGGTTATTAGTTAAGTTTTACAATACTTGTCAAGCTCGATAAGTCGAGCATTCTATATTGTTGATTATATCCTGTGGTATTAATATAATTAAATGCTAATATTTTCTGTATAAGTTTATATATGTGACTTACTTTATTTTTAAAGATAAATAGTTATGTAGAACTGTCACCCTTCAGAATGGAATGGATGAGTGTATAAAGAAAATTACTAAGTAACTGTCAGTAATTCTGAAGTACAGAATCTATATTATAATTTTGGTTTACAAGAATAATTTAAGGTATTACTGTAATTACCTGATAATACTATCTTTATAAAGTAAATAATTGGGTAGTAACTGTTATTTATTATAATAACGTTATTTCCTTAACTGAAGTACTATTGCTTTCATTGTTATTTATACTTAGTTTCCTTTGTAAGTATCTATGGAAATAGTAATTCGTTCTTTGTCTTAGTTATACCTGTTAAACAAAATAGCCGGTTGTTTTCAGGTTCTTAAACTTACTGTAATTATTACCTTGTAGGAATACTTTCTGTATTATATTACAATTTAATGTTTATAAAGAAAAGAATGTGAAAGAACTAATCAAGTTCTACACTGTTAATAGCTTAAATAGTATAGATTAGCAGTTATATGTTTTATTTAAGCTTAACCCAGTATAACAGGAATAAATGAAAACCTATATTTTTTTCAATGGTAACTTCTGCTATACTAAAATACCTGTAGGATTAAATAGAGATTCTAGCTAGTCTTCGTTGATTTGAATATTATAATTGCAGTAATAAAACTGTAAAGAAATAGGCTATAAGCATCCTTCTTCAACTTAATCCTACTCTAGTTAACTATTATACCCTTCCTTAATTATTCAAATAGGCAATTAAAGTTACTAATAGTAACTAAAGTAACAAGAACTGCTTTTTCTACTAGTACATGCTATCATCAGTAAACAATTCAATTATTTCTCTGTTTCTAAAAAGATTTAACAGTTTTCTGTACAGATTAATACAATTCTAGATACAAAAGATATTTCTTTTAAAACCATACAAAGAAACACTCTAAAATTCCATTCATATTCTATTTTATATTATCATCATATCATCTTTCTTTATAATTATACCCCTGTGCTGGACTACGGTCTGGTAAACCCAGATGTGGAAAAACACAGTGGGTTCTTATTTTTCATCAAAAGATTCTATTACTGAAAAACTAAAAACATTTACATCACTAAACCAGTTAAATCTTTATATCATAAACAACAACATAACATTCAACCATTCATAGTTATTAAACAAAAACAGTTAGGTGACAGAACCTATTTGAATTTGGACAACAATAGCAATGGGAGGCCATTCCTCCCTGTTAGAATATAATCCGTCAGGATTATTGTAAATAAATAATTAAATAGGAATTTGAATAGTTGCCCGGGAAGGTGAAAAGGCTGGTTCTCAACCGCCTCATTGTAATCTATAAATTAATGTTTTTAGTCGTGAATAGCAATTGGAATCGGGAGTTATTACCAACACTCCCTACCAACTCCTGGAGAGCGCTCAAACAGCGACTCCTCAGGACCCCCGAGCTTGCTCTGGTCTCCCTGGCTGGAACTAGGTGCAGCAATAGTCAAATACCAGTCTTCAAAACTCAATATCAAATCTGAACTTATCAGTAAGTTCTCCCAGCTAACAAGCTGTAATTAACCAAGTTACTGCAGACTTTCTCTCAACACACTTCCTTACTGTTTTCCCTTTTCCCCAATGAATTTCCTGAATATCATTCCACCTGAATGATTCTTCTCTGGAAATTATCTGAGTAGCCTCAGCTCTCTTCATTGGGTACTTTTTAAAAGATTGCCTAGGTCTTTTTGGGTTAGTTGTCATTTATTGAGCCACCTGCTCTGATCCCACTTTCTTGGGCTATCATGACCCAAAATATAGGGAAGTTGCCACCTGCAACTTATGAAGTGTTTGAGGATGCTGCCACTTGTCTTTTTCCCTCCACCTAGTTCCATCCACCAGTTTGACCAGTAACCTCTTATTAACAGCTCTCCCATGATGTTGTCTCCACATTTTATTTGTTAATAATAAAATATTCAGTATTACATTCCACTTCTTTTGACTCTGTTGAGTCATAAGTTCCTACTTAGCATTAAATTTAACATAATGTCTTAGGAAATATAATTAAAACAATTACATTATTTTACAAAATTGGGGTATGTGACAGTACCAAAATAGATGAAAAAATATATAATGATACATTTCAAATTAAGAGACAAGACCAATGCCTTGGAATTCACCCATCTCAAAATAATTGACTTGTTGATCCATAATGAACATTATCTATAATTTACAAAGAAAATACAAGGGAATTTTCCTCTTATTGTAGGGAGGTTTATCATATACCAGATATTGTTTATCCATCCAATAGTCTTTCCATGGTTGGAATGTGAGCTAGTCCATAGGAAGACGTAGCTCTTTCTTAAATCAAGTGATTGGTTGTAGGAAAAATTTTAAGGACGAAATTTAGCCCCTCGAAAATACATTTATCTTGTGGATTAGTTCCTCGACCAATACCCAAAACTAATATAATATTACTTTTATTAATTATAATTAACTATATTTCCCTTACCACCCAAAATTTTGATATCATTATCATTATGATTAGAAAATTAATTTTAATCACTTTTTAAGAAAGAAAATAAAAAATACCACAAATATGATGTATTTGTTTGATTTGTAGACCTTTTATAAACTTGTTCATACTACCCTCCCAAGTAGTGAATGTGAGAAAAGGAAAAGGAAGCCAATTCACCATGGGTTTTCATAGCATGTAGCCACTATATAGCGTCGAGATACATGATCAAGAATTAAATTTAGAGTTTACATGTTCCTTCAGATTCCTTTTATCTCTTCCTAAAAAGGTATTCAATAATTTCCTTTGTAAAAGAAATAAAAACAAAAAAATAGTTGTTAACCATGAAGTTGGATCATTCACTCTTATAGCTTATCGATATTCAATTCTTAAGAATAAAGGATTGAAACTTTCGAAGAATTGATAAAAGGGGTAGTGGTAATATTAAATCCATTTGCAACCGCTTTCTAATAACTTTGGTAAAAGGGGTAGTGGTAATATTAAATTCATTTGCAACCACTTTGCAACCACTTTCTAATAGCTTTCAACATATGTACATTATCATATAACTTTGGTAAAAGGGGTAGTGGTAATATTAAATTCATTTGCAACCACTTTCTAATAGCTTTCAACATATGTACATTATCATAACTATTTCCAATATTAATTTTTGTGTTGGCATTGGAAACCCGATTTGTAAAACTTGGTCAAGAGGGTTTGAATATTCATTTTTGTGTAATATTCATTGTAAAACCCAAATCTATATTAATTGTAAAACTTGGTCAAGAGGGTTTTCAAACCAATGATTAGGAATCATTAGGAATGGTACTACTGGTAATAATCAAAACATGAGCATTTATTTCAATAAAATAGGGATTATGGCCTTTCCTCACTTCATAGGTCTAGGTGAGAGGTTTTGGTGAGACGATGTAAAATATAATTATTAATATGTGGAAATTAATAGTTTTGTAAAAGTAAAAAAACAAAAAAAATATGAGAAATAGAGTCTGGTTTTTTAGTGTATTTTTAAAGATGTGTTAAGTATTTGTATCATATGAAAATCATATTTACTTAAATATAATATTTAAGTTATTATTTATTTATTTATTTTCCAATAAGTGAAATTATTTTCACCATTCTCTATTTCACATTTTAAACATTTATTTTAATTTTTTTATTGTAATCTTTGAAGATAAATTGCAATCTGTAAATTTCTCAATCAATTATGACTAATGATAATTAAGTGTTATATTAGAGAGTCTTTAAATAGTTTGTATAAGTATTTTGAAGCATTAGTAACAATTACTTCTTTTTTTCAATATTTGTTTTCGCAATAATATCTCTAGGCCTATTTTACAAACAGAGTTTTAAGTAGTTCTTGAAATAACTTTTAAGTTGTATGATTCTAGATAGACTTATGTCCATGGAAATTGGGTTTCCAATAAATTTTCAATCCCATTTATATGGTAATTGAAACATTGAACTAAAACATGCAAATAGCCTTAAAAAAACTTTTTATAATTTCTAATAATTTGAAGTTCTAACCAAAACCTCCTGAATCTTATATTGAATATCAAAACTTCATTAATCTCTCATTTCATTGTCTCCATTAGAAGTAATAAGTACAAATTAGATTATCTTCAGAAATTATAATATGTGTGGCACAAAAGAACATGAGTTTGTAGTCAAGGTTCCATATTATGTAAATTCATATTATATCAGAATATATTTCTAAAAATAAATTATGGTGATTAATAAAGGTTTCAAGTTATGTAAAATATTATATTAAGATATATTTGTAAAAACATATCAACTTTGACATTGTTACATGTATTTGCATAATAGTTTATTGTCATTCCAAAATAAAAAATATTTTTATATAATTAAGCCAAACTTTACATTGCTTAAGTCAAAATTTAATAATTGTTTGTTTAAAAGAAACTTTATATTTATTCTTATATCAAAGAAATATTATCAATTTAACAATTTTTCAAACCATTGTAATTTTTGCTTTTAAATTACATTAAATTTACTAAATTAATAAAAAGTGTAATCCAAAAGTAAACATTATACTCAAAATTTTCAAACTTGTAAAACATACCTTAATTTTCAAACCTTTAAAACATACCTTCAACTTATTTTACACTTATATACCAAAATTACATTTTGTTTTAATCATTTTAAAAATATAAAAAAAATAAACAGAATGAAAAAAAATTAAATAGAGAAAACTTTTTATAAGAATTATAATCAGCAAACTATGACGGACACCACCTTATAACCTTTTTGTTCCACAGTAAAAATGATTTCCAAATATCTATTAACGTTATTTTCAAGGTAAAAATACTTTTAGAATTAAAATTTTCAATAAAAAGCTGTGTATTTTAGATATTTTAAACGGAATAAGCTAGCTATGGAGCAAACCTCCCTCCATCGGACGGAGGAGGAGCAAAGTCAACGTTGACTTTGCTCCTCCTCCTCAGATGGAGGGAGGTTTGCTCCATAGCTAGCCCACGCCATTTTAAATGAGAAACATCATCAACTTGAAAATTTCAAGTTAATAAAACGTAGAGTTGAATTCTAGATTTTTTTAAAGATAAGAATGCATTTTCAAATGAAATGAAAGCGTACTTTAGATTTTTAATATAAAAGTAGTTAATAAATGTTTAATGTATTTTATATATTCAACCCAGAAAAGTTACAGTAATGAAAAGCAAAGTTGCAATGCAGCAAGTCCTTATTTTGAGAATGTGAATTCTAATGTTTTTAAATTGAGAATGTAAATGACAATGTTTTAAATTAAGATCGTTAATGTAAATGTTTCGAAATTTAGAATGTGAATGTGAATGTTTCGAATTGGACACGTTCATAGAAGAAGGTTCTAGCAGAAGCCGAGACTCTGTGTGCTTAAAGTTGTTGGTTACAACAATGATGGAATTGCATGCTTTACTTGCTGTGTGTGCTTAAAGCTTTTGGCTAAGACAGGTCAACAATAAATATACATATAAGATCGATTAAATTATAAATACATTACAACGATGTGTTGAAGAGGGGATATTAATTCTTCAGAAAGTAAGAGTATTATATGGTCATGAATAACAATTTTGGGATAAATATTCTAATATTTCAGTAATGAAGTTTATTTGACTACTTTGCTTCGACTAATCGTATGCTTGAGATAATGTGACAATTTTATAATAATTAGGAATTGTTCTAGTATACTTAAGATAATGTGAAAATTTTATAATAATTAGAAATTTTTCTGAATTTCTAAATACTCATAGAATAGCATTGTCATTTAAGAAATTAACCAAACTTAATATATAATAATTACTAATTATTTTGTAATTTTAAATAATTAAAAAAAACTTTGTTATTTAAAAAATCAACCAAACTTAATTATTTAAAATTTATATATATATATATATATATATATGTAAAAGTTGATAAAAGATCACACATTACAAGGATTAACTACATATGATTAAAAAATATCCATTATGGTTTAACTTTACCACTACCTAAAATTAAACGACAGGCTACAAATATTTTTGTTTTGAATTAAGTCTTAATCCTTTTGTTTTGAATTAAATCTTAAAGAAGACATGGTGTATATGATAGATGGTGATATATCATATATGAAGTTCCAATGCTTTTAATATTTACTAAATATGTATGAAATTACAATGCTTTTAATCTTTAAAAAAAATTACATCGAAGATATCACATTGCGAAATATTCATTACTAGTGTCAATTCGACTTCAATCCTTGGATAGATGCCATGAAAACTTTAGAAAGCTCCTAAAGCCGATAGCTCGAAGGAAGCAAAATGTGGTGAATTGACGCTGACTAGATCGAAAGACCGATTCGTCGTCTCTGTATTCCTTTATTTCTGCGAAGCCTCTTCTAGGTTTACCTTTTTTCTCTAGAGTAAGCACCACGATGCATTTATGACATGCTTGCATGTGAAAATAAAAAAGGTAGAGAAGCATAATGGGCATGTGGAGTATGTGCATGCGGATCGTATCTCAATGGGCTTACCGTGGAGCAAATGTTAAAAACTCTGGTTTAATTTGGTTTGATGGCCAAGGTAGTGGATGACTCTGAACTGGAACTATATTGCAATCAGGAAAACCTACTTAGCAATCAGTGGAAGAAATTAATAACCACTTCCTGCCTGCTTAGTAAATTATGGACCAACAGTCTGAAAGACAATGGATGAAGATTGACTGGAAATCAGGCATTTGGAAAATTGTTGAATCACTTTCAAAGATGCCAACATCGTATGCATTCTATGGACGGATAGAGAGCCAGGTTAGATGGAAATGATCTCTTTACCTGTACTTTGTTAGTTTTACCCTTTTGCATCATTAATTACATATAGATCCTCTACATGCCATATATCTATTCCTGCTGAAGAAGAGCATTCTAAATTTTCTATAAAAGAATTCATTATGAAGAGAGCCAGAGGTAAGGATTCGTAAAATTACATGGAACCCTTTCCTTGTATGTCTTCGTTATAAGTTTATAATGGAGATTCTGTTCTTCCAACTTTCCTATTAATCCTATACATTTTTTCTGGCAATGAACTAAGGAATCAAAACAACAATTATCCTAAGCTGATCAAGCTAAAGCGATGGAATCAATAGATTCCATATGTGAATAGAACCAGAACCCAATCTGTTGTTCAAACCATAGACTATGTTTTTTTCTCTTAATAAATTTGTGGTCATAAACCAACCAGAGGAAGTGGCTCCTTTCATTTTCACCCCATATCCAATAATAATAATAATCTATTGTTAAAGTCACGTATCCAATAATAATAATAATCTATTGTTAAAGTCAGGGTCAAGGGAAAAACAATTTTATTAAGTCTATAGAAGTGTAGATACACTGTCCATCGGTCAAGGGAAACAACAATTTTATTAAGTCTATAGAAGTGTAGATACACTGTCCATATGGATTTGAACATAAGACCTCCTACAAAGAAACACATACTCTTAGACCCACTCATGCAATAAACCCTTAATAAATGTAGTTCAATTGCTAGTGTAAAAAGATAATGTCAAAGACAGACATATCTATTCAGATACAGATTACTGCAAAAAGTGCAACAAAGTACATAAAACTAGTAAATCATTAAAGGAACAAATTTTCCCCGATCTTCGGAAGTGTACTGATATTTCCCCATGGCATTGTTCCAATAAGGGGCTCGTATTTAAAGAACTAACTGTGGACAATGGAGAGGTTCTCATTCTTTACTCAAATTGAATGCATTAATGTGGTTCTGTAAAGTTACTTTGGCTACTGCTACTTGTGTATTGACGTACAAAGTTCGTAGTTATATATCATATTCACAAAATAGTTAGCATAATCTAGTTTTAGAGATGACCCATTCACTGTATATGATAGATTCGTTATTTGGATTTCTTTAATTATGAAAAATGTGTGGTAGCTTTCCTTCTTGCTTGGGAGTCCAAGGAAGGCTATTCAAATATTCCATACATTGGTCTATGTGGTTAGTGAACAGTATCTCGCAATCAACTGGTAGTATAGCAAGTGCTTCGTCCATGCTAGAGAATGACAACCTTTGGAAGAATACATACCTGAATATCAACTATAAAAAACATAGCTTTATAAAACTAAGATTTTGGTTGATAATCCGTAGTGCAAGTTCAGGGCATTTTGTGGAGAGTCTAATATTTTGACTTTGGTTGATAATCAGTAGTAGAAGTTCATGGCATTTTGTGGAGTAGTAGAAGTTCATGGCATTTTGTGGAGAGCCTATGATGTGTCAAAGATTTGGGTTTCTAGCCAGCTTTATAAAACTAAAATTAAGATTTTGGTTTTGGTTGAAAATCCGTAGTAGAAGTTCATGGCATTTTGTGGAGAGATTAAGATTTTGGTTTTGGTTGATAATCCCGTAGTAGAAGTTCATGGCATTTTGTGGAGAGTCTAAGATTTTGATTTTGGTTGATAATCGGTAGTAGAAGTTCAGGCATTTTGTGGAGAGTCTATGATGTGTCAAAGATTTGGGTTTCGATCTATCTTTAGCTCATGCTCACTGTGTGTGAAAGATTAAGGTTTTCATACTCAAGACAATAACGATGACTAAAAAAATCTGTTAACCTCCAATTCTTATAATTGCTATAAATATAGAACAGTCCCTTGTCCCTTAGTGCGACAAAACCTGAGAGCCCAGGCAGATGATCTATTTTTTTATATTCGACTCCATCCTCACCGAACAAGTGCAATATAACTTCAGCTGTGCTGTTTCATCTTGCTTCTACTGTGGAAAGCACATGCATGTAGCTAGAAAGATGAGGAAAGCACCCGTTGTCATTCTGGAATTTGGTGCGGCAAGTCAAAAGGAACATTTGAATAGTGCTCGAGTAAGGCGGTGGCCCAACAAATGGTGCGGCTTACAGGAGTGAAAGGAGTGAATGATTAAGTCATGAGAAGTCTTCTACGAGACCAACGTGTTAAATCAAGAAGTTGTGCCGGATAGAGACGCAGAGGATGTGAAAATATTGTTGTGCCAGACAGACACGCAGAGGATGTGATGATCATGTTGTTGCTGGAGAAGAAGTCATTTGCAGAGGTTGAATGTCAATAACTATATGTAATCAATAGGTGAGACCTCTCTACAATAAAGTTTTCCATACCATACAAAGAAACTAAGATGTCAAGATACATGCCATTATTTGTGGCATTGCCCATATACGTGTTACGTGTTATGTGTGCATGTAGCAGCAACAAGAACAACAACAACAAAAACACGTACACCAACGAATATCGTAGCAACAATAAGTTTGGAGCATTGTAATATGAAGTCATTAAAGACTTTATGCAATAAAATGTTTGGGATATAATGCTATCTAGAAGGTAGAATTATTGCACGTGTAGGAAATGTTTATCGATTTCTAACTTTTGTTTTTGTTTTTTAAGTAGAAAAGATTTTTCTTTATAAAAAAAATTGTTGACATCATTGAGAAAATCCTACAAAGTAACCTTCCCCATTAGCTACCATTAACTATGGTAAGTACATGATTTTAACCTAACTCAAATACATAAAAATATAAATTCAGTACTAATCAGTTTAGTCAGTTTAGATAGTGTTTACAAAAGCACAACATATATGATCACTGCCTCTCCGGTCCAAAATAATTCAAACAATGCTGTCGAAAAACCATGATATCACTGCAAATGGCGGACAGGCTGAAGGTGATACTACTAATACTAATCCAAGAGCCTGAAGAAAGTCAATTCCTTTCTTCAAAAATTTAGTTATGAAAAGATAACCAAGAAGAAACAGTAAAATCTCTTTCTAAATTTGTCAACAATCTCTGATTATATTCTCTATAAATATGCTAACAATCAACACATTAAAAAGTACCTCTGAGTAATTTTATCTGACTTGAAAAATGAGACATAACTTTATACACAAAAGTTGATTGGAGTTTGGCCTCAAATAAGATCAAAAAGCTATCTATTGGTGGAGAGAAGTATTTGTTATATTTCATAACGAAAACTTAGGTTAAAAACTAATCCATGCATTGTTTTATGTTTAAAATATTTGCAAATGACGGCAAACCGATCACAAGAATCCCTGCAGCCGTAGGCAGGGACTAATAATAGGCCAAATATAACCCTGCCCTGAAAGTTTGATGCCCGGACGTGATCGAAAAGGGACCGCTTGAAGAAAAAACCAGAAGAATAACGAAACACGAGGGTGTGTGGGATTTACTGTCTATCTAGTTCGAGTTAGAACTGCGTCTCACAGTTGTGCGAAATACATAGTGCAAAATGAAATTTCGGCTGTTCACATGCGAAAATATTGGGTGTAAATATTTACAGGGCGAAGTGGCGGTAAATTTCTCCTCTGCCAAATGGGAATTCTAGGAGACGCAACCGCTGGTACAGGAGCAGGCCTTACAGCCAACACAGAGCATAAGTTGGCCGTGGAAGAATTACGCGGCCTTTTAACGTCGTTGCCAAGCTTTTTCACAAAACCCTTGAGTTTTTTAACAAACTGCTTCCATTTATTATCCTTTAATTGGCTTAGGGTTTGCTCTGCTTTTCTCCGGCTACCAGTATGCTGCCGTTTGACCTGGGATTTACCAGCGGAATCCATTCGACCAGAAACCATAGACGACGAACGGCGGTGCCACACATTTGTTTGCCCAGAAAGCTGCATATCTGCTGACATTTCAAAGGCGCGTGATACCCTGGCTGAGATCGATCTGCCAATCGCCATGCCTAAAAGCCGGCCGCTACGAAACTCACCGGCGGCGGGGCAGGCCTCACACAAAGTTCCCCCTGCCATCGATCCAAACTAAGAGTATGTGAGAAAGTGAAACCTCCTTTTCGCACTTTGTACACAGAGATCTTCCCGTAAAACCCTGATCTGCAAAAACGGTTCGAAAAGGACTGGCCGAATGAGTTTGAACTGTGTAAAAGAACCTGCAAGCATATGCGAGAAGGTGAAACAATTTGAGAGAAATTAAAAGGATTGCAGATTAATCGACTGTAGCGCTGTGCGATGACGGATTACGGCGCAAAGACAACCGTGGCCCGCGGCGCCGCCCGTATGGAATTTTCCCTCCATAAAGTTGGTGCTTATTTTGTGGTTGGTGGCTTGTATTCATATCATTTGGACTGATGCAATTATTCTTTACGCGTTTGATGCGTCTTTGTCACGTGCACTATTCTAAAATTGTGTTCAGTGTCACGTGGTAAATTTGATTAATTCTGTATGGGAATAACCAATCGACTTGACCATTTGCACCAATTCGACCCAGCAGAGCCTCGTCCCAGTCTAAATGGAGCCTTGGCAGTCCTATTAATGCAAATGGTCAGATCGATTGGTTAGAGCCTCGTCCCAGTCTAAATGGAGCCTTGGCAGTCCTATTAATGCAAATGGTCAGATCGATAGGTTATTCTGTATGTGAGGCAGCCCGCGCTCTGCTTCCCAGTGGACCTCTGGTTCTAGAAAACAAAGTTGTGTGAGATTCCGGCAACCAAGTTCTCATTATTTAGATTTTGTAATCATTCAAAACTGTTCAAAAATAATTGAAATCATAGCGTTGGAATTTGAAATTTTCTATCCATTCGAGATAAAACGAAAATTTCAAAAGAAATTATGGTTTTGAGTGTCGGTTCCCTACACCCTCCCTCGTGTCTAATTTCTCTTGATCAATGTATTCGCAACCTCATCATGTTCATAGTAACATAATGATTAAATCTCTATTTAGTAGACCACAACAAAGTAATGAGGATTTATAGACATATCTCAGGAGTCTTTTGTTCAACCAATACAAGTCAAACACCTTATGATCTATCACACCCGTAAATCAAAGTATTTCTCACCTCATCATGTTATCACACCCCTGAACCAAAGTATTTCTCACCTCATCATGTTATCACACCCCTAAATCAAAGTATTTCTCACCTCATCATGTTCATAGTTTTACAATGATTAAATCTTTATTGAGTAGACCACAACGAAGTGGAGGATTTAGGAATTTCGGACCTTATCTCAAAGACTCTTTTCTTCAAACAATACTAAAAAACTGTTTGGATGAGTAATATTTCAAAATGCTTTTTAGCACTTCATGGAAACGTTAATAAAAACATCTTTAATTTCATGTTTCTATTGATAACACAATTATAGTTACATTTACATAAATTTATAATCAAGAGGATAAAGGTTAGTTTGGAATTTGGGGTTATGGATGAGAGATGGTAAAAGAGTGAGGACTAATAAGACGATGAATCAATCCTGAATGTTTGATTTTTAGATAGTAAAGAGTGATGAAAGCTTTTTTTGCAATTTTATAAAAATTTAAGAATAAAATATCTTCATAACTCTCCTCATTTTGAGAGTGACTTGTAGTCATCTCTTAAGTAAAAGGTTAAATATGCATTAGTCATATTATAGATTAGTCATGCATTAAGAATTAGGGATGAGGGGTTGATAAGTTAGGCATGTGTGTCTCAGTAGGTTAGTGGTGAGGGGTTAAGAGTTATAAGGTTATGGTTTGTTGATAAAAAGCAACCACCCTTAAAGGCATAAAATGTAATAGTGAAAACCATATTATATAGGATAGTATTATTATTATATTAACATCATTATGGGCATTGAAATTAAAATAAGCTTATGATTCTAATGTTTAGGATCAAGGTTATCAACTTGTCATGACTTGCCTCAGCTTATTTCAGTTTGGCTCAACTTTGTTGATGGTAGAGCATGATTACTAAAGTGTTATTAATCCAATACATCTGGTGTTATCCTCCCTTATAACTATGGTTTTAACATCATGAATAATCTCCCATGGTCCCATATTTATCCCATTCCATATTGTCACCATCATTTCTTTGTTCTAACACTCTATCCTCACCAATTTTATCACTTATTATTGATAATTTCTTTCAAGAAATACTTTTTCCTCAATCCTCAAATTCCTCACTATTCATCTTGTCGAATTGGGATTGATGCCAAGGTTATTACAAAAGATGGATTGTAGTGAAACGTCGTTATTTCTTTCTGATTGTCATTGATCACTATAAGAAATACATCAAACCCACCCCATCTCTCTTTATAATGATGTACAAGTTTTAAGACCCCCATGTTTTACCTCAATGCATTATTTTAAAGGTGGAGGGTTTCTGACTCTCCCATTGGTCTCATAATTTATTTATGCAACCGTGACATATAGTTGGGAAAGGTTTGACGCATGTTCATTATGTGTGAATTAGGTCAGTTAGGTTATGTACATTGTCTATGTGGATTATGATAGTCAGTTATGTAGTGTATGCACATAAGTGATGCACTTTAGCTACACTCAGTGGATTAGTGGGTTGGAGGGTTAGGATAGGGTTAGTGTGTTATCGTTAACCTATAATAAGCGATATGTTATACATTTATATAATACACTCATGAGGGAATATGGTTCTTGTGGTTCGTGTTGGAGACATTTACCACCATACACACTTATTTTGGTCAATTTGTCCTAGTTAAACCACTATCCTAAGTTTTATTGACTTAATTGGCATCAGAGGAGCACTGTATGACATCAACATGAGCACACCCATGCCTACCTTCAGTCAAGGAGGCCAACTAAGACTTCTCCTTCATTTGGGGAGGTTAACTGGAGCACTCCGGGGGTGATCTGAGTGTCATAAATGCACCTAATTGTTAACTTATGGTTACAATCAGTTAAACAGAGCAGTGTAGGCACCTCCATTCATTATATTGATTATTTAGTTAATATTTAATGAACTGGAGTCAACAAGAGCGCCTCCAACCACCTCTGATGGCCAGTTTGACTTCAGTTAACCTCATCGTGGTTCATTGGAGTTATTGATGCGCTGCCACTTGTTGGTTGGCATGCAGTGCCATGTGTCTGAGATATTTCAGTTAGACTCAGTCATCTATTGCACTCCGACCTCAGTTAGGACTCAGTTGAGTCAAGTAGGGTTTTGATCAGTTGGTTAACTAGTGTGTTTATTGTGGCTTACAGTCAGTTATGCTACACCCACTCATTCAATTCGAATGACCTCCTTGGGAATTCAATTTGTCTTGGCATTAATGCATCTTGCATGATCACTGTATTGTATTATTCATTATTCATTGATTATACAAAGCTGCTACTTCCATTGGAGCACCATTTTGCCAATTTTATGCATATTTGTTTGTATTCTTTGTGAGACTGTGTTTTCAGTTCCTAGACCACTGTGACAAATTAACATGGTATCAGAGCTCACAGCGGGGCGAAGCTCAGATCTCTCAAAAATAAGGTTTTTGACAAATCTTGCATGAAAAATTGAGAAAAATCTCAAAAATCTAGCAGTGCACCAGAAGCGAAGGCTTACCACTGTTCAACCTTACAGTGCCCCTTTTGTAGTGATTTGCAGGTTTTAACAGGTGAAAAGCAATCGCTCCAGCAGTTTCAGATGGCTTCTTCCGTAGAACTCTTGACTCCATTCAATTTCCATTCATGGAAAGGAGATATGGAGATCTAGCTACGTGCCAGAGGACTCTATCGGGTCACTATGGACACTAAAGAAGAGCCTGCTTCTGTGACAGATAAAGCTAGATTCTTGAACAAGATGAAGCATTCGGATTCTTGTGCCTCTCTGTTTCCCCAGATCTTCTTTTTCATCTCTCGGTATTGAAGACTCCAAAGGAAATTTGGGACAAATTGAAAACCCTATATGGAAAGCAGGATGATTTGAGAGTATACCAGCTTGAAAACGAGTTGATGTCTCTCCATCCTTCCAATTTCGAGACTTTAAATGATTTTTTCATGGCAATGTTCAAGCACATTGTCTTACTGTTGCAGCAATGTAAGGTGGAGAAAGAGGATGATCAGCTCATTCTTGCCATTCGCTCCAAACTTGGAGCTGATTATTCTGTGTTTGTCTCTACATTCCATGTGGGGAAGCTCACAACCCCTAGATGGAAGATGCCTTCTCTCAATGCCTTCATTGAGTCCCTAACAAGTGAACATGAAAGCTTGTCCAGATGGGGATCATAAGATCCTCTCATAATCAATCCCTCTATGTCTTGGGGCCCAAATATCTTAAGGGTAAAGGAAAGCAGCAGAAGAACCCAAAAACCAAATTCGAAGCTCCTAAGCCTAAAGTTGAAAACCAACATCATGAAGAGCCTTCCGGCTCAAAGAAGAACAAAGGAAAAGGGCATCATGGAAAGAAAAAAGTCAAGTGTTCATACTGTGGAAAGGGCTTCCACCCTGAACATGCCTGCATGAAAAAGAAACTTGATGAATCTACTTCTCTCCTTGAGAGAAATCACATCAATTATTCGGAAATCTTTCAGAGGAGAGATCAGCAAGATCGGGAACCACAGCATGAAAAAGGTAATGCCCTCATGGCAAGCACTTCAAAGTTGAAAGCACTCTTGATAGATTCTAGAGATTCGAACCACATGATGGCTGAAAGAGACTCCTTCTCATATTTGGAGACCAGCAAATCCATTCCCATCCACAAGGGAAATGACTCCACAATCATATCGGAAGGACAAGGTACTGTAGATCTTGAGCATGGTTATTTTTCCAATGTTCTGTATGTACCATCTCTTGCATCAAATATCCTAACTATTTATCAAATGACACATACAAGAGTGCCCAAGAGAGTCTCCTTTAGCCCGAATGATGTAGATATCACAGAACTTGCATCTGGAAAACTTGTAGCAAAAGGCCTTGCAAACCATCATGCAAAAGCCTATGAGTTCTCCCATTTTGTGGCGGATGCAAAGCCCACTGCATTGCTGACTCATGGAAATGAAGTTAGTAGAATATGGCATGAGAGGTTCGGCCACTTGAAGTTCAAATTCTTGCAGCAATTACAGAAGAATTATATGGTTGAAGGCCTCCCGGTCATCAAAGCTACCACTGGAATTTGCAAGGGCTGTGTTGTTGGAAAGCACCCTGAGCATAAGTTTGATCAGGGGAAGGCAAGCAGAGCATCATGCATCTTGGGACTGATACATTCTAATATCAACGGTCCCATGCCTATCACATCCATGAATGGATCAAGGTACGTTCTAACTTTCATTGATGACTTTTCTAGAAACACATGGGTCTTTTTTATCAAAAAGAAGTCGAAAGTCTTGGAAAAATTCACTGAATTGAAGGCCTTGATTGAGAATGCATCTGGCCAAAAGATCAAGATCTTGATATTTGATAATGGTGAGGAGTATGTCAGTAATGAGTTACTGCATATATTTTTCCAAAGTGGTATTCAAATCCAGCATTCAGTCCCCTACACTCCCCAGCAAAACGGTGTAGCGGAGAGGAAGAATCGGTCTCTCAAGGAGATGACCACCTGTATGTTGGAATCAAATAAGTTGGCTGCAAATTTGTGGGAAGAAACCATGCATGCTACAATATATATTCGGAACAGAGTGCCACACTCATCCGTGAAAGGGAAGACTCATTTCAAATCATATTTCGGACATAAGCCGGATGTGTCGAATCTGAGGGTGTTTGGGTCCACTGCATGGGCTCGAATTCCACTTGATAAAAGGAGGGCTTTGCAAACGCAAAGCATAGAATGTATGTTTATCAGATATCTTGATGAATCTAAAGGTTTCAAGCTGTTGGATATCAAAACAAAATAGATCATCATTGAAAGAAGTGTCAAGTTCGATGAGCCTCTTCAGGAGGTAGAACTAGTGAAGGAGAAAAATGTTGAATTTCCTCCCTATTCTACTGAATATTTGGATGATGTAATTGGGGGTGATGACCCTGATTTGGATCCTCTGATTTCTAATATTAGTGAACAACAAACATCAGATGTTGAATCAGAACCTAAAGTACAAAATCAGCCCCCAACTTGGTCCCGACAAACACTCTCCTCCGCAGGTGATGACATTGGAAATCCAGATGATCCAAGGAGAACATGGTCTGAATTCCAAAGAGCATGTATTACGCTCTCTTGTCCTAATTATTTGCTATCTGAATCTTTTTATTTGATGATAATTTCAGACCCTAAGTCATAATACCATGCTTAGAAGTATTCGAGATGGCAAGTTGCGATGGACAAAGAGATGAATTCTCTTCAGAAAAACACTACTTGGGAGCTAGTTTCTCTTCCTCCAAGGAGGAAATTGGTTCAATGCAAGTGGGTGTTTCGGACTAAGGTTGTTGATGATGGAAGCACCTGAAAATATAAGGCGAGGCTGGTGGCAAAAGTTTTCTCCCAGGTCCAAGGTGTGGACTACCATGAGACTTTTGCATTGGTTGCAAAAATGGACTCCATCCGCCTAGTTTTGGAAATTTCTGCATCTAAGCATTGGGAAATGCATCATATGGATGTTAAGTCAGCCTTTCTGCATGGACATCTTCATGAGGATATATACATGAAGCAGCCTGAGGGCTACATTTCTGATCCATCTTTGGTTTGTAGGCTAAAGAAGTCACTATACGGGTTAAAATAGGCCCCAAGAGAGTGGTATTCCAAGATGGATGCCTTCCTTCTCTCGCAAAACTTGCAAAGGTGTAAATCAGATCCAAATGTGTATATAAAATAGTCTGATGGTCATTTGTTTATTATTTTTTTATATGTTCATGACTTACTGATTATAGGTAGCACAGTTACTTCTATTTCAGCCATCAAAACTGCTCTCCACAATGCATTTGAAATGAGCAATTTGGGGCTCTTAAAGTAATTTCTTGGGCTCAAAATTGAGCAAAATTTTGACGGGAATAATGGTCACTCAGTCCAAATACATATAAAAACTATTAGTCAATTTTAACATGGCTGAATGTAGGCCTACACCATTCCCTTTCCTTTCAAGGATCAACCTTGAAGAAGGAAAAAGCACACCTCCCATGGACGCACTATTTATCGACAGCTGATAGGTAGCTTACTCTACTTGACTCATTCTCGGCCTGATATTTGTTATGTCGTGAATGTTGTGTCAAGATACATGCAGCAACCTCATGATATTCAATGGAAGGAAACCAAGAGTATCCTCCAGTATATTAAGGGAACCAGGACCTACAGCATTCACTATGCTGCAGACTCCGAGCTAGAGCTGATTGGGTACACAGATTCTGATTGGGTGGGTGATTATATTGATAGAAAGTCTACTTCCAGATATGTCTTCATGTTTGGTGGTGGCCCCATTTGCTGGTCTAGCAAAAATAAGGTCGTCGTAGCATTTTCTTCAGCAGAGGCCGAGTATCGAGGAGCGGTGAATGCTTGCATCCAAGCTGTTTAGTTGCAAGGCATTCTTTCAAAGTTTGATCTTAGTAGTAATTTGTCCACTGTCCTCTTTTGTGACAATCAAAGTGCTATTAAGATATCCACAGATCCAGTTACCAGGCAGAGGACCAAGCATGTAGAGATACACATGCCCTATATCAGGGAGCTAGTGCATGATAGGACCATCATTCTGCAATACTGCCCGACTGATGAGAAGATCGCAGACATCTTCACCAATATTTTTTTAGAAAAGAAGTTCACTTACCTCCATTCACTGTTGGGGGTGAGTTCATCAGGGTGATCTAACTACCTTCAGTGTTCATCTTGAGGGGGGGTTTCTCCCATTGGGTTTTCCCTCTTTTCCTCGCTTAGTTGTTTTTTAGCATTGTTTGTGTTTCAGTATTGTACAGGGTGACCTATGGCCATTGTTGCCGGGGCCCTAGCATTC
>LPNX010546580.1:110006-139247 GCA_001517045.1 Pseudotsuga menziesii | reverse complement strand
TGGTGAGGAGCTAAAGGGAAAAAAATCCCCACCATCGATTTGGTTGTCAATGTTTCAGCAATAGGGATAGTTGTCGATGGTATGCCGTGCTATCCGGCACATTATAATTTAGCATCATGTAAACGCGCACATCAAATAAAATAAACCACAACCAGCTACGCCAGTGCAACGTTGAATGAAAAGGGCATGGTTCCAAAGGATAAGGGGTAGGGGGGATGTCAAACCTTGGTCTATGGGGGAAAAAACCCATGTTTTACCACCTTTTTTATTTGTCACCTTTTTTGTCTCAACCAACCTCTTTAATGTTTTGTTGGCTAGCTGAGGAGTTATGGCTGCTGGTGGTTGGGGCAGTTATGGTCTTTGGGAGCGGGGTGGCAGGACTGTCAGTCCCTTGCCCACATGCCCACTCCACCCACGACTACCTTCACTCTTCTCTCCCACGTTTTCAATCTTCATGACTATGGTCGGTTGCTCTCACGCCTGGTCTTCAATCTTCACGATGATGGTCTGCTCGTTCTTCCTCTGGATGGTCGGTTTGTTCCTCGGGTTGGTCTGTTGATTCGCGCGCATAAGTGAAGCTGTTCCTCCTCACGTGCAGGCTGGGATCATCCCACAGAGAGAGACGTTCTGCTCTCTCCTCACACACAAGAACCCTGCATTGATTTCCTCACGCAGGGAGCGGATGCAATTTCCGCTGTCACCCAGGATTTTCGGGTGTGGGAGCCATTCACGCTCAGGGCTGTGTATGCGGCTTGCTGTTGACTTCACCCACGTTTTGGGTTGTTGCTATTCTTCCCATGATTTTCGGATGTGGCTGTGAGTCTGATTTCTTCCTCAATTGGGGACTGTGGGTGTTTCGCCCATGTTTGCATGAGCTGTGTCATCCTCCAGCGTTTGTGTGGAGGAGCTGTGTGCTGTGGATTTCCAAATCCGTTGGCTGAGTCTCCCATGTCTAAGCTGGGAGTTCTGTTTCCTTTTTTTCATGTTCTCAGGGCTGTGTAATGCTGTCATCATTCATTGTGAGTTTGGGCTGTTGTTATACCCTGGTTTTGGGTGTTGTGGCTGAGTCGCCCGCGGTTAGGTCCTGTCACCGGTTGTGTGGTCTTCTTCACAGAGCTGTGAAGGGATTGTTGCTGTGTGTACCCAGTGGTTAGTCTTCGGACTATGCTGGCTTGGCCGATCGGTTGAAGGCATGTTAAACCTAGCTGTGTTGGTTTGACTAATTTGGTCCCTTGGCTAGGTGTAAGCCTATATTGCCCCTTAGTCCCTGAGGAATCATGCCCAACTCGGGGGTGGCAACATTGCTGATAGATTGATGAGCAAGTTGGCCTATGGTTGGGTGGAACGTTGCAGCGACGTAGCTGGTTGCAGGATTCTTCATCAAAAGATAAGTACCGTTGCTATTCCATCTCTGCAATTATATTAATGTTCAATGAGTTATGATGAACATGCTGAATGTTGGTTTATGAATATGTTTGCTTCCGCTAAATGATTGGGGAATTATGCATCTTGTATGATGTTTTATGCACTCTGTTATGCATGTTGTTTAAGCTGTTAATATCCGCATTTTTCCTGTTTATGTTCATGGGGTTGTTTGCTCGGTCGAGTGATTGGTGTTGGTCGCGTCCTCTTCGCCGATCGGAGGGATGGGGATGTGACAAAATGGTATCAGAGCTCAGGGTTGCAACAATGGGCCTCTATGGGCCAAGAAGGTGCAGTGACAGACACAGAACTTCTTCCTGCCCAGCAGAAATCAGATTGGAAACTTCAAGAAAATCACCTAAGTGTTGGACAGGCGGAAGTTTTTGCGGTTTCCGGTCCGCCGTTGCGGCTGCTGAAGGGACTAAACTGCCGATGCAAAAATGGATCCAATTGCTGACGAAAGGAATTTTTGAAAATTTTGTTTAAGTGTCCCCCCATCAGAACAATCAGTGGAATTGACTTCCCCCGTTGCGGAAGAACTAGCGGAGTGGACGTCTTCCATTGTGGACGAATTAGTGAAGTTTCCCGTCCGCCGTTACAGAAGACCAAACCGCCAAGTATTCCAACGAGGAAAGACTTCCGCCATTGCGGAAGAGTCAATGGTTTCCCATCCACCATTGCGGAAGACCCAACCGCCAAGTCTTCCGACGGGGAAAGAAAATCGCGGAAATTTTCTAAGTGTTTTGACGTCCATTGGAAGAGAAAGTGTTCATGCATCCGCTGTTGCGGAAGCCAAAGTCATTTGGCTTCCAATGTAAAAGGACTGCCGATGCCGTTCAATTCAGTTCGCCGTTACAGAAGAAAGAATGCTTTCGAGAGCTGCCGTTGTGGAAGAGAAAGTGATTAAGCGTCCGCCATTGCGGAAGCCAAAGAGATAAAGCTTCCGATTAGAAAGACTGCCAATGCCGATCAATCAGTTCATTGATCGGGAGAGAAAGTGATTGAGCATCCGCCGTTGTGAAAGCCAAAGTGCTAAGACTTCCAATGTGGAAAGACATCTGACAGCCGATGAGAAGGAAAGGAAAATTCTGAGTTTTTCCATGGGGTTTCTCAACAGATTTCGACTGTTTTCAGAGGGATTTTTCAGCTGTTTTTCAGTGAAATTTCAGGGCTGAAAAGGAGAAAAAAGGCAGCGATCTTATGCACCAGATTGCGCGAAAACCAATAATTTACAACAAACAAAAAAAAACGAGGGCGTTGCCCTCGACTCGCAAGCCACAAGGGGCCAAGCCACAAGGGGGCAAGCCCCCTTGACCCCCGTTGTCCCTTGAGACAGTCGTTCTTATGAAAAGAGAATCCTATGCTTTGGGCAAATTAGTAAGACCCAAAATTCATAAAATATGAATGGTGCCACGGAAGTGAGGTGGCTGAAGTTGGCAACCAAAATGCAACTGTGTGTAAAATGCAAAGATTTGGTGAAAAGTCTTCATTTTTAGAAGTGGTGTGGTTTTCACACCCGAGGTCGAAATGAAGCATGCGGATAGGCGTTGGAAAGCTTATCCAGTAGGGGACAAGGGTAAGTCACCAGAATCTAAGCATGAAGCAGCAAAGTGCTAGTGATGGTCGTTGCTATCAAATGGACAAATCTGGACAATTGCATGCCGGAAGTAGCAAGGACTATGAAGTCAACCCACTATTGCGTGGAAGAGGAATTCCATGCAAGGATGACGGATTTGAAAAAGGGAAGTTTTCCTTAAAACTCTAGCTTGCTGGTTATAACTACATTTCCTAAGTTTATGCTTGAAATGCATGAGGATATGTATTGCATACATAGGATATTGCATGTTGGTAAGAATATTCGAAATTATATATTTATAATGAACCACTAATGGTAATCATTGCTTTGATGTTGGCACTAGTGGCAAAACCAACGATGACATGGACCTAGATGAATATGTTGTTGCTTTGATGTTGGAACTAGTGGTGAAACCAACAATGACATGGACCTGGATGAATATGTTGCTGATGCTAATGAATGAGACCAGCAACCCTATGGAGAAGGGGTAAAGCAACAAGTCCAGGATAAAAGTTGGTGAGCCAATTCTGCAATCCCCTGCAAAGGACCAACCAAATTGGTCATGTCAAGGGTGTAAGTACGACCCATGCAAGTAAGAATTTGCTTATGACAAATTCCATGGAGTGGTAAAGGTAAGAGACCTCATACCATGTGGATGTTGGAATATAGAAAGGTGTCATGCCTATATATGTTGATGATATTGATTATAGTAATACACCCTATATGAAGTGGACATGGTTATGCCATGTATGGTATGTTGAATGCATTGAGATGAATGCATGTGATATTATGAATAACTAATGACTGAAATGATGAATTGGTGGCAATTCAGGAACCATTTCAAAGGCTGTTATGAATGCAGGATAGTCATGATCAATTGGCTTCCAGAAATGCTCTATGGAAGAGCAAGGTGGTATGAATGATACGCTTGTGAAGTAAGGAGTATCTAAACATTTCATTTAATTGCATGAATGATATGACTATAGCCTGCAATGTTACTATGATGATGATTGCATGAAGTAAATGAGTTTTGGTAATGATCACGTGACTAACCGCTGGAAGTATTTGAATTTTATAAATTCTGAAAATGCTTCAGTAATGGTTGTAGCAATGAAAAGGGTATATGCATCCAGACTTACCAAGTGTTTGGTTGATTGAAACTCATGTTTCAGGTAGATTATCTCGAGCATGGAAGTGAGAGGTAAGACCCTGACCAATGCTAGAATCTACCCTGTATGAGAAGAATCTCATAGTTGTAAAAGTAGTTGGTATGCATAATGGGTTGTTAAAATTGAATTGTGAATTTCGGATTTAAGAAATTGCTGACAACTACTAGTCACTATTGGCTTGCATAAACTTGTGTTTGGATGATTGAAGCTCAGGTTTCAGGTAGATTATTTCGAGCATGGAAGTGAGAGGTAAGACCCTGACCAATGCCAGAATCTACCTTGTGAAAGAACCCAACCTTATGAGAAGAGTCTCATAGTTGTAAAAGTAGTTGGTATGGGTTGTTAAATTTGAATCGGGAATTTCGGATTTAAGAAGTACTAACGACTACTAATCACTATTGGCTGGTGTAAGATTGTGTCAGGAGGGACGCATGGTAAGTGTGTAATCATGTTATGATAGTAAGCATAAAATTATAATGGGCATAGTAGTGCTGCTTACAAGAGACCCACAATTGAGCAAGTCAATTTCTGTAGTAGATAGAATTGCAAACTCTTATTGAATTTGATTGCTAATGTCATTGCTTGGTTATGGAACGATCAATTTGGATTGTAGTATCAGGTAATGATTGACTATTTGGATATTTGATGAATGTCTCAGGGGTACACACTGCAGGAAGACCATGTGTGATGGCCTGCAAAAGCCAAACTTCATGGGAAGGTTATTCCCTTATCTTGGAAATGGGTTTCGGGTGAAACGCCATTGGACATTTTGAAAATGTCTCATCTGCACTGCATGTTTGGGTGGTAACATGAGTGAGATGGCATAAGTTATGTTAGTAAGACATGTGTGAATATGAAATGTAAAAGGAGTTGGGATGGAAAACTGAGGGAATGTTAACTCAGGGAAGGAGCCTCCATTCCTCCTTAACAAAGGCATACTACGACAGCAAATGGATAAGTGTTCTGTGACCCTTGCTATGAATATGCATGTTTAACTTTTAAATTCCGTATGCAGAATGTGTTTGATTTTATTTCCATGATGACCGATCGCTTGAGTATGAATAGGGCCTACATGGCACACACCAGAGAAGAGTGTACACTTTTCCGATGTTGAGTCATGAAAGGGTTGTCGATATTGATTACACTCTAGGGAGTGGACGCACTCCTGGTGTCTCAATACTTGATAGTGAATGATGAGGAATGTGATTACAGTTTTTGAGCAATAATGCTGATGAGTTTGCTTGTATTGCTTGTGTTGCTTGTGTTGACAGGCTAAAGGTAAAGGTAAAGGTAAAATGGTAAATGGTTGTTGTGGGGGAGTTGCAGAGTAAGGGTTGTTGTTGATATAAGTGTATAAGTGTGTTGATATAAGTGTATGTTGGGCTGTGATATGCCTGAGGATCCATAGTAGATCCTAGACCTAGAAATGGTCACGGTAAAAGTTCCAATCCCAGTTGACATGATTGTGTACTGGCTGGACATTAATTAATTGATGTTGTGGAGCAGCCGGCGTGCTGACCTAACATCTAAGTCCATATGCGATCCCAAGTCTTGCAAAGCGAAGCAGGATCCTGTGGACGAACGAGGAAAGGCACAATACAGATAAGTATTGGATTATTTTGCTTATGAGAATACATGTGTATATGATTTGGTTATGATGTTTGAGTTCTTGTTCTAGAGATAAAACTGATGTGAATAAACTAAACATGTGAATTTATTCAATGTTTGGATATAGGTATCGCTAGGAGCGAGGACCATGAGAGCATCCTAGGGGTGCATATGGACATGTGACTGTCCTAGAAAGCTTGGAATGAGCAGTAATGAAAAATGTGCTAGTAAGACGGGGGAGTCCTAGCAACCGAGACAAACCATGTGGAGAGACTCCATGGTTTAGAGGTCTAGAATGGACCGAAGACACTAAGTGTCATGACCAAGAAGGATTGGTTCAGCATTCACGGTGAAGTGAAAGAGGCTGAGAGCATGAAAAGCCACTGCAGTGATGTGGGTTCCCAGATGGAACAACACAAAGAGGGGGAAAACTCTTACTGCTCTTTCATGCCTTTTGATTATATATATATTTATGCATTGTGAAAACAAAAGATTGTTGAATGCATGTATGATTGAGAATGAAATGTGTGTATTTGCTTAAGTAAAATTGTGAATGATGGAATAGTTAATTCCCTGCCCAGGAATGGACATGAATGAGCTCATGTGCCTGTTGGGAAGGCATGAAAAATATGAAAGCCTCATTGATGAGACTTAGACTATCATGCCAAATGGGGAAATTAATTGACTGATTTTAATGTGTACATTATGCTTGGTCTGATAGAATTTCAATGGTGCATTTCACAGGTGAGAAAAGTGAAACCGGGTGGTGCACATTGATTATGGCAGCAGATCAAAAGTTATTGGACTTAGTTGGAAGTATCCTTCAAATGATTGCCAAGACCCAAGAAAATCTTGGGAGATGCTCAAGATACAAAAAAGGCAGAGTGAAATGAACCACCAGATTTTGCAAGACTCTATTGGTTTGCAAAGGGAGGTGAAAATCCTTCTGGGAGCAATCGGCAAAGGAAAGGAAGGTGGACCAGCAATGGGACAATCGTCCAAGCGACCCGATAAGAAACGGTCCAAGCATGAATACTCAAAGGAAATTGAGCAGGTAAAGATGAAGCAGCCAGTGAGATGCTGGAGATGCGGAGGACATCATTTACGCTGGGACTGCCCAATGAGGGAACGTGATGAAGGCAGTAGCCGCAAAGTTCCTAGATTTTGGGATGAGCTGAAAGCTGAGAACCAGCCGGAAAAGTCCATGGAAGCCGAGGGGCTTGGTCTTGAATGTTCAGAGTAGATGATTGAACATGGGACAGATCTGCAATTTTGAAATTTTGATGTGCAATTGTATATGTATTGTATATGTGTAATGGAACACTGAGGACGGTGTTATTCCAAGGGGGAGGGGAATGTAATGTCCCAGTTTTGACCCCATTTGCATGATGTATATATATATGTAATTAATCGTGGTGAGGAGCTAAAGGAAAAAAAAAACCCACCATCGATTTGGTTGTGAATGTTTCAGCAATAGGGATAGTTGCCGATGGTATGCCGTGCTATCTAGCACATTATAATTCGGCATCATGTAAATGCGCACATCAAATAAAATAAACCACAACCAGCTACGCCAGTGCAACATTGAATGAAAAGGGCATGGTTCCAAAGGATAAGGGGTGGGGGGGATGTCAAACCTTGGTCTATGGGGGAAAAAACCATGTTTTACCACCTTGTTTATTTGTCACCTTTTTTGTCTCAACCAGCCTCTTCCAACCTCTTTAATGTATTGTTGGGTAGCTGAGGAGTTATGGCTGCTAGTGGTTGGGGCAGTTATGGTCTTTGGGAGTGGGGTGGCAGGACTATCAGTCCCTTGCCCACATGCCCACTCCACCCATGACTGCCTTCACTCTTCTCTCCCACGTTTTCAATCTTCACGACTATGGTCGGTTCCTCTCATGCCTGGTTTTCAATCTTCACAATGATGGTCTGCTCGTTCTTCCTCTAGATGGTCGGTTTGTTCCTCGGGTTGGTCTGTTGATTCGCGTGCATAAGCGAAGATGTTCCTCCTCACGCGCGGGCTGGGTTCATCCCGCAGAGAGAGACATTCTACTCTCTCCTCACACACAGGAACCCTGCATTGATTTCCTCACGCAAGGAGCGGATGCAATTCCTGCTGTCACCCAGGATTTTCGGGTGTGGGAGCCATTCACGCTCAGGGCCGTGTATGCGGCTTGCTATTGACTTCACCCACGTTTTGGGTTGTTTCTATTCTTCCCACGATTTTCAGATGTGGCTGTGAGTCCGATTTCTTCCTCAATTGGGGAATATGGTTGTTTCACCCATGTTTGCATGAGTTGTGTCATCCTCCAGCATTTGTGTGGAGGAGCTGTGTGCTGTGGATTTCCAAATCCGTTGGCTGAGTCTCCCATGTCTAAACTGGGAGTTTTGTTTCCTTTTTTTCATGTTCTCAGGGCTGTGTAATGCTATCATCATTCATTGTGAGTTTGGGCTGTTGTTATACCCTGGTTTTGGGTGTTGTGGCTGAGTCGCCCACGGTTGGGTCCTGTCACCGATTGTGTGGTCTTCTTCACAGAGCTGTGAAGGGATTGTTGCTGTGTGTACGCAGTGGTTGGTATTCGGACGGTGTTGGCTTGGCCGATCAGTTGAAGGCCTGGTAAACCCAGCTGTGGTGGTTTGACTGATTTGGCCCTTAGCTAGGTATAAGCCTGTATTGCCCCTTAGTCCCTGAGGAATCATGCCCAGCTCGGGGGTGGCAGCATGGCTGAGAGATTGATGAGCAAGCTGGCCTATGGTTGGGTGGAACGTTGCAGCGACGTAACTGGTTGCGGGATTCTTCATCAAAAGATAAGTATCGTTGCTATTCCATCTCTGCAATTATATTAATGTTCAATGAGTTATGATGAACATGCTGAATGTTGGTTTATGAATATGTTTGCTTCCGCTGAATGATTGAGGAATTATGCATCTTGTATGATGTTTTATGCACTCTGTTATGCATGTTGTTTAAGCTGTTAATATCTGCATTTTCCATGTTTATGTTCATGGGGTTGTTTGCTCGGTCGAGTGATTGGTGTTGGTCGCGTCCTCTTCCCCGGTCGGAGGGATGGGGACGTGACATTTTGAGACATTTACCACCATACACACTTATTTTGGTCAATTTGACCTAGTTAAACCACTATCCTAAGTTTTATTGACTTAATTAGCATCAGAGGAGCATTGTATGACATTAGCATGAGCACACCCACCCCTACCTTAAGTCAAGGGGGCCAACTAAGCCTTCTCCTTCATTTGGGGACGCTAACTGGAGCACTCCGGGGGTGATCTATGTTATAATAATAAACCCATAGTTACCTACCTTATACATTAATTAAATCATTTTTGTCTTATTACCTAGTCTCTTAGATTCCACTCTATGCTAGTTTCCTTCTACATGTCCTAGAAGTCAACACATGCCAAAACTGAGTCATGGAGCGCTTGGGAAACTTCCAAGAAACCCATTTTAGCATGTCTTATTTATTCTAGATCCTCCAAAGCACATATCTTCTTTTTTCTGAAAAGCTGCCTGTTTTATTGAGAATTAAGGAAAAAGGAAAAGCTAGACTAGGTGTAGTTGACTTGTTTTTTTCCCACGTCATCCTCCCTCCTTTTCTCTAAATAAAAGCATGTATGAGTTTTCTTTCCATCCCTCATTATCTTTCCTACTTGACTTATCCAATTCGTGAGCATCTTGGTGGATTTGGAAACTGCTTTATGCACCTATGGGGGATTTCACTAGATTTAGTAAGCCTACTTTTTGACCTTTTCGAATGGCATCCTTATGCATTCGAATATCTCATGTAATTATATATTGTAGCAACCTATTACTTCAAAAGTTTGTCTATTGTACACTTATTCAATATAGATTAGTGTTATGCTCCAATTTCAGTCTCCTTTGATGTTAATTTTGCATGTTTGATTAGCAATTTTGTGAGTGTAATTCTTCTATCTCTTGGGTTCAATTTTCACATGGTATCAAATCCCTTGTAGATCGATTTATCTCCTTCCATATTGCTATTGCAGGTTTGACATCTTAACTGGGAGCATATTCTGCTGACTGAAGGGCACAGTTTCTGAGCTATGGACCAATCTCGGAAGATCATCTTAACTTCATTCAATTTATTTGAGTGGAAAGATGATATGGAGATATTGTTGAGATCGAAAGGTCTCTACAGGGTTACTATGGCAACTGAGGCAAATCCCAATGCAGCTGTAGAGAAAATCAAATGGCACAATAGGAGGGATGAGGCCTATGGTATTTTGTGTTTGATCATTTCAAGAGACCTCCCCTTCTATCTTGATGGATTGACATCACCTAATGAAGTGTGGGAGAATATTGTAGAGCTTTTTGGTAAGACAGATGAGATGAGAGGACATCAAATCGAGAATGAGTTGATCTCCTTGAGTCCCAGTAGCTTTGAATCCTTGCAACTCTATTTTTCCAAGTTTAAAGCCCTTGTTTTGCAGCTAAAATAGTGTGGGATCGAAAATAAGGAAGAGAAAATAGTTTTGGCCATACTCTCAAAGCTTGGCCCTGACTATTCATTGTTTGTTTCGACCTTCCATGCCACCAAGTTGACAGCTCGAGCCTGGAATATGCCTAAGCTTGCAGAGTTCATGGAATCCCTCACACATGAACAAGATAAGTTGGTGATGATGGGCACCATCAAACCTTCCAAAGACCAAGCTTTGGTTGCTAGAGATTCAAGGGTGGATTCAAAAAGCAAGAAAAAATCTAAAAATCCACCTGAGCAAAAGAGAGACAAGAACAAGTCTCAAGAGGAGCCCCAAGGTTCCAAGAATAACTTCCAGAAGAAGAAGAACAAAGAAGAAATGAGCAAGTGCACATACTGCAGTAAGGGCTATCATCCTGAGAGCTCTTGTATGAAGAAGAAAATTGACATGTTGACCCAACTTCTGTAGAAGAATAACATCTCCCTTCCTGATTGCTCAAAGAAGAGGGAAGGAGGATCAAATTCAAAGTACAGAGGGAGAGTACATGCCTTGGTTGCTGGCACATCAAGCTCACCTAGCTTCATCATAGACTCTGGAGCTTCTAGACATATGGTTTCAACAAAAGAGGCATTCTCCTCTCTTGACATGTCGAAAGATCCACCAATAGTTTTGGGAGATGACTCTCTCACTGACAGTTTGGGAAAAGGAAGGATTTATCTTGACCATGGTAAGTTCAATAATGTGTTGTATGTTCCAAGTCTTGCCTCTAATCTCTTGTCAGTGTCTCCAAAGAAGGTCGTCTTCTCCCCTGATGATGTTGAAATCATTGAGATTTCGAATGGTAAATTCATAGCAAAAGGTGTTGTTGATCACACTTCGAAGGTATACATGTTTTCCCATTTTCTACCCTACGCAAACCCCTCTGCTCTTCTGATTCATGCTAATGAGGCAAGCAAGCTTTGGCATGAAATATTTGGCCATCTTAACTACAATTATCTTTATGATTTGAGTTAAAAAGATATGGTCACAGGTTTACCAAAGATCAATTTTTCCAAGGGAGTCTGTCAAGGTTGTATCCTAGGAAAAAACCCAGAGCACAAATTTGAGAGAGCTAGTCATGAGAGAACCTCTGCACCTATTGAGTTCATCCATAGTAACATTGCTGGTCCATTTCCTCATATGTCCATGAGTCAAGCAAAATATGCACTAACCTTCATAGATGAATTTTCCAGGTATTGTTGGGTTTACTTCCTAAAGCATAAGTCTGAATTTTTTGACCTCTTCAAAGTCCTTAAAGCCTTGGTTGAAAACTAGTCTAGGAGGAAACTCAAGATCCTCAGATCTGAAAATGGTGGTGAGTATGTCAAGTATGAGTTCATTTAGTATTGTAAAGATTTAGGTATTTAGATGCAGCATTCAATCCCTTACACACCACAGCAAAATGGAGTTGCTGAGAGAAAGAATAGGTCACTGAAAGAGATGGCAACCTGCGTGACAGAGGCTAAGACTTTGCCACCAAAGTTTTGGGCCAAGGCTATAAAGTGTGCATCCTACATCCAGAATAAGGTGCCTCATAAGAATCTTGATGGTATGACTCATTTCGAAGCTTGGAGTTGGCACAAGCCATATGTGACCCATTTCAGGATTTTTGGATCAAAGGCTTGGGCTAGAATTTCAACTAAAAAGAGAAAGGATTTGCAGCCCCAAATCCAAGAGTGCCTATTTTTTGGGTATTCTGAAGACTCAAAAGGGTACAAACTGATCAACTTGAGCACTAACAAAGCTTTCATTGAAAGAAGTGTTCAGTTTTAAGAAGAGCCTTTAGTAGCAGTTGAAGTTGGAGAGTCTTCTTCACCACCAAATCCATTGATTGTAAGTGGAGAGACTAATGAGTTTGATGATTCTGATATTTCTGATAATGATGATTTGATTGCAGATCCTAATAGTCCTACAAGACCAAAATGGGAAGCAAAGACCATTCATGTAGCTGGGGAACTAGCTGGAAATCCTAGTGACACTAGGAGGACTAGATCTCAGTTTGAGAGTTCCCTTTGTATGAAAGATCCTTTATTTGCTGAGAATTTCTATATGATGGTTGAATCAGATCCACAAACATATGAAGATGCATCACATGATCCAAGATGGAAAACAGCCATGAAAGAAGAATTCAGCTCACTCCAAAAGAACAACACTTGGGAACTGGTTGATCTTCCGCCAGGGAGGAAGCTAGTTCAACGTAAGTGGGTTTTCAAGACTAAGTTTGCTGCTGATGGTTCACCTTTTAAATATAAGGAAATATTGGTAGCCAAGGGCTACTCACAAGTACATGGTATTGACTACAATGAAACCTTTGCACCAGTGGCAAAGATGGACTCCATAAGGCTAGCTTTAGCCATGGAAACTTCAAAGCGGTGGGAGGTACATCACATGGATGTGAAGTATGCTTTCCTAAATGGAAATTTCACTGAAGATATTTACATGCAGCAACCTAAATGGTTTGTTCCTAATCCATCTTTAGTGTGCAAGTTAAAGAAATCATTGTATGGGCTCAAGCAAGCCCCTAGGGCTTGGTATGCCAAGATTGATGGATTTTTGCTGTCATTGAGTTTTGTTCGATGCAAGTCTAATCCTAATGTCTATTTGAAGCTGATTCATGGTTCTTTGATTATTATTTTCTTGTATGTGGATGACCTTCTGATTACAGGAAGTTCAAAGAAAGAGATTGCCTCCTTGAAGGATGCAATGAACCATGCATTTTCTATGACAGATTTGGGATTGTTGAGCCAATTTTTGGGTCTCAAAATTGCTCAATCCCAACATGGAATCAAAGTACATCAGTCCAAGTATGCCTTAGATTTGATTAACAAGTTCAACATGAAAGATTGCAAGCCAAGCAAGACTCCCTTCCTTTCAGGAGTTAAGCTTGAAGAAGCAGGTTCTTCTCCTATGGTACATAATACAATGTATAGGCAATTGATTGGGTGTTTGTTTTATCTTACACACACTCGACCTGATATATCTTATGCAGTTAGTGTGGCTTAAAGATACATGGATCAGCCTCATGAGATCCACTGGAGGGAAGCCAAAAGGATCCTAAACTTTGTTCAAGGAACAAGAACTTGTTAGTTTTTCAACATTAAGCTAGCATTATGTTAGGATCTTTACTGAGAGAACAACAAGTACAGCAATCAAACACAAGAGACAATGAACACAGTGTTTTTCATCGGGGAAACCATAAATGGAGAAAACCCCGCAACTTCCTCAGAGATAGAATCAACACAAGATGTAAAACCCCAAAACAGTAAGATGCACTCCCAACAGCAGTAATCTTCTTCTTGTCTAGCCCCAGTGTCTTCTCCTTCCTCAACTATGCGCTACACTTGAGTGTGTGAGTGATGTGTTCTAAATAGAGACCCCAGCTCTCTATTTATACTAATCCCTGTTAATTTTTCATATGCTTTACTAAGACATCAGTATATCATTTCATTTTTCATAATAAAAGCATATAAAGCAGGATCACTGAAAGAAACAGTATCACAAGAACAACACATATTTATCCTGGGAAAAACCCAGCAAAAGCTTCCTCAATATAGATGCCCCAAAAGGGAAAAAGGTAAAACCAACAAGGAGATCAAAAACCTGATTCTCCTCCTTCTCTAGCAACTCCTCTCCTCCACAAGTGCGCTATTCCAAGTGAGTGTGTGTGTCCCAAATGAGGAGCACTACACCTCTATTTATATTCATCCATTTACTTAAACTTTACTCAATCAACATGTCGGCTTAAGTTAACTCATGTAGGCTCGAGTTACACACGTAGGCTCAAGTAACCACACTGGGGTGCTGATGACCCACCTTTACAATTAGAGGGGACTACCTCATGACTCTTATTAGTTCTTCCAATTAGGAGCATCGGGGTACAATGTAATACAAGTGGTTCTCCCGGTTGGACCATCGGGGACCACAAAAGATACATAAAGAATATTCTTCGAAGTTACAATATTTCAACAATCCCGACATGACTAAAACCCTACTAGGGCTGACCTCTACTAGGAGAGTCTAATAACCCTAGTGCCCCAGAACTAGGGGGACTTTAACCCTTAGACAATCGGAGGGTTACCCACTATGACTTAATATGACTTGTTTACATTATTGATTCTCCCGATCAGAACATCGGAGCATGAAAACATGACTCAATTACATAATAGATACATCCCGGAATAAACATGGGGTTACAATACATAAGATACATATATGAATACATTCTGAAGTTACAAATACATCAACACTCCCTCTTAACTAGGAAGGTATTCTTTCGACACAATTTTCAGCACTGGTCTTCTTCTTTGTATCAACTGGATCATCTCATCATCTGCATCTCGAGTCTTCTGAGTCTTCAAGTCATATTCATTCTTCGAATATGGATCACCTCTCGATCTGGATCATCATCACTGGATCTGGATCATCTCTCTATCTGGATCATCATGAGACATCATCACTGGATCTGGATCATCTCTCGATATAGATCATCATCACTGGACTGGATCTGGATCATCACTCGATCTAGATCATCATCACTGGATCTGGATCATCTCTCGATCTGGATCATCACTGTTGGATCTGGATCATCACTTGATCTAGATCTCTCAGAGTCATCGTAACTGGATCTGGATCATAGCTCGATCTAGATCTCATCTAGTCATCATCATGTGTGCTATCTTGTCATAGGAAGTTCTACAGATCCAGCCTTCTTTCATGCTAGTTGTAGGCTTAGCCATCAAGTAGGTCTTCACCCAGCACTTACATCTAACCTACTCATCAGAAAGGCATGCCCAGCACTCACATCTGATCATGTAGGAACCTACAATCACATCAGAAAGGCCCAACACTCACATTCACTAGCATGATAGGACATCACATCACTAAAATCTGTGAAAAGGCTTCAACACTTATATCTGACCTGGAAGGAACTGAATCCTCTCACCATTGCCATAAAGGCTTGCACTCACATCTAATCTAGAAGGAACTGAATCCTCTCACCATGACAGAATGGCTTGCACTCACATCTGACATGGAAGGAACTGAATCCTCTCACCATGACAGAATGGCTTGCACTCACATCTGACATGGAAGGAACTGAATCCTCTCACCATGACAGAATGGCCTGCACTCACATCTGACATGGAAGGAACTGAATCCTCTCACAATGACAGAATCGCCCCCAATCCCAGACTGAGCTACCTGGTAACGGACCAGGTGCCTCCACTCTCTCGGAGAGTGGCAGTTTCCCTTACATCTGTCCTACTTGACAGAATGGCCAGCACTCATATCTGACATGGAAGGAACTGAATCCTCTCACCATAACATAATGGCTCAGCCCTTATATCTGACCTGCCTGTCATAATGGCTTTGAATATTAGCACTCATATCTGACATGGAAGGAACTAAATCCTCTCACCATGACAGAATGGCTCAGCCCTTACATCTAACCTGCTCGTCAGAATGGCTTTGGGACTCATCACTTTCCCTTGGAGGAAACCTCAATCTGGAGAACACCAAGCTTCTCCCTGAAATACTCGAACTTCACTCTGGCCAATGGATTCATCAACACATCAGCTATTTGTTCCTCTGTTGCAACATACTGGAGCTTCACTGCTTCTCTTTGCACCATATCCCTGATATAGTTATACTTGATCTCGATTTGCTTCGACTTGTCATGGAACAGTGGATTCTCTTACAACTTCACGCAACTCTGGTTGTCACAATGTATACAAGTAGCATCCATCTAGAGATCAAATAAATCATACAATAGCTTCCACAGCCATACTACCTCACAAGTAGCTGAACAAGCTGCGACATATTCTGCTTCAGCTGTACTCAGTGCCACATAGGATTGCTTCCTCCTAAACCAAGAGATCACACCTGATCCCATACTGAAGCAACACCCTGAAGTGCTCTTCCTATTGATGGCACTGCCTGCCCAATCTGAATCAACATAACCCTCCATGTTAATCTTCTGATTCGCATCGTACTTGAGCCCATAATGAACTGTACCCCTCAGGTACCTCAAAATATGTTTTGCAGCAATCAAGTGAACATTTCTCAGATCTGTCAAGAACTGGCTCAAGGTGTTCACAACAAAACAAATGTCTGGTCTCATGTTCATCAAGTACATCAATGACCCAATCATCTGATGATACATCGTAGCATCAACCGACTATGATGAAGCATCACTCAATAGCTTCAGGTTCGATGCCATAGGTGTGGCCATACTCTTGCAGTCCATCATCCCAAACCTCTTCAGGATCTCTACTGCATATTTCCCTTGTCCAAGGAATATTCCATCCGTACTCTGCCACACCTCCATACCTAGAAAATAATGCATCATACCCAAGTCCTTCATCTCAAACTCGACAGTAATCTTTCTCTTCGTATCAGTAATCAACCCATCCATACCTGTCACAAACAGATCATCTACATATAGTAGAAGCATCACTGGGTTGACATGTTCAACCTTGTAGTAAAGGTTGGAATCTGCTTTACTCTTGGTAAAGCCCAAACTGGATAGAAAGCTATCAATTCTGTTGTACCATGTCCTGGGTGCCTATTTCAAACCATACAGGGATTTCTTCAATATGCATACATGAGACTCCCTGTCATGTGTCTCAAAACCGAGTGGTTGGTTTACATACACTTCCTCTTCCACTACACCATTCAAGAAAGCAGTCTTGACATCCATCTGGTGTATCTTCCATTTCATTACTACAGCCAAAGCAAGTACCGATCTGATGGAAGTGTATCTAGCTACAAGTGCAAAGGTTTCTTCATAGTCTATTCCCTCTTTTTGAGAGAAACCTCGAGCTACAAATCTTTCCTTATATTTTTCAATGCTATCGTCTGCAGCATGTTTGATCTTGTAGATCCATTTGGAAGTTACAACTGACTTCCCATCTGGTCTTGGGACAACATCCCAAACATCATTCTTCATGATCGATTGGTACTCTTCGATCATAGCATCCTTCCATTCTTTCCATTCTATCGCTTCTTCATAACTGGAAGGTTCTTTATCAATGAAATCACATAGTAAAGCTACATACATGGAACATGATCTGGTCCTCTTTATTTCTCTATGATTCTCTTCTGGAGCCCCATATCTTTCTGCACCTTGGATAAGTTCTCATACCCAAGCAGGTTTCCTCTTATGAGGATTCTTCTTCAGACATGGATCTACAGGTCTTTGTGGTTCTTCAAATTCTCGATATTCTTCTCGATTTTCTTCATTCATGGTTGTATCATGAATTCTAGGTTCTTCTTCTTCTTCAGGTTCTTCAACAGGTCTCTTTCTGGATTTGTTGTAAGCTGTGTCTTCATCAAATGTCACATCCTTGCTGATGTCAATCTTCTTGTATCCTGGGAAATATTTTCTGTAAGCCTTCGAGCTTTCAGAGTATCCCACAAATATACCCTTCTTTCCTGAAGGATCTAATTTAGTCCTCTTCTCTTTTGGAATGTGGATGTACACAGGACAGCCGAATATTCTAAGATGGCTGACTTCTGGTTTCTTGCCGGAGAAGACTTCTTCAGGAGTCTTGTTCTCGAGTACTCTATGTGGAGTACGGTTCTGCACATACACCGTTGTTCTGGCAACTTCTACCCAAAGATGCATAGGAAGGTCTTGATCATGAAGCATTGATTTTGTAGCTTCCATGATAGTTCTGTTCTTCCGTTTCACAATCCCATTCTGTTGTGGATTATAAGGAGTGGAAAAATTCCTCTTAATCCTTGATTCTTTGCATAGCTCTTTGAATTCATTTGAAGTGAATTCTCTGCCATTATCTGATCGAAAGGTCTTGATCTTCTTTTCAGTATGGTTCTCGATCAAGGCTTTTAATTCCTTGAATTTACTGAATACTTCGTCTTTGTTCTTCATGAAGTAAACCCATGTCTTCCTAGAAAAGTCATCAATAAAAGAAACATAATATGCATACCCACTTAGAGAGTTTGATGACATAGGACTGCATACATAGGAGTGGATGATTTCCAAGATTCCTTTTGCTTTGCTTTCGCTGCTTGGAAATGTCTTATTTGTATTCTTTCCTTTCGCACATCCTTTACAGACCCCATCATGTTTTGCTTGGATTTCTGGAAGGCCTTCGACAGCTTTTCTTGCAATAGGTAGTGCTCTGTAATGCACATGTGAAATCCTTCTATGCCAAAGTTCACTTGGCTCTACTATGTCATGGACCAAGGCTTGTTCTGGATGGCCCTTTAATTTGTACAATCCTCCTTCTTGTTCTCCAATCACTACCGCATCATCGATAGTCTTTCCTTTTGGCCACATGATGACTTGACCATCTATGAATGCAACCCACATTCCTTTTGCATCTAATGTTGATATGGAGAGAAGGTTCTTCTTGAGTCCTGGCACAAACAATACTTCTTTCATTGTTAGATATTTTCCAGAGTCTAATTTATAGGAAGATTCCACACTACCTTTTATTGGATATTGGTAGTCATCTCCTAGCTTTACCTTGTGAGGTGATTCATATTCTAACAGTCTCACAAAGGATTCCTTGAATCCAGTCATATGTTTGGAATCCCCACTGTCTATAAGCCAATCATCACTTCCATGAGTAATGTTACTTGTGAGAGCGGATATCAGAACATATTCATCCTCGCTTGAAGAATATTCACTTTCATATCTGGATCTCTTCCTGGATGGTTCATCATCCTCTGCAGCATGAGCATTATGTCTTCTTTTGTTGCTCTTCTTCATTATCTTTTGTTTGTTAGGACAATTCCTTGCATAGTGTCATGCTTCCTCACATGTATAGCATATGATCCTAGATACATCTTTTCTAGTGTTATCTTTGTGAGAGTGCTTACCTCTGGAGCTATCAGGTCTTCTTTTGTTTGACTTGGAGTGAGACTTGGAGTGTACCGTGCGAGCTTGGTCTTCACTTCCCATTTTCTCTTCTCGAGCTGCTATCCGAGCTTCTTCTTGAGAGCACTCTTCCCATAGTCTACTGAACTTGACTAACTTCTTTCTAGCACAGATTCCTTGGATGAAAGAATCCCATGACCTAGGAAGGCCATTCAAGGTAGTCATCACAATCTCTGCATTTTCCACTTCATCATCAACTGCTTCTAGTTGTTCTTTGATCTGAGAAACTCTTGTGAAGTAAGACTGGATTGTTTCTGCATTCTGAATCTTCACATTCTTCAGTTGGTTTCTCAAGGTCATCTTCTGATTTATGTTCTTACCTTCAAACAATTTGGTTAGGGAATCAAACATAGATTTAGGTGTCTTGAGAGAGGACACCTGTGGGATAAGGTGATCCTTAATAGAATCAGAAATGATCCTCTTTTCCATAACCATCTTCTTCTTATGTAATGCCTTTGCCTCATCTCCCTCTGGAACTGGAACCTTCTCATGGATGTAGGAGTCTAACTCATTTTCTTCCAGGACCAAGGAGATCCTATACTTCTAGGCTCGGAAGTTATCAGCCCCCTCAAGCTTTTCATCAAGCTTGGTATGATGAGACATCTTAACTGAGAACCTCAAATGGAAATACAAAATATTTTAGATCTTACCAGGTTCAAGATGTTCGATCTGAAACTTGAGCTGAAATCCTACAAAGTTGGTTCAGAAGTAGATTAGGGTTTTGCTTTTCCGGAGTTTTGTCCACCCAAATGCCTTGAAATTTGTCCCTAAGTTCGATTTTGGGGAGGATATCAATCCATGCCTAGGATCACTAAAAAATTCATCTTCTGTGAAAATCCCTAATTTTCGACAGTAGTGACAGGTCCAACACTGAAAAACCTCATAATTGGATTCTGCTTCGATAGAAAGATGCGCCCTAAGGAGGAGAGTTATTCCACTTTATTTTTGCTGAAAATATCTGGAGGAAGATCCACAAACTAGGAAGCCCTAGTTCCCTTAGTTGCACAGTGTCTTCTTCTTAGGTTAGCTCTGATACCATGTTAGTTTTTCAACATTAAGCTAGCATTATGTTAGGATCTTTACTGAGAGAACAACAAGTACAGCAATAAAACACAAGAGACAATGAACACAGTGTTTTTCATCGGGGAAACCATAAATGGAGAAAACCCCACAACTTCCTCAGAGATAGAATCAGCACAAGATGTAAAACCCCAAAACAGTAAGATGCACTCTCGATAGCAGTAACCTTATTCTTGTCTAGCCCCGGTGTCTTCTCCTTCCTCAACTATGTGCTACACTTGAGTGTGTGAGTGATGTGTTCTAAATAGAGACCCCAGATCTCTATTTATACTAATCTCGACATGACTAAAACCCTACTAGGGTCGACCTCTACTAGGATAGTCTAATAACCCTAGTGCCCCGGAACTGCAAGGACTTTAACCCTTAGACAATCGGAGGGTTACCCACTATGACTTGACATGACTTGTTTACATTATTGATTCTCTCGATCAGAACATTGGGGCATGACAACATGACTCAATTACATAATAGATACATCCCGGAATAAACATTGGGTTACAATACATAAGATACATAGATGAATACATTTTGAAGTTATAAATACATCAACAGAACTCATGGGATCTTCTTCTTCTGTGCATCTTCAGAACAAGTAGCAGACATCTTCACCAAAGTTTTTTGTGAGAAGACATTCATCAATCTCAAATCACTGCTAGGGATTGCTGATCATTCTATGAAGCATGATTGATGATAAGATTTCCAAATTTTTTTTTCCTGTCCATGTTTAAGGGAGGATTTTCCCACTGGGTTTTTGCCTCTTTCCTTGGTTTATGGACAAGCAGTACGTAAAGGGTGACTAAGCCTTGTTGCTAGGCTCTATAGTTTTCTGATATTTACTCATAAATTCAGGCTTAAGGGGGGGTGTTAGAATAATCAACCCATAGTTACCTACCTTAGACATTAATTAAATAATTTTTGTCTTATTACCTAGTCTCCTAGATTCCACTCTATGCTAGTTGCCTTCTACATGTCCTAGAAGTCAACAAATGCCAAAAATGAGTCATGGAGTGCTTAGGAAACTTCCTGGAAACCCATTTTAGCATGTCTACTTTATTCTAGATCCTCCAAAGCGCATATCTTCTTTTTTCTGAAAAGCTGCCTGTTTTATTGAGAATTAAGGCAAAAGGAAAAGCTAGACTAGGTGTAGTTGACTTGTTTTTTTCCCACATAATCCTCCCTCCTTTTCTCCAAATAAAAGCATGTATGAGTTTTCTTTCCATCCCTCATTATCTTTCCTACTTGACTTAGCCAATTCATGAGCATCTTGGTGGATTTGGAAACTGCTTTATGCACCTATGGGGGATTTCACTTGATTTAGTAAGCCTACTTTTTGACCTTTTCAAATGGGATCCTTATGCATTCGAATATCTCATGTAATTATATATTGCATCAACCTATTACTTCAAAAGGTTTTCTATTGTACACTTATTCAATACAGATTAGTGTTATGCTCCAATTTCAGTCTCCTTTGATGTTAATTTTGCATGTTTGATTAGCAATTTTGTGAGTGTAATTGTCTTATCTCTTGGGTTCAATTTCCACAATTTGAGTGTCATAAATGCACCTAATTGCTAACTGATGGTTAAAATCAGTTAAACAGAGCAGTGTAGGCACCTCCATTCATTATATTGATTATTTAATTAATATTTAACGAACTGGAGTCAACAGGGGCACCTCCAACCACCTCTGATGGCTAGTTTAACTTCAGTTAACCTCATCGGGGTTCATTGGACTTATTGATGCACTACCACTTGTTGGTTCACATGTAGTGGCATGTGTCTAAGCTATTTCAGTTAGACTCAATCATCTATTGCACTCTAACCTCAGTTAGGACTCAGTTGAGTCAAGTAGGGTTTTGATCATTGGTTAACTAGTGTGTTTACTGTGGCTTGCATTCAGTTAAGCTACACCCACTCATTCAATTCAAATGACCTCCTTGGGAATTTGAATTGTCTTGGCATTCATGCATCTTGCATGATCATTGTATTGTATTATTCATTATTCATTGATTATACAGAGCTGCTACTTCCATTGCAGCACCATTTTGCAAATTTATACATATTTGTCTGTATTCTTTGTGAGACTGTGTTTTTAGTTCCTAGACCACAGTGACAAATTAATATGGTATCAAATCGCATGGCGGGATGAAGCTCGGATCTCTCAAAAACAAGGTTTTTGACAAATCTTGCATGAAAAATTGAGCAAAAGCTCAAAAATCCAGCACTGCACCAGAAGCTAAGACTTACCACTTAATATCCAAAGTTAAGGAATTGTTGGTCAAGCTTGCTTGATCAAATATGCTGGGTGTGATGAAATCCTAAAATGTGCAAGCTGTTCGACCTTATGGTGCCCCTTTTGTTGTGATTTGCAGGTTTTAACAGGTGAAAAGCATTCGCTCCAATAGTTTCAGATGGCTTCTTCCATAGAACTCTTGACTCCATTCAATTTCCATTCATAGAAAGGAGATATGGAGATCCAGCTATATTCCAGAGGACTCTATTGGGTCACTATGGACACTGAAGAAGAGCCTGCTTCTATGACAGATAAAGCTAGATTCTTGAACAAGAAAGATGAAGCATTCGGATTCTTGTGCCTCTCTGTTTCCCCGAATCTTCTTTTTCATATCTCAGGATTGAAGACTCCAAAGGAAATTTGGGACAAATTGGAAATCCTGTATGGAAAGCAGGATGATTTGAGAGTATACCATCTTGAAAACGAGTTGATGTCTCTCAAACCTTCCAATTTCGAGACTTTAAATGATTTTTTCACAAATTTCAAACACATTGTCTTACTGTTGAAGCAATGTAAGGTGGAGAAAGAGGATGATCAGCTCATTCTCACCATTCTCTCCAAACATGGAGTTGATTATTCGGTATTTTCTCTACATTCCATGTGGGGAAGCTCACAACCCCTGGATGGAAGATGCCTTCTCTCAATGCCTTCATTAAGTCCCTAACAAGTGAACATGATAAGCTTGTCCAGATGGGGATCATCAGATCCTCCCATGATCAAGCCCTCTATGTCTCGAGGCCCAAAGATCTGAAGGGTAAAGGAAAGCAGCAAAAGAACCCAAAAACCAAATTCGAAGCTCCTAATCCTAAAGTTGAAAACCAGTAGCATGAATAGCTTTCCGGCTCAAAGAAGAATAAAGGAAAAGGGCATCATGGAAAGGAAAAAGTCAAGTGGTCATACTGTGGGAAGGGCTTCCACCATGAACATGCCTGCATGAAAAAGAAACTTGATGAAGCTACTTCTCTCCTTGAGAGAAATCACATCAATCTTTTGAAAAGCTTTCAGAGGAGAGATTAGCAAGATCGGGAACCATAGCATGAAAAAGGTCATGCCCTCATGGCAAGCACTTCGAATTCCAAAGCACTCTTGATAGATTCTAGAGCTTTGAACCACATGATGGCTGAAAGAGACTCATTCTCATCTTTGGATACCAACAAATCCATTCCCATCCACATGGGAGATGACTCCACAATCATATCCGAAGGACAAGGTACTGTAGATCTTGAGCATGGTTATTTTTCCAATGTTCTGTATGTACCATCTCTTGCATCAAATCTCCTAAGTGTTTATCAAATGACACATACAGGAGTGCCCAAGAGAGTCTCCTTTAGCCTGGATGATGTAGAGATCACAGAACTTTCATCCGAAAAACTTGTAGCAAAAGGCCTTGCAAACCATCATGCAAAAGCCTACGAGTTCTCCCATTTTGTGGCGGATGCAAAGCCCACTGCATTGTTGACTCATAGAAATGAAGTTAGTAGAATGTGGCGTGAGATTTTCGGCCACCTGAACTTCAAATAATTGAAACAGTTACAGAATAATTCTATGTTTGAAGGCCTCCTGGTCATCAAAGATACCACTGGAATTTGCAAGGGTTGTGTTGTTGGAAAGCACCCTGAGCATAAGTTCGATCGGGGGAAGGAAAGCCGAGCATCATGCATCTTGGGATTGATACATTATGATATCAATGGTCCCATTTCTATCACATCTAGGAATGGATCAAGGTACGTTCTGACTTTCATTGATGACTTTTCCAGATACACAGCTGTCTTTTTTATCAAAAAGAAGTCGAAATTCTTGGAAAAATTCACTGAATTGAAGGCCTTGATTGAGAATGCATCTGGCCAAAAGATCAAGATCTTAAGATATGAGAATGTCGAGGAGTATTTAAGTAATTATTTATTGCATATATGTTCCCAAAGTGGTATTCATCTCCAGCATTCAATCCCCTACACTCCCCAGCAGAACGGTGTAGCGGAGAGGAAGAATTGGTCTCTCAGGGAGATGGCCACCTGTATGTTGGAATCAAAGAAGTTGGCTGCAAATTTTTGGGAATAATCCATGCATGCTGCATAATATATTTAGAACATATTTCCACACTCATCCATGAAAGGGAATACCCCTTTCGAAGCATATTTCGGACACAAGCCGAATGTGTCAAATCTGAGCATGTTTGGGTCCACTGCATGGGCTCGAATTCCACTTGATAAAAGGAGGGCTTTGAAACCGAAAATCATAGAATGTATATTTATCAGATATCCTAATGAATATAAAGGTTTCAATCTACTAGATATCAAAACAAAACAGATCATCATTGAAATAAGTGTCAAGTTTGATGAGCCTCTTCAGGAGGTAGAACTAGTGAAGGAGAAAATTGTTGAATTTCCTTCCTATTCTACTGAATATTTGGATGATATAATTGGGGGTGATGACCCTGATTTGGATCCTATAATTTTTGATATTATTGAACAGCAAACATCAGATGCTGAATCAAAACCTGAAGTACAAAATCAGCTCCCAACTTGGGCCCGACAGACACTCTCCTCCGCAAGTGATGACATTGGAAATCCGGATGATCCAAGGAGAACCCGATATGAATTCCAAAGAGTAGGTATTGCTATCTCTTGTCCTGATTATTTGCTGTCCGAATATTGTTATTTTATGATAAGTTCATACCCTAAGTCCTACTACCATGCTCGAAAGGATCCGAGATGGCAAATTGCCATGGACAAAGAGATGAATTATCTTCAGAAAAACACTAGGGAGCTATTTTCTCTTCCTCTGGGGAGGAATTTTGTTCAATGCAAGTGGGTGTTTTGGAATAAGGTTGCTGCTGATGGTAGCACCAGAAAATATAAGGCAAGGCTCGTGGAAAAATGTTTCTCCGAAGGTCCAAGGTGTGGACTACCATGAGACTTTTGCACCGGTTGCAAAAATGGACTCTATCCACCTAGTTTTGGAAATTTCTGCATCTAAGTACTGGGAAGTGCATCATATGGATGTTAATTCAACCTTTCTACATGGAGATATTCATGAGGAGATATACATGAAGTTGCCTGAGGGCTACATTTCTGATCCATCTTTGGTTTCCAAGCTAAAGAAGTCACTATACAGGTTAAAACAGGCCCCAAGAGAGTGGTATTCCAAGATGGATGCCTTCCTTCTCTCGCAAAACTTCCAAAGGTGTAAATCAAATACAAATGTGCATATACAGTAGTTTGATAGTCATTTGATTATTATTGTTTTATATGTTGATGACTTACTGATTACAGGTAGCACAATTACTTCTATTTCAGTCATCAAAACTGCTCTCCACAATGCATTTGAAATGAGCGATTTGGGGCTCTTAAAGCAATTTATTGGGCTCGGTGAGAAAAAATTTTATCGGAAAATGGTCACTCAGTCCAAATACATATCAGACCTATTATTCAAGTTTAACATGGCTGAATGTAGGCCTGCAATATTCCCTTTCCTTTCAAGGATCAGCCTTGAAGAAGGAAAAAGCACACCTCCCAAGGACTGCACTATTTATCGATAGCTGATAGGTAGCTTGCTCTACTCGACTCATTCTTGGCATGATATATGTTATGCCATGAATTCTATGTCAAGATACATGTATCAGCCTCATGATATTCATTGGAAGGAAGCCAAGACGATCCTCCAGTATATTCATGGAACCAGTACCTATGGCATTCACTATGTTGCAAACTCCGAGCTAGAGCTAGTTGGGTACACAGATTTCGATTGGGTGGGTGATTCTATTGATCAGAATTATACTTTTGGATATGTCTTCATGTTTGGTGGTGGCCCCATTTGTTGTTATAGCAAAAAATAGGCCACCATAGCATTGTCTTCAATAGAGGTCGAGTATCGAGGAGCAGTGAATGCTTGCATCCAAGTTGTTTGGTTGCAAGGAATTCTTTCAGAGTTTGATCTTGGTATTACTTTGTCCATTGTCCTCTTTTGTGACGATAAAAGTTCTATTAAGATATCCACAGATCCAGTTGCCAAGAATAGGACCAAGCATCTAGAGATACACATGCACTATATCAGGGAGCTAGTGCATGACAGGACCATCATTCTGCAATACTACTCGACTGATGAGCAAATTGCAGACATCTTCACCAAGAGTTTTTCAGAAAATAAGTTCACTTACCTCCATTCACTGTTGGGGGTGAGTTCATCAGGGTAATCCGACTACCTTTAGTGTTCATCTTGAGGGGGGGGGTTTCCCACTGGGTTTTCCCTTTTTTCCTCACTTAGTTGTTTTTTAGCATTGTTTGAGTTTCAGTATTGTACAATGTGACCTATGGCCTTTGTTGTCGAGGCCCTAGCATTCTCATTCTCTTTATGTTTTCTACTTCTCCTGAGTATAGCTTAAGGGGGGGTGTTGGAGACATTTACCACCATACACACTTATTTTGGTCAATTTGTCCTAGTTAAACCACTATCCTAAGTTTTATTGACTTAATTGGCATCAGAGGAGCATTGTATGACATCAGCATGAGCACACCCACACCTATCTTCAATTAAGGAGGCCAACTAAGCCTTCTCCTTGATTTGGGGAGGCTAACTGGAGCACTCCGGGCGTGATCTGAGTGTCATAAATGCACCTAATTGCTAACTGATGGTTACAATCAGTTAAACAGAGTAGTGTAGGCACCCCATTCATTATATTGATTATTTAATTAATATTTAATGAACTCGAGTCAACAAGGGTGCCTCCAACCACCTCTGATGGCCAGTTTGACTTCAGTTAACCTCATTGGGGTTCATTGGAGTTATTGATGCACTACCACTTGTTGGTTGGCATGCAATGACATGTGTTTGAGCTATTTCAGTTAGAATCAGTCATCTATTGCACTCTGACCTCAGTTAGGACTCAGTTGAGTCAATTACAGTTTTTATCAGTTGGTTAACTAGTGTGTTTACTGTGGCTTACAGTTAGTTAAGCTACACCAATCATTCATTTCGAATGACCTCCTTGGGAATTCGAATTGTCTTGGAATTCATGCATATTGCATGATCATTGTATTGTATTATTCATTATTTATTGATTATACAGGGCTGCTACTTCCATTGGAGCACCATTTTTCCAATTTTATGCATATTTGTATGTATTCTTTGTGAGACTTTGTTTTCAGTTCCTAGACCACTGTGACAAATTAATAGCTCATGCGTCATGCTAATGACTTGAGGCCATCATAAAAAGGATAGTTCTCATGGACCAAATCATGGATCCATAGTCAAACTCTAAGGTCACAAACCATGGAATTTTATTTCATGCATCATGGTTCATGCTTTGGAAGAAAAAATATACTTATTAGTGTATAAGACATTCTTTATATCCTAAAACTAAGGATATAAGCCTTTAAAATTACTAATGGGGATTTTCATCCATATGCAGACCTTTGACTACCTTGTAAGCCATGTAGTTATAATATTTTTTCCATGAATGCAATATGGCCATGATTTATAGGATTGATGGTAAACATGAGGTTATTGGAATATGGGGGTCACTTAATGAACACTTGACATAGCATGTATATTCATGGGATAATAGATCATTATACCCATAATTTAACTAGATATTGAAAAATACTTCCCAAAATATGTTTATTGGATCCCCCTCACAATGCATCTTTCTAATTAGAAAACCCTGTTTTCTAGATATCCTAGGAATCCATCCTTATCAGGACATTTTAACACTCCTTTCATTTATATCTTTAGTATGGTGTCATGACACACCTCTTATAAGATATACACAGAAATTGTATAGATTGATCCACTTCCTCTTTTGTTTCCTTATTTAATTTTAACTAATAAATTGAATTGAGATTTTAGCCAAAGTAATTGTTTTCATATATAATGAGATTAAAAGCATCCAATTTATCCAAATAATGACTCATCTTTTCTTTCCCAAATGAAAATATACTAGTTGCACCAAGGTTGAATTTTGAGTCATTCGTTGACCAATGTTGCCAACACATTCCTTAGTGGGTCGGGAAAACCAGTTCTTGAAGCGACATGTGCATATTCCTATGAATTTTTTTTAACCAATCGAAACTCTTTATATAGTCCTTCTACCTTGTATTTTTTCATGTCTTGTTCAAATCTTCAATTTATATTGAAAAAATTCTAGTCAAATCCTCATTTTTAGTAGGTCCTAGATTGATAAGAGAATATATGTAGTAGGTCATTATTGGATGTTATAAACATTTTCAAGTGTAACAATGCATACAACTCTTAAGCAAAAATAAAAATTAAACAATGGAATCCACACACCGTACATAGAAATTTAACCTGGAAACCCCAAAGGGAAAAACTATCCTAACTTAGAGCTTCACCGCTTTCTTTGTTTCTTTTTTCATTGTATCAATTCAATCATTTACAATAATGTATATAAGCATTCACCAACCTATAAAACCCTAATTCCCAAACCGGAATCAAATTACAATGGGGGAAAAACGTTGGCAAAAAAAACAACAAAAACGAGAAAAAATCCCCAATACCCTCACCAGAAGGTGGGTAGTCATGCAGAGAATATATAACACATACCCAAGAAATATGGGAGATCTTTCGAATATGTTGATCCTTATAATTCTTAATACAATGTACAATTTTTGTAGATAAGAGAGATTCATGTGTTGCACAAAGGGTTCTTATAGGAAACAAACAAGGATTCAAAGGAACAAGAG
>LPNX010546580.1:85833-107094 GCA_001517045.1 Pseudotsuga menziesii | reverse complement strand
GTATGTATGTATGTATGTATGTATGTATGTATGTATTGTTACATAAGTGGGAGAGAACAATCTCCAATCATGAGCACCAACTCATCCAAGCACCAACATGATCCAAAAGCATCAACATGTTGATTACAGGCACCGACCTATAAAGTCCTCGATCTGCATGAGCACCGACTCAAGAAGTTTATGCACCAACCTAAATAGATGCCTGTCTATTTGTGCAAGCTCCGACTTGCAATAATAAGGAACCAACTTGTTGAATTGTGTAACCTCTAATTGTTTCATCAACTGTGATTGAATGGAAGCACCAACTCCAAATTGTGTTACCAACATGGATAATTTTAGGGGCTATATATATCCCATGGGCTATATTAAGGGGGTTAAGAAAATTTAGTGAGCTATTTTCTTATATGAAAGGGTTTTTTCATATAAAATATATTTTCCAATATTTATTAGCAATAAAATAAATCCAAAATGAATAGCCTCCCGTATATTAATGAGGAAAATAAATAAAAAAACTATTTTTCTCCCTAGCAAAATCTACCCCCAATCAATATTTTGCCCTCAATTTCTAGAGAAAATCTAGTGAAATCATTATTTCACCCCAAATTTTCAGTAATGGAGGCTTCCAAGGGTTATTTCTCTATCCTTTTTCCTTGTAATTTAGGCATAAGGTTGCATTTGCCTACATTTTTAGTCAATTTCATGTGATACCTTCTTTCAAACCTTGATTTCCAATATTGGAGGGAAAATCAAGGGATATTTTTTCTATATAAAAGCTACAATCATTCATCGTTCACCCACACCGGATTGTGCTTGCAAGGTGAAGGTTCTGGTTGATGTCATTCCACTTGTCATTCTTAGTTTTCTCAACATTTTAATCTTCGCATAACATTTCTATTGTCGAAAGCTCAAGTCTTAAAGGGGCATGTTGTACATGAAATTTATGAGAGAATACAAACTCACATCACGCTTTTCATCCAATAATTAACATGGTATTCTTTTTATCAAACTTTTTATGCCTTTTATCCATAGTTACAATAGATTATTCTATTGTAAATTTACCTTTTATCATGGATGCTTTTTTAATCCTATTGAATTCTAGGGAACTCTTGATTCTTAGGGCTCATTCGGTTCTATTAATGTTTTATTCTATCATAGGAGTATTGGTTCCATGAAAGTGTTATATAGCTCAAAATATATGATTTATTTTATGCCTTATCATGTTTAAACTATCTACTGGAATTTATATGTTGCTAGTGGTTGCTACTCTTGATGGAGAGAGGCCACATGGTTTTAATATATTCAAACTGAATTTGACTCAGTTGTTTAAAATTTGATCGTATTAGGATCTTGTTGCGGAAGTAGTATTGGATCTAAGGCATTAATGAGAGTGTATATGTTCGTATTTTATGTCTATTATTTTTTATGTTTGGGATGTTTGTAATATAAATGAATACACGCTTATTATAATAGCGGGGATATAATGGAATGGTCATTATCTTGGTTGTCTTCTTGTGGAGTTTTCCAAAGCGTACTGGTAGATATTTTATTTATATTGAGAAGTTAGTGACGAGTAGATATTTTATTTGTATTGATAAGTTCATGATTGGTATTTTTTTTATTCGTATTTCAAAGTTCATCAATGTTTTTGTGACCTAAATTTGTTGGGTTTGGTACTTATTTTACGATATTTTATTTTTTGTAAGGGTTATTTAGAAGTAAAATTTTTTTTTGTGATTTGTTTTGATGTGTAATTGCTATCATCATCCAGAAATGGATCTAGTCATGTATGATAAATATATGATTTAGTTGGAACATGATAATTCATTTCCATCATGATTGTATATAATATGTACAGGGCATGTTTAACCTGATATGTAGATCATGTTATGCTATTTGATATCTAGTATTTTGCATTCAATGAGGATGATGAAACAATTTTACCACATTTTGCATGTTTTTAAAAAAAATTAAGTACATGGATACAAACACATCCTCAATTTGTCTGAGAAAAGGTAGCCTTTAACAGAGTAGTTCTAATGATATGCATTAATGTGCTTTCTATTCTTGTTAGTGTATGTTCTTAATTCTAATAACCATTGCAAGTTTCTAACTAGCTGTAAAAATTCTAAATCAAATGACATAATTCATATTTTCATTGTTAACAAAAGAAAGGAAAAAGTGGCATTCATATCTATAAACAAATAAGTGGGTTATTTTTTTCTTAAAGGGTAGCTTAAAAATGAAATATTTAGAAAATAATATAATTGGGGATTCATACACTATATCAAGGTTGTGGGTCTCGATAATACTCTAGGTCGTAATAATGGGTCGTGGGTTCCATAATCACTCCACAATGTAAAGTGTTCATTTTTATCAATTTGTTGGTATGTCAAGATTTGGGTCCCCACATGTCTGTTGGACCATTAAGGGATGAGATAAAAATTGGATTTCCCACTTTCCTTGAAGCTAGTTAGTGTAGTTGTGTTTAACCAACACCTCTAGTTATTAGTAACCCAATACTGCTTGTAAAATGTATAAATAAATCCATCTTCTCCTCATTGACGCATTTGTTCATTTAAGGGTATAGGAGTTGAGAGATTTGAGATTTGGTATATTCTCTTTTATTGCACTACCTTAATAATATGTAGAATCAAAAGCTAAGTCTACCTAGAAAAATATTCACCAAGATATTACAAGATTTTCTAATTTGATGAAAGATTTGCCAAGTTCTTACAATATTTTATAATTCAATGAAATATTCGCGAAGATTTTACAATATCTTATAGTTTCATGAAAGATTCTCCAATATTTTACAATATTCTATAATAGAATGAAAGATTAGCCAAAAAATTATATATACATTTTATATTATTGATAAAATAGCCTTCATTTTTTTCTATATATTAGGGAGATTCGCACATTTATTATACATATCAATTTTGGGGGTGTTCTTAAAATTATCCTTGGTTACCAGCTCCGACTAGAAGGAGGATGCTACTGGAACGAATCTCCAAATCCCTATTTGTTTTACCAGCTACCACTGGAAGGAATATCCAACTCCCTGATTGTTTTACCAACTACCACTGGAAGGAAAGTACAATTCCATGTTTGTTTTACTAGCTCCAACTAGAAGGAAGCTCTAACTCCCTCTTCCTTTCCCCTTCCTTCCTCCCTAAGAATTTTTACTAGAAACTACTGGAAGTAAGATCCAATTCCCTATTCCTTGTCCCTTCTTGCCTCCTTGACAGGAAACAGTTGTGTATCAAACTAACTGAAATGTGCACTTTACGTTATCTGTGATGTGCGATTCAACGAACTACAACTTTTATATATTTTCTAGTCTACGTTTTGGATTTTATTATTTATGTCGAAATAGCCAGCTTCTTTATCCACGATGTGTGACAATATTTGTGATTTATCCAATCTCTGTCCATCACACAACCTTCAGATATCTGTGAACACTGAGTTACTTCCATGATCTGTGATATGCGTTTCTGCGTTATTTATTGTTCTGAACTCAGTCACTTTTTTTTGTCTTTGCGGTCTTCACAGTTTATTGAGTAACAAATTCACACGTCATGAATCGGAGTATCCTTCTATTTTATGCTCTTATTTCTATTCATCCTCTATTGATCTATGCAATTTGTCTCTACTATATATGTTCCTCTTTTATGATCAATGAGCCATTAATAACCCAAGGTTGACGAAGAATTCCTAAAATATTATCTTCAATGATTTTCTTAACAAACTTACATCAACGCATCCATCTCTTGCTTATTTATACTCTATCTAATTCAAGACATGCGCCCACTTGTTCGGATTCCTTAAACTTGAATAACACCCCAACTAGTTTTCTTTTTTATTAAGTTATCTTTTGCGTTGGTGTGCCACTTTTTGCAATTATACTTTATGGGGTTTAGTGCACATATGCCTTTGTATTTGTGGTATTTTCACATACAATTCAATATATTTGAATTTCATATTCGTCTTCTAACTTCTTACATAAGTCATGTACCATAATGGTATTTGTCCATATCCTTCTATTTCATTTCTTTTAACTTCTTCTTCAAGGTTGTTATATGCACACATATGACCCATGTCATAGTGGGATTTTTACACTCACTAGACTTCCACATTTTCTTCTATGTATTTCTTCAAACTGTATTTGTGTGAGAAAGTCTTCATGCACTTCATTCATATTTGATATCAATGACGACACATATCTTATTGATTTATCAGTGAAAAAATGAGCCTTGTTGATTTTGTCCTTTGACACCAATGAACTCACAAAGATTCAACATTTTTTACTTTGACATCAATGACAACACAAAGGTTCAAAAATATCCCCCTTTAGCATTGATTTCAACACCAACTTAACATAAACTCCCTCTAAAAATGAGCTCTTCGTTTGTGTGTAAAAGGTTCTCCATGTGATTATTCCTTTGATTCTTTTCTTTGTTATTTTGCACATATCCATCTATCAGTTTCTTTCATCCTCCCATTTGTTTTCCTTGTCTTTTATTCTCTCCCTTCGACATCAATAGAAAAGGGATTATCTTTGTCATTAACTCCCCCTGAATTCATGCTCATCACTTTCTCCATGTCTTACTTCTGTGGTGGCAAGTCATAGATAATTTGTTTCTATGTCAAATATTTTGAACTATGTCACTATGTCTCGTTATAGTTGTTTTCAATTTATGATATTGTCTACATCTTAATTGATGAGGTCAACATATGATATTGTCTTGAATTTTTCACACGAGGAAATTTGATGGATGTAATTAAATTAGCTTGTAGTCACACATATTTCCAGCTATCAATATGCATGGTAATAAAATTATTTGACTAACAACTTATGTGAAAATGTCCATGTGTGTCTTTCGTACTGGGGCTTTTAAACGACATCATTCCCTCTGAATTGGCTCCATGAACTGGTTTTCTGTTTTTTGTTGTATTTTCCAATATTCATCATTCCATGCAATAAATTTTGACGTCTCCATAACTATTATGACACATGCAAACATGAATTTCATTTATTTCAACGTCTCTTCAATTTATTCTTCGAGCGCATGGAAAACCATCTTTCAATTCTATAAGTTGGCTACATAATGTCTTGGTTCGTCACCCTGGTTCACTCTTTGTCAAGTTAATTATGTTTTCCTTCTTCTATCGTCATCATGTATTCTTTCCTTCATGGTTTTAGTAGTCCAATTGATAGTATTTGCTCAGTGATTTAATGTCAGCAGGAAGAGTTTGGAAGACCAAGAATATACCTGAAGGTATGAAAGACTCAACTCAAAGAGACAAAATTCATGCATTGGTACCACCAATCATATTTCAACCATAACACTAGAGAGTAGTTTTCTAATCTGATCAAGAGCGTTGATATCCTGGAACGAAAGCAACAACAAACTTTTGAACTTCTAAACTAGATTCAAGCTGAGAAATATACTGCCAATTCTTCATCCTCTACTCTGGAGCTATTACAGTCATCAGAGTTCATTGATCCAACTTCAATTGATCTCAAAATATGTATTTCACAACTTCCTGTCAGTCACGGTGAAGAAGTCGATCTTGAACTATGTCTATGATTCATCTTTGGCTTTTATCGGCTTCAGTTTTGTGCATCAGGTAACTAGCTCTGCCTCAATTTTGTTCACATCCATTGTATGTGGTCACTAGAACTCTAGTTTTGTTTTATATTCCATCTATGCCTTGATGTAATATGATATTTGAAGCTCCAATTTTTGTATGAAATCTTCTCAATAGAATACAAATCTTTGGTTTTGTTTCTACGCATTTTTCATGTGTGTTCAAGTAATGCTTACTTGTACCATGCATCTATTTGCGGTTTCATGTATGAAAATTCAACAAAATTTTGCACATAAAATAACAAATGCACATCACATTATATAAAATGATGTACTTCAAATTATCTCTAACTACAACACTTTACTAACCCAACCCTTTAATTCCTTAGTGTATACTTTATTGAATTCAAGGATCTTACCTAACCATTTCTTGGTTAGTAAGGGTGGAATCAATTACTTGTTGCTTGAGCTACACTGGATTTGTTTACTTCTTCTATTCATAATCTAGGAACTTTCTTCACCTATGTATTTTTGTGCGCAAACTACCTTTGTTTCTATATAGGATAAATTTCCTCTTTTCTCCATTTTTTTCATTAGAGTTATACAAGGAAGTTCTTCTTTGATACTTTACTTTATTTGAATAGTATGAAGCCTTGTACCCAAATCCGTCACACACATAGCATATTACAGTATGCCAATATTTTCTATATGGCCATCATAGTTACATATCCAACATTTTACCGAACTAAAATTATTTTTGTAATTGGAGTTATTAGCATACCTGAATTTTTCATGTCTTGTAGACATGTCATACATTCTCTGAGATGCATCCTCGTGCTCTGGAACAAATCCTCCTTCTTTTTTGTAGTTATTATCACTTTCTCTTTTGTATCCAAGACTCATTTTGTCTTTGGGAGACCTTTGATTGCTCATAATCTCATATATAAATATTGATCTTCTGTTGAATTTAGCTTGGGTTTCTACGTCCATACATGTTTTGATTCTACTCCGATTTGTGAAAACTGTCTAAATTTTCAAGTCTGAAACTTCTATTTATTTTTGAGCCAGTTGTTATTATATCAACAACTCATTCTTTTCTTCTGATTCCTTTAGATATTCTTCTAGTACAACCTTATTCTCTTCAAGTTCCTTCATGTTTTCTTTTGCGTAGTCCAACTATTTTCCAACCTCTTTTTATTTGTCCTTAATCCATATTTCCATTACTTCTTGCATGTCCTCGGTATGCTTGACTATATCCTCTTCTTTTTCCAGTTGCTCCTTTTGTGCCTTATTACATCTTCTTGATTTCTTTAATTCTTCTAGTGTGATAACTAGCTCACCTTTCTAATCAATCTCCACACTTTACTCATCTTCGGACTTTAAGTTCTCTTCTATGTTATTTGAATCTTCTTTCACTTCAGGTTTAGACGATGACAAATAGATTCCATTATAGGGACATTTTCTTGCTATGTTCTTCTCTGATTTTCCATATTCTTCTATGCAGCTTGATATTTCTTTTGTTTTAGATTTTGGAGGGGACATATTGTTTCACATAAATTCTTCAATCTATGCGGACAAAGACTGTTTCCCTAGTCTAAATGATATAGATCTATACCAAATAGGAACAACTATGCAATCTTTCCCTCGTATATCAAATCACTTGGATATTAAGTTCGCGTACCTTACTAGAAGTTCGTCCTTGTCTCTTAAACGTTCTTTGGGATCCAACTTGTGTAGAAGAGGATACCTGCAACAAACACACAAGAACAAGCAAACAAGGTGAAAGAAACAAGATAATAAGATAGTCATATGTTAATAATCAAGGAGAAAAACAATAGACAATATAACATGATATATACATCATCAATGGGAAAGAGAGAACATATTTGTATTAAATTGAATAGGAAAGAATTAAAACCAAGCCTTGATGTTGAGAATACCTTCCAATGGACACTTTGCCTCTAAGCCTCCCCTAGATTCACTGCATCAAGATTTATGCACTATTTGGCCAACATTTGGGTGCTCTCACTCCTTTCTTCCTCTTAATCATGAGGGGTGATGGTATATTTAAAGGCTAAAGAGGATAAAATAGGTTGAATATTTTAGGGAGAAGGCTAAGGGGTCATACCAAAGATGGAGGAACTTGAGTTCCACCTATGAAAGTGAGTAGGGATAAGGTTCCATGAGGGTTTCTTCTAGAAAATTCTTGAAATCTTCTCTTTTTTTGCATTTTGTGAAGGGAATCGCACTCTACAAGAGGGAAAGGAGAATTAGTTAAGGGTAACTCTTGTTGTGTGAAGGGAAGTAGGGGAAGCACCACACTTTTCTAGTGTGCAAGGTGCATTGGGGGTGTTTGATGCCTCTTGTCAATGGGAAATGTACGGTTGTGCTCCAAAATATGAAAAAGCACAAAGAAAAATCCTCTTCCAATCAGTTTTAACACTTCATAATTTGAGGGATTGAGGCAAGAACTGAGCACTAGTGTCATGAACATTATGGTAATGATATTTAGGTATAACAAAATTCCCCCCAAAGTATGAGGCTAGACAAGAACGATAGGCAAATTACTTTGGTAGAAAAGGTTATGACTTTGAGGAAAATGTCCAATGGTTAGAGCCTATCAACAATCAATATTGTTATGTAGTAATTTACACTTTGAAATATGTCTCAAATGAATCACAACATGGTTGTCAACCAATACAATACAGATCCATGTGATATATTGAAAATCATGGTTACTAAAATACAACGTAGATCCATGCGAACAAGACTCAAATTAGGGCTTAGCTACCAGACATCCAGTAGATATGTGTCATACTAACACAAATATGAGAATAGCCACCAACATATAATTTGTGTCTATGCAATGACTCAAAGAATACTCCATCGCAACCTGAGGATAGGCACATATTTAAGTGAATACCTAACCACTCAGGGTCTTCATTCCAATCCCAAATGGTACGATTCTATCCATGCGAATAGATGTCCTGATGTCGAACATGGTAGAAACCACTTGATTATCAGTCCATGGTGTGAATCATTAACAAGAGAGAGGTAAGTCACCATTAATGCCAATGATTCCCAAGATACCCTAGTACATTCCTCCGAATGTGAATAGATGAACTGAATTCGAACATTCGGTGGAATATTTCGATCAAAGACCAATGATGAAATCCTATTTTCTAAAGTGGGGAAACCTTCCATTGAAGAATGCATGTCTCAACATACCATATTTTTTCTAATAATAATTCCAGGAAGATGGCTTGATGTCTGTTTGATTCATTGTCCAACCCACACATCGTTATTTGTCTTATTTGGCCTAATTTACCACTTATCTTAAATTATTGACTCAAATATGTGACTACAACATCTACTGAATCATCCTCCTTTAATCAGTGAACCTAACTGGGTCTTCTCCTTCAATCAACGATCCTAACTAAGTATCCTCCTTCAATCTAGGGAAAATATGGGTTGATCTGCATGACATAATCACCCCAAATCAGTTAATTGATTGTTTTTCCACCTACTTTCAGTTAAACTAGAGTTGCAAAGGTGCCTTCCTCATCAATTAGCCTATTTTTGGTTAATTTCAGTTCATTGGAGTGATTAAAGGCACCTCCACCTACTTTTGGTGACTCAATTCAGTTTAGTTCAGTTGATCTCACCTAATCGAAGTTAGATATGCTCTCGCACCTACTGATTGACATGTAGTTGAGTTCTATTCAGTTAGACTCGGTCTAAAATGCCTCCAATTTAGTTAGAGTCAATTAAGGTTGTGTTAACTGGTTAATTGGTGTGTCGAGCGGTGTCTAACTGATAGCTAAGCCCCTCTCATGTACTAAATTCGAATGACCTCTCTGGGATTCGAATTGCATGGCTCTTTATGCCAGTGTATGACATTATATCACTACTTTTTATTAATGATAACAATTATACAGCTACAACTCCTCATTGCACCGTTTCATGTCATTTCTAAGTAAAAATGATCCGTGAAATCTATTGTAAGTTTATGTCTTGTTCCTCAAATTGTTGTGCCTCAATTTTATATGGTATCAGATCCATGACAAGACAAGGCAATTCTTCTACGGGTTTCTTGCTAGATCTATGAAGCAATTTGAGCAAAAAGCTCAAAACATTCCATCTTTGCACCAGAAGTGGAGAGTTTACCACATAATTTCTCGAATCCCAACCTTGTTGATCAAGCTTTCTTGATTGACTAAGCCAGGTGTTAAGAAAACTACAAAACTGCAGGTTGTTCGACCTTATTGTGTCTTTTTTGTGTGATTGCAGGTTTCTCAAAGCACTTTCATTACATTGGATACAACATCATAATGGCCTCTTCAAGCAATTTTCTCATTCCTTTGAACTATCATTAGTGGAAGGAGGAAATTGAGATAAAGTTGCGCTCCAAAGGACCCTACAGAGTCACCAATGGCACGGAGATAGAACCAATTCACTAGTAGACAGAAAAAAATATTGGAATAATCTTGATGAAGCATATGGTTTTCTATGCCTCTCAATTTAAAAGGATCTTCTTTTCCACATCATTGGATTGAAGACTCCCTAGGAGATATGGGAACAACTTGCTACTCTTTTTGATAAGCAAGATGATTTGAGAATCTATTGGCTGGAGAATGAGCTGATATTTCTAAACCTGAGAAACTTTGAGACCATGAATGAATTCTTTACCAAGTTTAAGCACCTGGTGCTCCAATTGAAGCAGTGTAAAATTGAGAAGGAATATGATCAATTCATCCTCTCCATCCTTTAGAAACTTGGCCTAGATTACTCTAATTTTGTGTCCACTTTTCATATCAAAAAGCTTACAAATACGAATTGGAAGATGTCGACCCTCAATGCATTCATTGAATCTCTCACCAATGAGCATGAAAAGATTGTCCAAATGGGAATCATCACATCCTCTAAATATCAATCCTTTTTTACTGGAGGACCCAAATCTTTGAACATCAAGGGGAAGTAAAAGAACCAGAAAACAAAGTTTGACCCTCCGAAGCAGAAGAAGAAACACCAACAGCTGGATGATCCCTCGGGCTCAAGAAAGAACAATAAAAAAGGCAAAGAAAAGATCAATTGTTCTTACTATGCAAGAGGATTTCATCCTGAACTCTCTTACATGAAGAGACAAATTGATCAAATGACTCTTCTCCTTTAGAAGAACAACAACAATCTTCCTGAAGGTGCAAGGAAGAAGGATAACCAAGATCAGAAAAATCATCTCGAAAGAGGACATACTCTCATGGAAAATGTTTCAAGGCCTAAATATCTTCTCATTTACTATGGTGCTTCGAACCATATGGTAGCATGTAAAGACTCCTTTTCACCACTAGACTCCAAGAGCTGCATCTCCATCCACATGGGAGATGGCTCTCAAATATCCTCACAAGGAAATGGTACCATCCACCTAGAACATGGCATTTTCAAAAATGTGCGTTATGTGCCCTCTTTGGCTTCAAATATGTTGTATGTGTATCAATTGACACACACAGGTTTTCCCAAAAGAGTAGTATTCATCCCGAATGAGGTGGAGATCTCCGATATTGCATCCGAAAAACTCATTGCTACAGGGATAATGAATCATTCTGCTAAGACCTGTGAGTTCTATAAATTTGCACCTGATTCACAGCCTAGCTCCCTTCTAACTCATTGGAATGAGGTCAGCCGGCTGTGGCATGAAATGTTTGGACATATAAATTTAAAATACTTGCAGCAAATTCAAAATAATTCCATGGTAGACTACCTTCCTTCAATCAAATCCTCCAAAGCGATATGCAAGGGATGCATTGTCGGCAAGCATCCTGAGCATAAATTTGATCAAGGAAAGGAAAGCCGAGCTACATGTATTTTGGGTATGATCCATTCTGATATGAATGGTCCATTTCCTACAACCTAAATGAATGGATCAAGGTATTTTCTTAGTTTCATCGATGACCTGTCTAGATTCAGATGGGTCTATTTTCTCAAGAAAAAATATGAAGTCCTTGAAAAGTTCATAGATTTTAAAGATTCTATTGAGAATGCTACTGGGAGAAAGATGAAGGATCTCATATATGAAAATGGAGGTGAATACATAAAATATGATCTGCTTCAAATTTGTTCTAAAAGTGGAATCAAGATTCAGCACACCATTCCCTACACACCTCAGCAGAATGGTGTAGCGAAAAGGAAAAATCGGGCTCTAAAAGAGATGAGAACTTGCATGTTTGAAGCTAAATATTCCTCTAAAAATATTTGGGATGAAGCTATGAATGTTTCTTCCTACATTCAGAACAGGGTTCCTCAATCACCTGGGAAAGTAAAAACACCTTTCAAAGCATACTTTGGTCACAAACTGGATGTGTCCGATTTCATAATTTTTGGGTCCACTGCTTGGGCTCGTATTCCACTAGATAAGAGAAAGTATTTGCAACCACGGAGTATTGAGTTCATGTTCATTGGGTATCTAGAGGAATCAAAGGGATACAAAATATTTAATATCATAATGAAAAATATATTCATAGAGAGAAGTGTCTGCTTCCAAGAAACTCTCCAAGATGTGAAACTAGTAGAGGAAGAAACTATTGAAATTCCCTCTCGTTCTGCTGAAGATTCTGGAGATGAAAATTGAAGTGTGAGCTCTAATGTTTCAGATCTGATGGTTGATATCAGTGAGCGTGATATATCAGGTTCTGAAACATAACCAAATGAGCCCACTCATCTACCAAAATGGGCCGAAAATATTCTCTCTTATGTCGGGTTAGATGTTGGAAATCTTGTTGATCCAAGGACAACTCAGTCATATTTTCAAAGAGCAGGTATTTCTATTTCTTGCAATGATTCTTTGTTGTCTAATAAGTGATACATGATGATTTAATCTGATCCTAATTCATATTATCATACTTGGAATGATCCTTGATGGAAAGATGCAATGGATGAAGAGTTCAACTCTCTCAAAAATAATGCAACCTAGGAGCTAGTTTCCCTTCCACCTGGGAGGAAACCTGTTCAATGAAAATGGGTCTATCAAAAAAAGGTTACTGCAGATGGATCAACCTGAAAATATAAAGCACGGATCGTATCAAAAGGATTCTCCCAATTCCAAGGAATGGACTACACTGAGACCTTTGCACAGGTGGGAAAAATGAATTCTATATGGCTAGTTTTGGCCATTTATGCATCCAAGCACTAAGAGGTGCACCATATTGATGTAAAAAGTGTTTTCCTTCATGGCTACCTTCAATAAGAGATATACATGAATCATCCTTAAGGCTACACATCAGATCCATCATTATTTTTCAAGCTGTCGAAATCCTTGTATTGCTTAAAACAGGCCCCAAGAGATTGGTACACCAAAATGGATTATTTTATGCTATCAGAGAACTTTGAAAGATGTAAGTATGATCCAAATGTGTACTTGAAGTAATATGAAGGTAATTTTATGATTATATTTATGCATGTTGATGATATACTAATCATAGGAAGCACTCTTGCTTCAATCAGCTTCATAAAAACTACTTTACATGAAGCCTTTGAGATGAGTGATCTAGGCTTGTTGAGGCAGTTTGTCGGGCTAGAAATAACTCAAGATTTTGATGGGATTATTGTGACACAATGCAAATATGCTTCAGACATGTTAATTAGTTTTAATATGGCTGATTTTAAGGAAAGTCATTTTCCCTTCCTCTCAGGAATCAATCTTGAAGAGGGAAATACTACTCCACGGGTGGATTCTAATCTCTACCGTCAGTTAATTAGAAGCTTTCTCTACTTGACATATTCAAGGACTGAAATTTTTTATGTCATGAATGATGTATCAAGGTATATGCAGCAGCCTCATGAAATTCATTTTAGGGAAGACAAGAGGATTCTATAGTACATGCAAGGTACTAGAACCTATGGCATTCAGTATGATGTTGATTCCGAGCTAGACTTGGCATGATTCACATATTCATATTGGGTTGGAGATAACCTTGATCAGAAGTCTACTTTTGGCTATGTTTTCATGTTTGGTGGTGGGACTATTTTCTGTTCAAGCAAAAAGTAGGCTCCCATTGCACTATCTTCAGCAGAGGCAGAGTAACGGGGAGCGACCAATGCATGCATACAGGAAGTTTGGGTGCAGGGTATTTTGGCAGAGTTTGATATTGGTAGCATTTCATCTACTGTCATTTTTTTTGAAAATCAAAGTGCTATCAAGATCTCGACAGATCTGATTCAGAGATATAGAACCAAACACATTGAGATCCACATGCACTACATCAAAGAACTTGTACATGAAAAAACAATTGTTCTGCAATATTGCCCCATGTATGAGCAAATTGTAGACATTTTCACCAAGAACTTTACTGAGAAAAAGTTCACTTACCTCTCTTCACTGTTGGGGGTGATTTCATCATAGTGAATTCAGAATAATTCTTTAGTGTTTAGTTTGAGGAGGGGAGGTTCTTTCCCATGGGGTTTTTCCTCTTTTCCTCACTTAGAATTTTTTGAGCAGTTTAGAGTTAATTTTTGTAAAGGGTGACCTATGGCCTTTATTGTCAGGGCCCTATTATTTTTTTTACTCCTCCACATGATTATATATTAAGGGGGGGTGTTGGAGTCATTATCCAACCCACACATCATTATTTGGCTTATTTGGCCTAATTTACCACTTATCCTGAGTTATTGACTCAAATATGTGACTACATCATCAACCGGATCATCCTCCTTCAATCAAGGAGCTCAACTGGGTATTCTCCTTCAATCGGGGAGCCTAATTGAGTCTCCTCCTTCAATCTAAGAGAAAATATGGGTTGATATGCATGACATATGCACCCCAAATCAGTTAAATGATGATTGTTCCACCTACTCTCAGTTAAACTAGAGATGCAAAGGCACCTTCCTCATTAATTAGCCTATTTTTGGTTAATTTCAGTTAACTAGAGTGATTAAAGGCACCTCCACCTACTTTTGGTGACTTGGTTCAGTTTAGTTCAGTTGATCTCACCTAACTGAACTCAAATATGCACCCTCACCTACCAATTGACATGCAATTGAGTTCTATTCAGTTAGACTCAATCTAAAATGCCTTTGATTCATTTAGAGTCAATTAAGGTTGTGTTAAGTGGTTAACTGGTGTATCGAGTGGTTTCTAACTGACAACTAAGCCACTCTCATGTACTAAATTCGAATGAACTCTCTGGGATTTGAATTGCATGGCTCTTTATGCCATTGTATGGAATTGTATCACTACTTTTGGTTAATGATTGCAATTATACAACTACAACTCCTCATTGCATTGTTTCATGTCATTTCTAAGTAAAATTGATTTGTGAAACCTATTGTAAGTTTTTGTCTTGCTCCTTAGATTGTTGTGCCTCAATTTTATAATATCAATAGGAATAGTATCATCGAAGGAGGGCCATGTTAAATCCCACAACAATGACACAAAACTCAGAACAAAGATGTTGGAAATAATTTTGAGTATGAAGTAACCATAGGACTAATTCAAAGGTAACCGCCACAAAAGAGAGGTAGGTTGAACTCCAGACAGTAATTCTGACACACAACGTTCATTTGAACATTGAACGACATGACCGAATATTTTAGAAGCATTAAGTTAATGAGGCAGATACCAAGACATAATGTGACGAAAGATTATGCATTCTTTGAAATGACTCAAAGGAGTGACATGACTCATGAAAGTGGATTGACTCGGGGACAAGATAAATACCCAACTGTTTGAATCAAATGGAGATAGGTTTCATGCTCAAAGGAAACTAAAAGCTACCATTAATACAAATGATAAAATGATCTCCCATTCCCTTAATTTCCCCATCGGGATTGATGAGTACCTCTTTGGTTTTCAATGAGCTGGAAAAGGGTAACAAACACTCGATATAGCCCATCCTTTGGATGAGTCCAATATTACATGTTTTATGAACCTGAGAAAGGAGGGGTTCGTTCCCATAGAGGGTCTTTCAATGTTTGATTTAACGAGTCCAATGAAATACAAATCAATGTCGTTCATGTTTAGAGAGTCTGAACGGACTAAATAAGACTCTGAAAAAGTTCTTTTTCACAACTTTAGTCCCCGAGGCCCGAAAAAGTGTAAAATAATACCTAAGAGAACTCTTCTAGTCAATGATTTGACTAGAGCCGATAAATAGTGAAACCAAATCGAAAAAGGGGTAAACTACCCTCAAAAGGACGGCCTTTCAAATACTTTTACGAGTGTGAAAGTGACAAGTGCACTTATAAATCTTTTCATATTTTGAAAGTCTAAAAAGAGATTAAAGATGACTCCGGTGAGGTTTTTTTTCATAAACAGATTTACGATCCCCAAAAAGTGATAAAAGTATACTCGACATCTTTGTACTAAAGTTTCACGAGCACAACTCTGGTATTAAGAGAACTCGAAATATTTTTTGATTTTATATAGAATGAAAAAAACGGAAATAAAACTCTTCTGTAACCAAAAAAGCACCTCTATGAATCCTGCAATTCTCAACAAAATATTCTTAGTCATTATTTTGACCAAAATCAAGCTATATTTGACCAATAAGGGTAAAAAACAATGAAAGATCATTAATAAATAACCCAAAAAGTAAATAAATAGGTGAAATTAGTAACAATTGTTTACCATTTGTCTTTTTACCAAACTTAGTGGAGAAGAGCCCAAGTTAGAGGTCATATTTGGCGTGACGATTACATGAGCTATAGGTGATCATTTCTCATTCTGTTTGGACTAGTTGAATGTTCTCTCCCTCCTCTTCATTCCTGCGGTCTCAAGTTTAGATTTAGGGTCGTTTTTTTAGGTTTTGGGGTTGTTCCTTAAGGGGACTATGTGTCCTTGCATTACCACACCTTCCCCTTGAAGGAAATGTGGTAGTGTGCCACCACTGCGCAAATCCTTGACAGAGGGTGCGGAGACAATGCCCTATGGAAGAAGACGGGGTTTGGTGGTGCCATTCGACCCCAAAAATTGAAAAATGAAGAAAAATTAAAAAGTTTTGAGGTTTGAAAATGGTTACTAATTCTTTAATTAAACTCCTTGACATGTTTGAAAGTAATCATGGTGATATGGAAAGAGAGAGAACATGAAATGGATGACATTCGTGTCTCCAATGATTGAAATATGGTAAAATCACGTTGGGAGTGTAAACTCTTGAAAAAATTTCGAGTGTCAGGAATGAGGGCACAAGTCCAACTACTGTATTATTTGATCAGGATGTGGAATCCTGATCAATAGTATTTTAAGTTTGGAGCCCACATCCTAACTCTATATGTCGAGGAAATTTAGTTCCTCATTGGACTATCCAGGTGAGGTGCACCCATTACTTTAACCGTTCCAAGAGGTGGAGAAGTTGCTACATAGGCTCTCGTACTCAAATATTGTACTCCAGGAACACAAATGAGTGGTAAGAAAATTTCAATCAAGAATGTGAGGGGCATACCCCTCAATTCCACCATATTTACCATGCAAAGGGTGGCAGGGATTTGTGCACTGCATCAAGCTTCTCGAGAACATATGATTTATTCCCTAGAATGTGTGGCTCCTAAAATGTTTAACTAGGTTGAGGGCGTGTTGGTGGATTTGAGAGAGAAATTCACAAAGTGTCGAAGGGGTGAGTTGAAACAATTTGGTTACAAATCCATTGTAGTATCTTTCTTCTTGGAAATACTCCCACTCTTGAGATCGCAAGTCATGATCAATGAGATCGATGAACGGGATCCATGCATGTTGCGTTGGGTCAAGGTGATGGATCGCCATGGTAGTGGTGGGCTCGTGATCACATATGGAGCACCATTATTCCATTGGTTGAGAGATCAGTTGTTGATGGTGGAGGATTATGCTTACCCGAGGACTGACTTCCACAGAGATCCGAACTTGTCTCTTCCAGAGGGAGAGCAATGGGGTGACCTTTGTAAGAAAGACTCTACTGTATATATTTTATTTTATTCTATTTTATCATTTTTATGTATTTTTTAAATATGTGATACTGAGACAATTTTCCTTACCATGTAGATTTCATGGCATCTAGACCAGTTGGATCCTCGTCCATTCATAGACGAGCGGGAGCCATCTTTGTAGCAGTTGTAGATCGAGAGGCCATTGAAGAGCTACAGGAGTTCGAGGAGAATTTCCAAAGACTCACCATGGATGTCCGAGATATATCCATAGATGATATCTCGAGGAGATATCAACAACACATGGCTAATGTACCTGGACATTTTGGACGGCTACTTCACAGGGTTGCAAGTGCTATCATGTGCTATCATGAGAAACATTAGTGTTTAGTAGGGATGTACACTGAAAGATACGAGATTCATTTTCTTTTTGTTATATTATGATACTAAAAGTTACTATGCTTCAAAATTGGTCTCAGAACCACTTTTTTGTAAAAATCTTATGCATAATATATAAAAACTCATTTTGCGGCTTTAAAGAAATGTTTGAAATGGAATGCATTTACATGAGTCTCATCCTCACACTTCTTAATTTACAAATTTGCATGTTATTTTAAATATCAAAATTTCAAGAATGTGCAAAATGTCAATCCAATATGTAATTTGCAAGTGAATCAAAAATTGAATTGAAACATCTCAAGACATGTTGATAGGTTATAGACTCGAAAGAATGTTCAATGAGACATACCCTCCGAAAGAGACAGGATTACTCGGTTGTGTATGGCATAAACATTATTCAAATGAGAAACCACTAACTGTGAGTCTAGGTATAAAATCATATGATTGACACCATGGGAGGAAGCTTCGGTCAATAATCCTATCACCGTGTTATATTCAACAATATTATTAGTAGCTAGACCTAAGAAAACTCCACCTAGACTAACCAGGTTATGGTCTTAGGAATAAAGTATCCAAACTATGGAGGCAAGGTTCAAGGTATAACGACTGGCACCATCCACAAAGCCATATAAATAAGCCATCTACAAAGTCAAAACATGACACGGAATAAGAAGTCATAGGTAGGACAAGAATCAAACCACACCAAAATAAGAAATCACACCACACCAAAAGTTAACTATAGTACAAGGTACAAATGTGAAATTTCTTAAGCATAGCACCTCTTTGGGTAAATCCTATTGTGGGGATTCCCATAAGGTATTCCATCATAATATACTAACTCGTATGCCCCTTTAACTACGACTCAACTTATGAAATATGGACCATACCACATTGACTCAAATTTACCTTTTCCCAACTTATCATGTTTCTGATCATAGGTCAAAACAAGATACCTTCCTTGAACACTCGACAGACTTATCGTATTGGGACTTTACACGTTTCTTATGTGACTCATTAGAAAGATAAGTATCCCAACGTGATTCATGAAGGTTAGTAAGATAAACAGAACTTTCCTACTTGACCATGGTGTTGGGTAAAAGTTCGACGGCTAGCTTCAAAGATGGAATCTCACATTCGATAGGAAAATCAAATTCTAGTCCATAAACTATTTGGAAAGGTATAAATCCAGTTGTTGTTTTTATAGTGGTCATATATTCCCATAGTGATGAAAATATTGTCAAAATCTAGTTTGACTTATGATCACCTACCATCCTATGAAGAATAGTCTTCAAATATTCGTTAATGGTTTCAACCTGGCCATTGGCTTGTAGATAGTAAAGAGTTGATTTTTCATGGAAAAAACCCAACTTAGCACTTAACTCAGTCATTTTTTGATTATGGAAATGAGACCGATGATCTGTGACTATGGATTGATGAACCCAAAACCTAGCAATAACGTGATTAAATAAAAAGAGAGTGGCAGTCTTACCGTCCTCACCATATGTATGCATTGCCTCATCCCATTTAGTGAAATAATCGATGACTACAATGATGTAACCATTCCCCCTGGTTGAGGTAGGCTTACAATGCATGAAATAAATCCCCCCTTTGGAAAAATGGTCAACAGCAATGATGAGGTGTAGGATATGGGTGGGTACGCTTTTAGGATAAAAAAGTTGACAGGGTGGTCATTTATTAACAGCCTCGTGACAATTTTTAAATATTGAACACCAAAAATAGTCAGTGTGAAGGATATTCTAGGTTGTATCCATCTTAGAAAGGTGACCGCCACATGATCCAGAGTGGCAATCATTCAATACCTGGTCATCCTCCTTGTGGGTCAAGCACCATCGTAAGATCGAATCAATTCCGTGATGATACAACGTGTCATTGATAATAAGATAATACTTTGTGCAATGTCAAATACGAAAAAAATCATCTTGAGATAAAGTGGGTTGAAATTTTTGAGTCTGGAGATACAAAATGAGGTCTCCATACCACATATCAGTCGTGATAATAAGAAAAAAGACTCATATGGAAGTGATTCAATGGGATCAGTCTCAATAGTAGCACGAGGAAGGTCACACATTCATCCTGAAAAGACCAAATGATTTTTAGAAGTGGATTTGTGAATTCAAGGTCAAATTCTTGTAGGATAACTATCCAATGAGAATACTTTCCCCCTAGTACCCGACGAGTCAAAATATAGTACGTGGGATTGAAATTCGCAAGGAAAATAATCTTGCGAGGCAGAATGTAATGACAAAAATGTTGAACGGCTATGATTGTGGCCAAAGCCAACTTCTCAACATGTTAATATCGTGTTTTAGATTCCAATAGACTCTTTCTCAAATAATAGATCGAATGTTCGTGGCCATTTTGATCTTCTTGCACTAAAACCATGCCAATGGTAGTAATGGAAGTCACAAGATATAACAGATAATATTTCGAATAGTTAGTGTAGGAATTTATTAAACCCACTCACAACTTAGGATAAAATAATTAATCATTATTTGATTAATTATTCACCCACTAGCTTAATTAGTTGGCATCCACTTGCACCTTAAAGTCAATACATGCCATCTATATCCTAGGAATGATTTATTTCCAATTCTGGGTTGATCTTGACCACCTTTTGACCATCTAGAATTAGTATACAGGACTTTATAGCATATTCTGTTTTATTCTGCTTTTTCTGCTTTATTCTGCTTTTTCTGTTTTTCCTGCTTTTCTATGGATAAGATAAAAGCTAGTCAACTAGGAAACTGTGAGCTTTTGTTTCCAACCCATCCTCCATTAGTTTTTCTCCATTTTCTAGGATTAGCATGTTATTTCCATCTCCTTGACAACTCACTCATGCTTTTTCCAACTCGTGAGGTCCTTGATAGATTTAGTAAGTGCTTTATCCACCTAGGGGGGTTTTGCTATATTTCGGTAAGTCATCCTTTTTGAGCTTTATGAGTTGTTTCCATACAATTCAATTTTCCTATGAGGGATGTACTATTTATGTACACTATTATTCATAATTATTCAATGGAAGGATACACACCAATATTCATCTCTTCATTCATGTGATTCAGTCTCTTTTCTTCTCTCTATTGTTCTTGTGTATGCTTGTGAGAATTCTTAGTAGCAAGATCTATTTCTTGTTCTTATTCTTAGCATCATTGCACATACCATTGATCTATTATTTCTACATGGTATCAGAGTAGCAAGGTTGATCAAGTTCTACAGAGTTGAGGAGCGCTTCCAGTCTCCTATCCCTCTCTGAAGAAGAGCTTGTCTAGCTTACAAGATTTTCTCCTAGTTTGTTTTGCAAGTTGCAAAGAGTATCTCTTATAGCATATCAATAACTTCAATATGGATTCAAAAGTTCCTCTGCTAT
>LPNX010546580.1:47794-85451 GCA_001517045.1 Pseudotsuga menziesii | reverse complement strand
CTTTTTATGTGTCTCTTGAAGGTGATTTTTCTTCTTGTGATACTATTGATGAAAAAGAAGTAACATATGGAGCTGCTGCTGATATTGATTATGATCCTATAACCCAGTCATTGTTCTCTCAATCTCCTATCTTAGATTCTGAGATCTATGTGCCAGATTCTTCACACCTCTTGCTTACCTCTCTCATTGATGGTGCGCAACCTAGTGACTTCCAGGATGTTTTCTTAGCCACATAAAGCCTTATTTGTGTCATACCACTTACCTTACTTGATCTCATGTGCTTCAGCATATCTTCCTTTGTTCTTGGCATCAATGCTCAGAGCCGCTTCTTGAAGATTGTGAACATCTCATTCTTTCCTCCTTTCATACAGAGGATTCATTACCAATGTATTCCCATGAGTCTATTGATATGGTTATATGTGATCCTTTGGATTCTGATTTAGAATCATATTTGCAGGTTAATACACATATAATACCACCATCCATACCATCTACCATAGCTCTGAAAAATCCAAAGACCACAAATCCCAAACTCACCAGTTGATTTCTCATTGGTCTCTTATGCAATGATATTTATCTTACATGGTTTGAAGTCTTTCCTAACTTTCAGTGGCTAGTTATCCATGTCCTTAGTCATATATGGACTGATATTAAACATGTTTGGATCTGTTCTAAATACTTATGATTCAGATCTTATTCCCATCCATCATTCAGATTTTTACACCTATCAGTTTTCCCCAGTTTCTCATAATTTTCCTAGTCTAGCCCTATATCCTCATGGAGACATTGAAGCCTTTATCCTTGTTGTTCCATATGCTAATATTTATGATATATCAGAGTTTTATCAGCCTCATATCAGATCTATACAGGTGCTACATCAGATTGGAAGATTGACATGTGATCCACATCACAATTTTGCAGCTATTCAGGGAATTGGGTGTGAAATAAATTGCCTTATTTTTTGTACTCTTTGGGAAGGAGTATGCACAGATCTCTTTTCCATTTCAGATTATGTTTGTAGATCAGAGTTTGATAGTAGAAAGAAGCATTCAGATAATGCTCCTACTTCATCAGTTGATGAGATACAAGGATTATCTCATCTTCCTTCTTGCAGGTTCTACACTCCAGCGCATGATCATGGAGTTCATGATTTCTTCAGCAAGCCCTTCATTCAGAAGCAATTTAGTCAGCTAATTAAAGTGAAGATGAAGATATGTTGAAGATCATATTTCAAATTTTGTGCCTTGTCCTATCTTGATGGAGGATTTTCCCCATGTGGTTTTGCTTCTTTCCTCACTTTTCTAGAGATAATAATTGTTAAAGGGTGACCATAGCCTTGTTGTTGGGCCCTATATGCATCCATATGCATCCATATCTTTTGTCATACCATCATAAAGTCAGACTTATAGAGGGGTGTAGGATTATATTAAACCCACTCACAACTTAGGATAAAATAATTAATCATTATTTGATTAATTATTCACCCACTAGCTTAATTAGTTGGCATCCACTTGCACCTTAAATTCAATACATGCCATCTATATCCGAGGAATGATTTATTTCCAATTCTGGGTTGATCTTGACCACCTTTTGACCATCCAGAATTAGTATACAGGACTTTACAGCAGATTCTGCTTTATTCTTCTTTTTCTACTTTATTCTGTTTTTTCTGTTTTTCCTGCTTTTCTATGGATAAGATAAAAGCTAGTCAACTAGGAAACTGGGAGCTTTTGTTTCCAACCCATCCTCCATTAGTTTTTCTCCATTTTCTAGGATTAGCATTTTATTTCCATCTCCTTGACAACTCACTCATGCTTTTTCCAACTCGTGAGTTCCTTGATAGATTTAGTAAGTGCTTTATCCACCTATGGGGGTTTTGCTATATTTTGGTAAGTCGGCCTTTTTGAGCTTTATGAGTTGTTTCCATACAATTCGATTTTCCTATGAGGGATGTACTATTTATGTACACTATTATTCATAATTAGTCAATGGAAGGATACACACCAATATTCATCTCTTCATTCATGTGATTCAGTCTCTTTTCTTCTCTCTATTGTTCTTGTGTATGCTTGTGAGAATTCTTAGTAGCAAGATCTATTTCTTGTGCTTATTCTTAGCATCATTGCACATAGAATTGATCTATTATTTCTACAGTTAGGGGGATGAAATACATGTGAATGTGTAATTGCATGTTTTAAGTTATCGAAATCTTGTTGAGATAGATCATCCCAAATGAATGGAGTGTTCTTTTTTAATAGTTGCATATATCCATGCATTTTCTCTGCAAAGTTGCATACAAAATGACGAAGAAATTTTTCCTTCCCTTGCAAAATTTAAAGTTCATTTATGTTGGTTGAAGGAGCTAAGGCCAAAATAGATGCAATTTTTAAAGGGTTGATTCGAATACCATCCTTAGAAACAACAAATCCAAGCAAACGTATAATCTCCACACACAAAAAAAATATGTGGATTACGATGGATGTTATAGTGGTGACATCAAAAGGAATATGGCCCTAAGATGCTTGGAATGACCTTGATCCCACATTCATAAATGAGCGGGTAAGTCATTCAACTAAGGTTTCACTATATCTTTAATATCATAAAAAGCATATGACATGGCTCATTGAAAGGTGGCCCTAGAATTCTTTAAACCGAAAGGAAATTTGTGATATTCAAACCTTCCCCATGGGAAAATGAACGTCATATTACGTTAATTGGAAGGTAAGATCTCAATTTGATTGTCACCATAAAATCCATCAATAAAAGAAAAATAACGCTTCTAGCATAATTGTCAATAATCTGATTGAGATAGGGAGTAGGATAGTTGTATTTTGGACAATTCCTATTTAGATCCCTAAAATCAATACAAACTCTAATAGTTCCTTTATTTTTTCACGATAGGAACAATATTGGACACCCATTCGGTCAACGACACGGGGTAAATAAAACTAGCCTTTAAAAAAAATTCAACTTCGATTTTAATAGCTGGAGTTTTTCGAGGGTGAATTTGACGAAGTTTTTTCCTAACGGGTTTCATTATTGAATAGGTCTTGATCTCATGAACAACATTCGATGGATCAATACAAGGCATTTCCTCATAGGTTCAGGAAAAAACATCTCGAAACACTTTAAAAAGGGTCGTATAAATTTCAATTTTAGATGCTACACAGTTCCATCCTATATGAACGTTCTCAACAATTCCAAGTTTCACCGATATTTCTATAGGGATAGTCTGAGTAACATTACACGGGTTTCCTTCAAAATTAGTGCCTTGTATGTATACACTGTGACTGAGGATTTTTGACATTATCGGAAGAAACAAACGATGCAAAATCATACTCTACTAGATTGAAATTGGGAAGGAAAGAGGATCTATGATGATCATCTTCCCACGAAGATTCATCCAAACTCATATTTTCCATGATAGACTCATCCGAAGGAAAAGTATGTAAGAGATAAACGAGAGTAGGGGGAGGAGAATCTAACCAATAAGATAGATAGTATGGGTATGATACTACCAAATGGTTGTCATCAATATAGGCATCCGAAGTGGACTGGATGAGATCATAAATTGCTTTAGAAGGACTTAAAGAAGGTGCATCACCAATTGGTTTACCTTCGTATATGTCATCAACAATAGAGGATATCATATTCACCAAGAAAACTTGTGATGTCGAGGGAAGAGGAAGAGGAGGGAGCCTTATAATATTCAATACTTAGAGGATTATAAGAAGGAGAAGAGGAAGAGGAAGGATCCTTATCGGTAGAAGCACCTTCATCATTTTTCTCAAGAGACTTTTCATAAGTCTGTGTTATTGTAGTTAACCTAATTGTTTCAGTAGACATTATATTTAATTCTTCAATAGAAGAAGAGGTACCATGTAAATACTCATGGTATACTAACTATCTTTGGGACAGGAAAGGGTCAATCAATATTGCTGGCATCAGATTATTATTTAAAAAATTATTAATCTCTTCATGTATGGGACAATAATTAGTGAAGTGATCATCACCACACAAGAGGAAAGGATACTTAGCTTTTCATTTAGGTTTTGATTCATTCTCTGAAGTTAAAGTTTTTTTATTCTCCTGTTGATTCTTGGGCTTCTTATATTTACCTTTACATTTCTTCTTATACCCAGGTGATTGTGTGGATTAGACCGCATTCACCTCGGCAGAAACATTAGGATTTGAACTGGTTTTAGGATAAGAAGAACTTTGTGGCTTAGTGGATTTTGCTGCAGACTGAGGCTGAATAGAACCTACAGCACCATCCACAGGAGGTTCAGAATTTGGTTTGTAAGGATCAGTGCTGGGATGAGGACCGTGAGGGATTAATTCATACATAGTTCCATACTAGGAGTAGAGAAAGTCCAAGTATCATGCACGACTGGTAGCCTTCTCTTCAGTGACAACACCTCCCATGGAAACATCTCTAGCGATGGGGGGTAACAGTGACTTAGTGAACCAATAAACTAACAACTGATCTGGAATAGGAGCTTTGATCAATATTCATCACCTCCTCGACTCACAAATATCATCAGATATGTGGGTATAAGTGTACTAGCGAAGAGAAGTCAAAATTTTAGTACCAGTTTCATAACGAATAGGTAGTTGAAAGTGTGTAAGAAATGACATCGCCAAAGAGTTAAAGTTTGCAAATGAATGTTACAGTAGTTTGATGTACCGCTTACAAGCCATACTGGTTAAATTTATGTGGAAGAGTTGTAGACGAATAGGATCATCCACCAAGGAGTTGGATGAACACCATAGATGGAATGTCATTACATGATTCTTAGGATATTCACCTTATTTTCTGTCAAATTTTGGAATGTCTAATGACAACATAACTGGAATAGCTGGCCAAAAAGGGTCATGTAAGATGGGATCAATTCCCAATATTGACAAGTTCGGTAAATCCAACATCGCCAAAATGGGGAGTTGTTTGTTTGGATTAGGGTAGTTGTAATATTGATACAACATGGGAATCCCAATAGGGTCGTAGGCCAACTGAGCTTTTCCATGGTGACTCACATATTGTTGGTGGTTGGGAATATTTTTCCCTACTAAAGGTTAACCAAGGTAATTTTGGGCTCCATAAATAGCTTATGTCCATTGATTTGTAACGCCACTCGGGTAAGGTACATATAAAGGGTTACTATATTTTTCCCCAATGTAGTACTGGTTTCCAACATTTAGTTGTTGATGTTGAACCAAGCATATGCGGGTCGTTGTGAAATAGGAACATAACCACCGGTTCCACTAGATCCTACAACCAAATTCATGGCACTTGAAATATTATGAAAAGTGGGCACATAAGGACTTCTAGTTGCAAGGGATGTAGAAGGAAAATTCTGACTCCCAACTACATTAGGAAAATTTACGGAAGGCATGTAAGTACTCCTCAATGAATTATTTGGCGTTGTAATTTGGGAAGACTGTGAGGTTTCCACCGAAGCGGTGTGTGTAACAAAGTGTGCTCTAAGTCTGGTAACTATAGGAATTGGAGGAGCATTATCAACAACCTGACTAGAAGGAATGATTAAATATCTACCGAGGAAGTGACTTATTAGTATATAACGAAAATTCCTTCTAGTGCTAGGAGTTAAATCCATTGAGGGGAAATTAGTGGCATGGGTAGAACCAAACTCGAAAATAGATTGGCATAAAGTAGTTTCCAAAAATGGTGTGATTGGACCAAACATAGCAACAATTAGTAGATCATATGGGTTAGGATGGTTGAACATTGACCATGTCGAAGTATGTAGCATAAAATATTTATTTTGGGAAGAGGCTTGTTCTACTATCAATGTCAATGAATAGTCATTTATAGGAACATTGGCAGGGAGAGAAAACTCTCACCCTTCTTCCATCACAGGAACTCCTTCCAATTCCAGAAGAAATCCACTTCCTACCTCTGAAATAACATCCATATATTATTTCATGAGAGATTGGGTTGTAGGGTTTGAAGGATGTTCTAGCAATAATCCTTGTATATAACGGGATATTCTCAAGGGGTGTTTGACCATCTTGATGGGCCAAACTGTTTCAAAAAAAATCTAACTAGATCAATCAAAATAAGCACTACACAAACTAAGGCGACAATAAAAACAAGTGAGGGAAGTGGATTAAAGGTCTGGATCCTAAAAGGATTTGTCAAAAAGCCACAACTCACAATATACCGTACATTCCAACAGTAGACCGCAACAAGGAGGATTGGGATTGGACCCTTTACTAAATCCCCGACTACCTAGACAGTACATGTGTAGTAGCTCCTCAAGTGTTGTTCTTGGTGTATTACGACAATAAGACAACAAAAAGTATTTTCTCGGATGGTAACAGGATCCCTAATGGTGTCTCCCGATATACAAAAGGTACGTCGAAGCTAAAATCCATAGTAATGTTTTCTAATGCACAACCGTACAAAAGGGCCCTATTGATATATTGTTGAGTACGTGAAGTACATATCTATATACTACAAGGGTATGTGAAAGTCCATTTGATATACCAACGTGTACGTGGAAGAACCACGCAGTCATCGGGATGAAATGCAGGAACGTAACGGATGCTTAAAGATGTCAGAACACATTTCTAACCTACCACAACTTGCTAAAAAAGTTACCCTAGACTAGCACTTTAATTTTATCTGAGCGGTTAGGTGAATACATGGGGTGAATACCTAACTTGTAAACCATTCAAGTATGAATATGAAAATCATTCACTTTATCATTTGAGGGATGCCTTCCCTAAGAGAGGGAGAGAGATTCATTTTTTCTCTAAAACACAAAATAAATCCCAAACAAAATGAAATCAAAAAATTACTCGTTACGTTCCTAATGAAAACAAAACAAATTTTTCTTCTTCAATAGAAAAGAAATGAGATCTATAATGAAGAACTAGAAAATATGACTATGACTTCTACAATCAAATTTTCCAACTAAAGGAAAGATAAACCAAATGAAAAAAATATTTTGTTCTTTTTTTGTTATAGAAAGAAGAAAAATCACAAAATAAAATAGGAGTTAAAACATTCAACAACCCTCCGACAACTTTAAAACTTAGATAGCTAAACCCATTTCTACTACAAACCACCATAAATTTATGGTCCAATCCATTTATCAAAAGGATACTAGACTTGTGTCCTTAACTTAATTTAGGAGGAAATTCACAATATTTGAGCAAGGTCAGCTATTTGAAATGTTAGGATGTTGAATCTCAAACTAGAATAAAGTAGGTACCAAGTACAAGTATATACAAGGAAAAGAGATGCATGGTTAAAAAATATACAAGAGATGAACTCACTAACAAATGTAAAGGTTCATTTCTTCAAATAGTATGATCAACAAATGGAGATGCGGAAGCAATAACAACTAGATTTGATTTCATTGGAGGAAGATCAAATAAAACACATACACATTATACACAAGGTTCTAGAACTTTAGTCACATTGCATGTTTTAAGGATGATCAAGGAGCCTCATAAATTATTCCCTATAGTATAAATATTAAGGGCCATAAGGTTGTTTCCATTTTTTCCGTGTCTATCGTCTTAAGACCCTTTTCTAAGTGAGCATTTTAATGAAGAAAGCAGGTTTTTATTTCAAAACTTGAGTTAATTTGTTGGATTTGTGGTGTTACTATTATTTAGGTCACTAATCCAATTGCAGATGTGGACTCTATCATCAAGGTGAACTTTGGTATATCTTGATGATAAAATTTGATTATAATTAAGCCATGCTAATGTATTAGTTGTCGTTTGCTTTATCAAGCTTTGTATGTTGCTTGTGCCAACACCCTCCTTTTTTATCATCGTCATTTCCTTTATCAAGATTTGTATGTTGCTTGTGCCAACACCCTCCTTTTTTATCATCCTTTAGTTTGACAAGAATTTATATTTTGAATATATCCTAGAAAAAAAAATTAATGAATGTTTTTAATATTTAAAATAGCATGACAATCCTCAAGAAATGAAACAAGAACCTTTAAAATTTTAACGGAAGGCCTTAGATTCCATAGAAATGAGAATCCCAAATGAATTTATGAAATAAAATAGGTTGGGATAAAAAGTAAATTGTTTACTGAAGATTTTTTTCCCAAGGGAACTATAAACATGCATTGGAGATAATACCATTTTGCTAGAAAAATGCCAAGCAGCATTATTGATGTATATAGTTGCATTGTATATTTTATTCCCGCGTCATATTTCTATAATCCTGAACTAGATGCATTTATGCATGTCACATATGCATCCCAATGATATCCTATCGTTTGCATCATAATAACATCATGAATATTATGGACCATAGGTTATATAACCCATTTTACATCATAGTACATCAACATCATATGTGTAACCATAATAGCAATATCGGGAATAGGAAGGAACTATACCAAGATTGCATGTGAAACCACATCATCACAACATTATCATCACTATATGAACATGTTCCATCATATGCAACGTAAAACTACATTCCATTACCTCAAGCGATGATATCGTATCACGAGTATAAAGAACAAAGAATTAGGTGCTAACTACCGAATTCAATTCATTGTTATTTAGGAGTGTAGAAATGACGAATAAATAATGGCATTTTCATGCTACAAGGGCCAAACTAAATATGCATAGGATATGATCATGTTATTTTGATGATGAGGTCATATTGTTATATTCTATTTTATTTTGATGATGAGGTCATATTGTTATATTCTATTTATGAAAATAGTATGATGAGGATGTTACAATTATGATGATAATCCATGATTACTGTATAGTTTAATGTTTTGACGATGTTACAACCTTACGATGGCATGGGGTAGCATGCAATTGTTTGGTATTCATGGTGTTATGATGAAAGCGATGGTGTATCATATTTTCATGTTCTATTATATTGTTGGGCCTAGGGTAAGAAAGGTAGAATCATTTAGAATTCTTCCCAAGTATGGAAAAGAGTAGAAGAAGACGGAGTTGTGACAGAAGCAGCGACAAAAAAGCAAGAAGAGAAAGGGAGATGCGACGGATGCAATGAAAAGATGGAAGAAGAAGGATGAGGCACAACAGAAGAGGAATCCAAGACAGAAAGAAGGAGTACGATAAGGGAAGGTGCAACAAAATAATAGTATCAAAAGGCGTGCAAGTAGCATAACGTCTAGAAAATGACAGTAAGGCGTAATGGTTCGAAAGTGACAGGCCTTAAAGATCATGGGTACAAGTTCGGCTAAAACCGGCGGAAACCACACGTATGAAGGTATATTTGTAAGTCAGGTCATTAGTTCCTCCCGTTAGGTGTTACTAGAATAGGAAAGATAGCCTTTTGAGTAGATAGAGGAAGTCGGCCGAGAAAGCGACAGGTAACGAGTCTGTAACAAGACTGTAATGAGTATGTAATAAATCTATAAAAGAAGGAACACAAGTTGTATGCGGGTTAGATTCTAGTGGAATCTAGGTAGACTCCCATTGTAGCTTTTGGACTATTGATAGCTCTGTATTGTTTTCTTTTAGTATTGCTAAGTGCATACGAGTTGAAGGACCTACAACTGAGTGCGCAGAAGAGTAGGAAAGGTTGAGTCGATCCAGGATGTGCACAGATCATTAGTAGAGCTAAGTAGGAAGAGAGAAAAGAGAATATTAGAGAGCATGAGAGGAAGGAAAGGTCTATAAAGATAGTGAATAAGACCTAGAACAGAATCTGCAGTTTAGTGCGCAGATCAAAGGTGTATTTATTTCCTCATGCCAAATGAAGAGCACCTTTGTGGTTTTTTCCATGATGGGTTTCCACATTATATTTTGTGTATATGAGTCAATGATGAATGTGTTTGATTTATCTACGTAATAGTTACACTGAATGAATGATTGTAGATTTTCTTATAAATGAATAGATGTATATCAGTCGCATTGTATCCGTTGAATATGATCATGCTGCATAGAGATTGTTGATATAATAGGTTGTATAGGAGAAGTGGGTCACAGTCTAACTATTCAGAGTGCACACAAATAATCCACCCACAAACTTTGTTGAGAACCTTGGAAAAGGGAAAAGGTACCAGAAATTCCCCCACCCAACTACGATAATGTGTTTCTGGTAGTTACCCATTCAAGAGAGATATCTCGGGTGAGACTGCATCTGCGTCGTAGGTGTTGCCGACTAATCTCTGCTCTGTCGGGCCAATATCTTGGGATTTGTTGAGCTGAACAGAAGGGACTAAACCTAGGTCAGGATTCTTGGAGGAGGGAGAAAATCCAACAAATGGTTCCATTTCCAAGACCTGAATCATTGTGGTGAGGGATATGTTGTGCAAACCAACAAAACCTGAAATCCAAGATTGGGTGAATTTCAAATAGTCAGAATTCACATGAGAAGAAAGCGAAGGATCTCGTTGGAACCCAACAGAGTGGTTGGTCCAGTACATATATACAGACATCCATGAGATTTTCTTTCTTGACTTTCCCATTGTATTGCATGAGTGGTTGTCTAAGTTAGCAACCCAACAAAGAAATTTCCAAGGAGGAGAACCAAAGGAGTGGAATCCTCAGTTGATTGAGCGATTGGAAGGAGTAAGCAACCTTGTTTCGAGAGCTATGGATTTTTGGATACATAGTATCTTGGAGGGATACATTACTGAATTTGTTGTTGACACAACAACCTCATATAGTGAGGCAAAGTGGAAATTTTTTTCAAGGTCCATGTGGTAGATATTGGCATCTTTAAAGACGTGGATAAAAATGCTTGTCTGTGAAAAAGGTATTCTGTGAATGTGACAATATTGTGTATAAAAAGAGTGTGTATGTTACAGCAGAACTTTGTGGAAAATGATGCACCCTAAATTGAAATGTTCCCAGGAGATAGGGGAACTGAACTAGAGTCTAGTTGTTTAAGAAGTGGAAGAATATTTAGATCTGGTAGATTTGGAAAGTGAAGAAAGACTATGTTAGGAAGAGGGAGTTGCAGCACGAACAGAGAAGGGTCTTGTGACAAAGAAAAAGAGTATCAGCCAATCTCTAAAGGATACGAAGAACCAGAAGAGTCAATTGAAGCTCCAGATCGAGAATGTAGTTACAACTCACCTATAACACCACAAACATCGCCAGAGGCAAGATCTAGAGACTTATATCCAAGTGCATTTGTAAATACAAGTAGTACTAACGCTGTAAATAGTGAACAAGGGAGTTCTCCTAGCCAAAATTTTGTTCCGACTATACCAATAGTAAATACATTGACTAGAGTTGACATCAAGTTACCAATATTCAATGAAAATGGGTTGGAGGACCCATAACAACATTGGTTTCTTTGTGAAGTTGTGTGTACTGTGCGACAAATTCAAGATGAGAATATCGAGAAATCACAGATGATCACGACTCTGCAAGGTCATGCACTTGACTCGTATAACATGAAATTTTCCATAGTACCAGTCAGAGTTATCCAAAAAATGCTTAATGAGATTCGAATGGGAATGATAAATGAGTTAAGGAAGCCAAATTTTGAATCACAATGCATTACTGAGATCAAAGAAATAGTAAGCAGCTATCAACAGAGTTAGTTTGGGAATTTGACCAACGATTTAAAACATTAATGGCCAAAGTAAGCTTCCAGATGTCGGACGTACAACATAAGGAGTGGTTCATCGCCTCCTTATTGCTGCACATCCGAACCTTGTTGATGCAACAAAATATTGTGTCGCAAATAAAATCTATTTAGATAGAAATGAAGATAGAAACCTCATCGATTGGAGACAGCAGCACAAGAATGATGCAAATTCAGTCATAGTTGGCCAACCTTATGGTGCAGCTCCAGGACATTAAGAGACACAAGGAAGTTTAAGAATAACTATGGTGTACAAGATGCAGAACAGATGGACACCATCAAGACAATTTCCCGACGCTCATGAACGATGTCGCAGCAGGAGCGTCGAACCCAATAAACACCCAAGGGATGCCTTGGTGTAGAATATGCCAAACTAAGGGCCATAAGTCTAGAGAATGTATGTATTTATAGAAGATTGTAAGTGCACCATCTAGCATGTACTGTAAATTTTGTAAATCAACAGGACATGATGAAAAAGACTGCAGAGCACTTCATAAGACGGTGGATACCTATTTGATGAAAAATGATGAGCAAATGCATGCTAAAAGAGAGAAACCTCACTATCATCCTGCTCAATATCCACCACCGCAATATCAACAACCACAATATCCTCAACCGCAATAACAACAAAATCAGTACCCAAAACAATAGAAATGCCCTCGGGAAAGGGGGGGTGGAAATTTTCGAGGCCAAGGACAACAACAAGGAGAAGGAGGATTTGATCATGGAAAAGGCCAAGTCATATGTTATAATTGTGGGAAGCTAGGAAGTTTTTCTTGAGAATGCCAAATTCCTGCAAATACTTGTACATATTCTAAAGCTTTTGATCACATTGTTGAAGAGTGTCCGCAACTAATTGCAAAATGGAAGGCTCAAACTATCGTAAATCCCAATCCAATGAAGAATCATAATCTAAACCCCAACCTGAACATTTAGATGATTTTTGTCGAGCTGAGAGAACCTCACATTGTTGTGCTTACAAGAGGAAGTGTTGAGACAAGTGCAGACCAAAATACATAGCATGGAAAACCGCAGTTGATACCCATGACACAAAAGAAATCCCGCTAGATGTTTAGAAGGAGAAAGAAGTTTTCTTGGATGTGTGACCATAGTTTGTCGATGCTAATCAACCGTCGACATCTAGAAAATAATACCATTCCTGAAAGATTCGAATAGCTAATCAGGAAGCCACCATTGAAAAATGTTAGTAAGCTTAAGTATTTTTCAAAAGTTGTTTATCACTAATCAATGATAAAGATGTTGTCGCAGAACTGACAAAACTGATAGAAGAAACTGTAGACGACCTGCAACCTGGAAAAATATTTAACCATATCGGGAAGAGATTAAAAATAGGATGAGAATTGTTAATGACTCTGTAGATAGGAGACTATGATATGAATTATATCATATTAGATTTGGGCTCAGATGTTAACATTTTGACAAGACAAACATGGGAGATCATGAATAAACCGCAACTCGACTGGTCTCCCATTCAACTAAGGCTTGTGAACCAGTCAAAGGTTCTACCAATTGGTAGATTAACTAAAGTACCTATAGAAGTCGAAGGCTTAAGAACATATGCATACTTTGAATTAATCGACATCTTTGATGACACAAATCCATACTCTGCACTTCTAGGAATCGACTGGGCAATAGAAAACCAAACCATTATAAATTTCAAGAAAAGTATCCCATTATTTGAATATTATGAATTAAGGGTGGTCGTGCCAATCGATCTGCTTGAAGGGAAGAGATATGTCGATCCCGTAAATAGTGAATTTCAAGGAAACTACCTAGATTAGTTGTATAATATCATGTCTTCAAGAGAAGATTATATAAATCCAATAGCTGATGAAAAACTAAGTTGGTGGAGTGTAAGTTCTTGCACATCTGATTCAGGTGATCCTATGGAAAATTGGCAGAACATGTTACATGAAGTATCCATGAGAATATGCGCAAGAATTACAAGATATGTCTGAAGGGTTCGAACTGAAGCAAGCGAGTTTCCTACATATGAAGGGTTACCCAATCTTGCGTATTTCTGGTGCAGTTTGAAGACAAAGTTACAGAATCACAGTGATGGTTCGCCTTGGACTTTGTGTTGAAAGCTATGTCTGCTAGATGGTGGGTACACATAAATAGACTATATCCAAATGGCCACAATGTAGAATATTAATGGAGATCAGATTTGGAGAATAGATCAGTTATTCTCATCAAAAGTATACATGATTGACAAATCATGTGGAGCATATTGAGCATTGTCATAGGAAATGGTAAAAATATCCACGATAGGATTGGGTTCATCAATTTATCCACATTTTGAAAATGGTACCAATAAACTAGTACACATCAGTGGAACTGTGAAGATGAACTGTTGAATGGAAAATTTTAGTTACAAGATTGACCCAGACATTTGAGTTCACAAGTGAACAACCAATAGTCGATGTTGTGCTACAAATAATGAAGGAAAATATATTTGAAGAAATCCCATTCGCATATACCAATTACCATCATTGTAGCACGTCATTCCACCAATGGATGGAATGTTACAATATTACAGGAGAACCAGATGATGATGATCCGCTTGAGATAAACACACCTAAGTCAAAAGGTATGCGTGCAATGGAAGGAGCTAGTATGTCTAATGACCAATTCCTAAGTCCACACAAGATAAATAAAGTAAATATTGGCTCATTTGAAAAACATAATTTTTCCAATATTGGAGACTACTAGGACAATGAGACTGTGGGAAAGATCACTAAGGCTTACTACATGAATTTCAGGATATGTCGCCTACCAAATTTTCTAATATGAAAGGCATAGTCGAGGACCTTGGAGAAAAGAAGATACCTTTGAGGCCCAATGCAAATTTAGTCAAGCAATGGTCATACAAACTAAACCTGCACTACAAAGAAAAATTTAAAATGAACTGGACCGAATGCTAGAGTAAGGTGTCATAGAACCTTTTGAAGAATTAGAATGGATCAGTCCAATTGTAGTGCAAGACAAGAAAACTTCAGGTGAAGTGAGGATTTGTGTTGACTTAAGAAAATTAAATGATTCCTGCCTACATGATCCATTCCCATCGCCATTCATAGATGAAGTATTGGAAAATTTCAGAGGACAAGAAATGTATCCATTCACTGATGGATTTTCGAGCTACCATCAAATAAAAATTGCAAAGGAGGATTGACACAAGACCACTTTTGCAACGGAGTGGGGATGCTATCAGTACAATGTAATTCCCTTTAGACTCAAGAATGTGCCTACAATTTTTTCTAGAATTGTAGTTGTTGTGTTTAAATATTTTATACATAAATTTCTTGAATTCTATGTTGATGACTAGATGGTATTTGGCTTTCTAAAAGACCATATTGAGAGCCTTAGAATGATGCTGGAATGATGTCGCCAATATCAAATATCCTTAAATTTGAAAAACTGTATTTTTGTGCGACTTTTGGAGCTCTGTTAGGTCATGTGGTCTGTCGCGGCAGAATTTTGGTTGATCCAACCAAAATTGCAATCATCCTTGACTTACCACCACCTACCACAGTTAAACAATTAAGATTAACTTTAGGACATACAAGATACTACATAAATTTTATTAAGGGATATGCAAAGGTGACTACCTCGATGGAGAGACTGATGAAAAAAGACATTAAGTTTCAATGGATAGGCGAATGTCAAGAGAGTCTGGACAAGCTGATGAACAAGATGGATAATGCACCAATACTTGTGTTTTCAGACTAGAAAAAGGAATTCCATGTTCATGTCAACGCATCATATGTAACGGTTGGCATGGTACTGACGCAACTGAGGGAAGGAGAGATTGATCACCCCATTGCTTTTGCTAGCAGAAAGTTATCAACTACAGAGAAAAATTACACCACAATGGAAAGGGAAGGGCTGACAATGGTGTATGTGCTGCAAAAAATTAGACATTATTTGTTGAGTGGACATTTCAGGATGTACACTAACCATTTTGCGCTGAAATATTTGGTCAATAATCCATTGTTGGGGGGAATATCTATCAGTAGGTTCTCCTCTTCCAGGAATTTAATTTTGAGATAATTATTAAACCGAGTAGGTTGAATATGGGACCAGACCACCTGTCAAGAATAGAAAGTGGAGAAGAAACTACTAGTTTGGAATATAAACTCCTTGATGTGCAATTGTTCATGATAACCTTGTTTGATGATGAAAATAAAGATATCATACATTTTCTGAATACAAGTTATGCCCCAGCTAATTTTACCACAGCGAAAAAGAAACAATTAGTAGTGTTGGGGGCATGTTGGGCCTAGGGACAGAAAGGTAGAATTCATTTAGAATTCTGCCTAAGTATGGAAAAGAGAAAAAGAAGAAGAAGGAATTGCACTAGAAGTGGCAACAGAAAAGAAAGAAGAGAAAGGGAGCTACGACAGACGCAGTGAAAGGATGGAATAAGAAGGACGAGGCACAATAGAAGAGGAAGTCACGACAGAAGGAAGGAGTACGACAAGGGAAGGTGCAAAAAAATAACAGTATGAAAAGGTGTGCAAGTAGCATAACAGCTGGAAAATGACAATAAGTCGTAATGGTTATAAAGTGACAAGCCTTAGATATCGTGTGTAGGAGTTTGACTAAAACCAACAAAAATTGCACATATGAAGTTATCTTTGTATGTCGGGTCATTAGTGCCTCCCGTTAGGTGTTACTCGAATAGGAAAGACATCTTGTTGGCTATATATAGGGATTCGGCTAAGAAAGCTATAGGTAACGAGTCTGTAATGAGTCGGTAATAAATCTATAAAAGAAGGAACCCAAGTTGTATGCAGGTTAAGGAACCCAAGTTGTACGTGGGTTAGATGCTAATGGACTCTAGTTAGAATCTCATTGTAGCTTTTGTACTATTGATAGCTTTGTATTATTGTTTGTTAGTATTGTTGAGTGCATACAAGTTGAAGGACCTACAGTTGAGTGTGCAGAAGAGTCGGAAAGGTTGAGTCGATCTAGGTTGTGTGAAAATCATTTGTAGAGCTAAGTAGGAAGAGAGGCAAGAGAAGATCATAGAGCATGAGAGGAAGGAAGGGTCTGTAAAGATAATGAATAATATCTAGAACAAAGTCTGCAACTTAGTGCATAGATGAAAGGTGCATATATTTTCTCATGCCAGATGAAGAGCTCCTTTGTGGTTTTTTCCCAGATGGGTTTCCACGATATATTCTATGTATGTGTGTGAATGATGAATGTGTTTGAGTTATATTTGTAATAGTTACACTGAATGAAGGAATTCATATTTGCTTATAAATGAATAGATGTATATGAGTCGCATTGTATTAGTTGAATACAATCATGCTGCATAGAGATTGTTGATATAATAGGTTTCAAAGGAGAAGTGGGTCGCAGTCTAACTATTCACAATGAACATAAATAATCCACTCACATAATTTGTTGAGAACCTTGGAAAAGCACCAAGGTACTAGAAATTCCCCCACCCAAATACAGAAACGTGGTTCTGGAAGCTACCCATTCAAGAGAGATATCGCAGGTGAGACTACATCTGCATCGTAGGTGCTGTCGACTGAGCTCTGATCTATCGGGACAATATCTTGGCCTTTCATGAGCTGAACAGAAGGAATTGAACCTAGGTTAGGATCATTGGAGGAGGAAGAAAATCCAACAAAGACTTATGACAATATTATGTTTTCATGATGGAATCACATGTAGTTCTTTCATATTCATGGTGATGATGTTATGTTTTCATGATGGAATGAATTAGCACATGGTTCCTTCATATTATTGGCAATGATGTTATGTTTTCATGATGGAATTTAGTAGCATGTGGTTCCTTCATATTCATGGCTGTGATATTATGTTTTCATGGTGGCACATGATAGCATGCAGTTCATGGACACTACTGGTTATGTTACATTTCATAACAACATGTGGATCCTTGGTAATCATGATGATATTATGTTCTCATAAGGGCATGTGGTAGAGTGTAGATCCTTGATATTTATATTGATAATATATATTCTCTATTTTTATTTCTATAACTAATGCTTTGTTGAAAAGATGATGGGTGGATTTTGACTAGAGATCCACCCATGGGCCTAGAGGGGCAGTTCATTCAATGATATCATGGGATCCCCTAATCATGAAGGAGAATTTACACATGTAACACCTTATGGGTTGGGGACAACCTCAATTATTAAACCTATGTTAGTGGTTCCTTTCCTTTATACAATTACAGGAAGTCTGTATCTTTAGGTAATTTACCGACTAGGGAGATATATGGAGAAGGAATTTCATTTCCTAGGGTTGATTTCCAAATTGGATTTGTGGAGAGATTTTTGGGCCAGCCTTACAATATTTTCGATGTGCATTGTTTACAGAAATGGAACAAATTCCTAGTATCCTCTAGATGAGTTCTTGGGACCATAGACCCCAGCTAAGGCTGAAAGGCCTTCATCCTTATCCTGATACCATAAGTCCAAGATATAAGAAGAGTTATACTCATACCTCCTCAAGGAAATGATGAGAATTTTGATTCCTATTACGCTCACACCATGATGGGTGACCCTTATACTAGTTTTAGAAGAGGTCCCATGACATGGTGAGTGGGACCATTTGGAGTATTGAGGGTGTTTGAAGGTTGATCGAGTGGTATGATTTTGGTTGAGGCTATAAGTAAGCTATATGAATAGATTGAATGATGCATGATTGCATAAATAGAATTTATGTATAGTTGTGTGACTTGATTAATTGTGTGACATGATTGCATACTAGGAATTCAATCACAATAATCAACCATGTAGTTAAATAAGGTGTTATATTTATGATAGTTTAGGTACGAGAGTTACTTGTGATGGCCACATGAGTAACTTTTTCCCCTCACAACAGTACTAGTTATATAGGTTCTATTATATGATGGTTGTGCGTATTGTGTCATGTTGTGCATGTTGTGCATGTGTTGCATGGGAATAAGAAAGTGGGGTGAGGAAACTTCAGGATGAAGTTTCCTAAAGGGAGGGTGTATGTAATGCCCCAACTTGAAACTTAATCATAATGATTTATCTATAAAGGAAAATAATCTTAAATAACAAGTAGGTGCATATTTAATGTTAAAATAAGATTTATTAAGATAAAGCAGGATTAGTACATGGATGGAAAGAGGCATCCATGTAGATAAAAATATTTTAATAGTAAGGAAAATGGGCTTATAATAGGAGGGGAGAGGACTTCATGGGGGGTATGCTCTTCTTCCTTTGAACAGTTGGTGGGGGTTTTAGAGGTCTAGTTAGTTTGTTGCGTGATATTTTCTTATTGAAGGAGGAGGGTGAGAGGATTTTACTATGAAAATAGAGGTGTTGGGGTGATGTCTGGCATAGTTTCATTGATTGAGGGATCAAGGGATCCTAGTCTTTGATTAGGGTATAGGTTGGGTGGATAGTTGTCCCCCACATTTTGTTTTCTTCGCTCTCTTTGTTGCTATTGGTGTAGGCCTATTATAGACTTTTGTAAGACATTTTCTTATTTTCATATAGGTATTCCTTACTCCTTGTCATTTCTTTAATTCGATTACTAGTTTCTTGATTCGTGTTTAAATGTAAAGGATTGTAAACATGTGGGATGTTTTTCTTACTCTATATTAGATTTTTTTGTAAACCAAATTATGTACTTTTGTTAAACTTTGAGTTATCCTTGTATAAAGTTAGCATCTTAGACAAGCAACACAAATTGACCAATTAAGTAATTTTTTTAGAAGGAGGAATGCATCTCTATGAACACAAAAGTAGATAACAGAAAGTAGAATTTCTAAGTTAGAGGTTGGTCGGGGAATTATAGGGGATTTATTCTTTCAGCTAGAATAGTCCAATACCATTATCTACTCCCTTAGACATGAGATCGCTAATGTTTGTAAAGAGATGGCATTAGCCTCTTCCAACAATCAATAGGTTGTTTCTAGCAATTCCATATTGCAACTAGAATTGGGAATTGAACTACTAACATAAGATTTGATAGGATGGAAGGAAAAGGCTGGGAACAACTCCACAAGTGTAGTGATGACCAAATATATAACCAAAAACATAAAAGGAAATTGATGAAATAAGGGGAAAAACTTGATGTTATAGAGAAAAAATTTCAAGAAGATAAAAAGGAAATTGTTGAGCTTAACGAGGAGATAAGAAACTTGGAAAGTCAGGAATAAAGAATCCTTCAATGAGGAAAGGATGGTTAAGACTCCTTGGGATATAAATAATTTTGTTTGGGAAAATGTTTTACATTAATTTTCTTCAATAAGAAATTGTCTCCATCTCTATTTAGAATTCAACATCATGTATAAATAAGTGACTAAATATCTAAGAAAAATAAAGCAAGATATATAGTCCATGTATAAAATAGATAAAGTGGAAAAAAAGGTTGTAAATTCAATTTCTACTCATGATTTAGGAATGTTGGGAATCAAGGACATAGCTTCAGTTTATATGGACATAGAGACATGTATCAGTAAGTTCAATAATTGGAGGTCATTAAAAATAATGTTTTCGATAATAATAAAAAACTAATACAACCATTCTTGGTAGAACTAAGTACAATTATCAACCACGCTCTATCATGTCCATGGTATGATAATTTTAATTTGATGTTGAAGAGGTCTACAAAAAAATATTCCAATAATCTATTCCCAAGTTGGTAAATGTGCATACAGGTACATCATTCCTGCTACTAACATATAATCAATTATGGTTGTCTATTTCCACCTGGGTACTTTTGAAAAGAATGATTCATAATCTCAAACATATTGATTATATCCCTTACTCCAAGTCAGATAAGGCCTTTAGAAATCTAAGAGAGGATATGGGCATTAATCAACATGGTCTAAGGTTTATGAGTATCATGCACACCTTTGTTATAAAGAAAGATCATAGTAAGGAGACAAAATTGGTGATACCATTGGCCTAAATACCTCCAAGTCCGCTAGGAACTTCTTACCCTCATCTTCCCAATAAAAATGGTACTAAAAATACAAAGAAGCAATCATTTGTATCAAGAGGATACCGAAATCGATCATGTTGTTAACCAAGGGACAAAGGGATGGAAATTCTTTGGGTTTTTAGTTATTCTCAAGAGCCCTTAACAGTAAGGAAATGAATTAAAAAGGGTATGACATATAGGGATGACACACCAACCTTTTTTTTATCATTATGAAGTGTCATAACTCCCTTGAAAACATAGAGTATCAAGCACGCTAGTCTCTCCCACATACATGCCATTCCAAGTAGGAGTGAATCATCATGAGTAGATCATAGGTTATAAAAGAGGCATCAATTTCATAACAAAGGATCGGGCATTTTTGTATCTTTACGTTGTCAAAATTTGATTATTTTTTATGTAATGGGATTTGCAATATTAGCACAATCATTTTCTCTCAATCTCATTTTCTTCTCATTGTAAGCATGATCTAAAGTCCTTTATTCCAAAAAAAAACAATAGATCTAGAATGAAGTTTATAGGGTCCCTCCTGGTTTCTATTTTTTTGTATCAAATATGTAATGTCCCTTCTTGGATATTTTGGAGAAATGCACAAATTGGGTAAATTTGGGCTTAACTAGTTATGACTCTAGAGGGTTCCAACTTTCACCAAATGGTCTCGAATTTGAAATGAAATCATATGGTGAGTCTTAAAACATACTAAGGTGTTTTATGGAAACTTTGTATCCAAATTTAGACCTCTGTAACTTCATTTTGGGTTGATGACAAAAAGGGAAATATTACTAGGAAATTGTGATGAAATCCCCCCTAGGGTGTAGGAAAAAAGGGATTCCCAACTCATGTACGAACCTCCAAAATTTATAAGAATAGTATGGGGACTGATATAAGACCTCATATACTTTCATTACAATGGTTATTAGTTCTGAAAACTGGTTATAAATTTTCACGTTCATTTGATAACTTTCATTGATATTGCTTATGGGAAAATTATATAACTAGCTCGATTTTGACATATGAAAGTTAGAGTTATAGGTTAATATCAGGTTGTAACATATATAAACCACATAAATAATACAAATTTATTCCCAAAAATTATTAAACACCATAGAAATCCCTTCATACAAGTCTGGTATACAACTCATTTAGTATGGGAGTCAAATACATGAAAACTAGTGATTTAATAGCATGGATTTGTAAGAGTTTCACATATGGATTTCTTGGATCTCATCCCACAGAGAATAGGGACATGAAATTACAGATTAAAACATCATATATATATTTCACAACATCATCAAACTCGGAGAACATCCCCAATACAAATCTAATATAAAACTACTTCAGGATTGAAGCCAAAATCCATGAAAACTAGTGATACAATGGCATGAGAATGAAAGCTTTTCACACGGGAGTTTATTGGATTTATATATGCATAGAATATGGGAATGAAATTACATAGAATTACATAATATATTTCCTCCCAAAAATCATAAAAATCATAGAAATTTCCTCATACAAATATTATATAAATCTACTTCAATATTGAAGATAAATCCATGAAAACTAGTTATTCAAGAGCATGGGAATGCAAGCCTTTCATACATGTATTTATGATATTTTGAATTTTAGAGGATATGTACATGCGATTACAGAGCCATACATCATATTTCATATCTTTGGGACCAAATATACTGAGCAAATCACAAGCACCACTCTAACAAGTGCGCTCTCAACATGAGAGGGTGGGGGAATGGAGAAGAAGGAATGAGAGAATAGGGGAATATATGACAATTATATTTTATGGTCCTTCAAACTAAAAATAAAAATCCTTTATTAATCTCTAATGATAGGTCTGAATGGAATCCCCATCAACCAACTTGGAAAGGAATCCAACTCCCTTGAAATTGGTTCACAAGCAGGGAGAGTGAACACTCATCGTGCAATGGACAAGCTAAACTCTCCAAAATGTCAAAGGACAATTAAAAAATGATCAAAATACATTCTCATTCCTCATGAAATATTTTTCTTAACTTTATGAGGAATCCTAAGGTCGAATTTCCCTCCATGGGATTCCTCCAACTTAACTTAGTGGTTTAGTAACTCTCATGACACTTTTCTTCCTCTTCATGCTCCAATTCTTTCCCCAATTCGAATGGCTGCCTCTAACTCTGAAATTCAACCTATTGGTGGATATTTTTAGCCCTGTCATGTCATATTTTTCATATGTCTACAATCAGGTTTGAATTTGTCATACTTGTAATAGAATATTTCATCATTTGTTGTCATTGAGTGCACGGAATCTCCTTCCAATTGGCACACATGTCTTCTAGTATCTTCCTCTTTCATGGGATTTACTCTCCTTTACCTATTAGAATTCCTTGGCTCGTTATGTGATATTTTACAGCACATAACCCTCCAATAACGTTACAATACACATGTGTTCGAATTTGGATGAAGATCATGCCAAGTGTGTGGGGAATCTAGTCAACCAAAGGCTCTGCAAGCTTCCAAGTGTCTTCAAGAACCCATGCTACCTTATTTTCTTATAAATTATCATTATGTGACCCATTTAAATGTTAATATGGTAAACTAAAGTCCTTTTGGGTCCTTTTGGAACATTATTTTCAAGTAGTCTTATTTGGAAATTATTTAATTTGGGGCATGATAGTCCTCCCCACTCAAGACTTCTTTTCCTCAATCAATTTCAAACATGGATTTTGAATAACCTTATTTCCTTCCAAAACTTTGCTTCAAAACTTAGCTGCAATTTGAGTAGTGGCACTTATGTACTAAAATTGTGTGTTTCCAAAAGTAAAGATATGTGGATCTCTGAATATTGATATATCATGTGACATCAAAACTAACACCAAAAGGATTAATAAAATCCATAAAAACAAAAAATGCTCAAATAATATTTACCTCCATATTTTGAAAACCTTTTTTGAACTTTCAGCCCTTTTTGCTTCTATATAATTATTCGAAGTTGGCACTGAGTTGCCAAACTTGAATTTCCAATATTCCAAGAAATTTTTAAAGAGGAAGTACCATGCTTGTTGCTTCTCTACTCTAATTACAAACACCTTCTCAAGTGGTGACTCAATATCCCCTACTACTTGTTTCCCCAAAATTGAAACCAAGTAATACCCAGATCCCATTACTTGTATTGCACCCTTCCAAACATCATGAGTACAAAATATAGATAATTAAAGTACATAAATACATCATACAATTGTATATCAAGAAGGTACCTCATCGAAGGATCATGACAATGCTTGTACACCCAAGTAAGTAGATCATCATGTGGCCCATATACACAAGCATCACGTATTATATCAAATCTGCTCCAATGACATAGGTCAAGATTCCATGCCCAATAATAATGCTCTAAAATAATGTAAGATGCATCAAAATAATAATCATCCATGTGTTCTTTCATCCAAGAAGTGAATGAAGAACCTCCACCAAAATATGAACCAAATAAGGAGCAAAGGAAACATAAATACTTCAAGTGGCTCAAAGAAGTCTCATCAATACACCCATGAATATGTATATCATCATAACGTAACAAGGGATTCTACTGAAAATGTAAAGAAAATGGCACTCTAGTAATGTCATCATCAAAATTAGATATAGGAATCCCATACTCCTCATGTGGCACCATCAAAAAGAAACCTTTCACCCATACTTCATTAGAATGAATGCTGCAAATTGTGGAAGTGTAGGATGTAGGAGAAAGAACCAACTCACCGAAAGGGTTATAAAGTGAAAAAATTTCATCATGTGAAGGATCCATATAAGGGGTAGGAACATGTATCTCCCTCAAAAGTGTGACACTTTCCTCATATGTTTGTTCCAAGGTAGTGGAATCATGCACTTCTTCAAAAAGTGTGTAAACATTTTCAAGAGGAAACTCAAGTTCCTCTTCCACCAAAACAAGTTATTGGATCTCATCAATATCATCTTCAAACACATAAATAACCTCCAATTTTACATGTTTCTCATGATACCTCATGTCATTAGAATCCTCCAAGCGATATGCCATATGACAATCTGAAACATAGGAGGAAGAACAAGTATCTTGAAACCTATTAAGAAGTTTCCCATTTCGAGTTTTGAGCTTATGAATATCCTCATTATTATTCAAGTATGCTTCATGTAACCATTCATTAAACTCAACCAAATTGTTTCTATCAAAAAGAAAAGACATCAAATTAACTTCGATTGTGCACATTGCTCTTTGAATCTTCTCCATGCCTTCAAGGAAGGATGGCTCCTCCAAAAAAGAAACTTCCCAACAATAATTTGATACCAATGCTTTAGTGTCATGGAGTATGCTATGGGCCTTATGGATATTCATTTCACTCATCTTCAAAGACCCTTCAATGAGGTATCGTTCATGGGATTGAACCTCCTCTTCTTCTTTCTTCTTGATTTGATCAACTTCTTGAAGCTCAAGTGGTGATGGGGAAGTTGAACTTGATTCTTCATTAGCTTCTATTAGGTATTCATATTTGTGCTCATGAGAAATTTGGCTTGCAGCAACATTTTCAAATCTGATCTCTATGTCACCAACATAGAGTTGTGAGCACCCATCAGTGGGTACTCCTTCACAGTTCAAGCATCCATCAGTAGATTCCCTTTGGTCCATGTCCTTAGTATAATGTGTCTTGGAATGATATTCAATAGTTTCAAGGTACTCTTATTCATTCTCATGTGATTTTTCCTCATATTTTTCAAATTCACTTGGGAGTGACTTTCGATCCTCTTGATGTAATACATTTTCTACTTCACCACCCACAGAACTTGGTGACTCCTTGGTCTCCTCCATACTTTTGGATTGCTGATTGTTCCTTAATGAGTTAAAATATGCCTTATTGTGTCAAAATACATCCAAAAAATCATAAAATTATTCAAGCATAATTGAATTATGTGTCTCTCCAATATGGAAACTACTACTACCCCCTGCTTCCAGCTTACCCCTAAGTTGGCTAGCCATCAATTTGAACCCTTGCATAAGTTGATTGGTCATATCATCAAAGTATGACTTAATGAATTTATTAAATTAATCCTTATCATCCATAACTTAAATAGGTTCCAATACCATGCTCTGATGCCACTGTAATGTCCCTTCTTGTAATTTTTGGAGAAATGCACAAATTGGTAAAATTTGGGCTTAACTAGTTATGATTCTAGAGGGTTCCAACTTTCACCAAATGGTCCCGAATTTGAAAGGAAAAGGTATGGTGAGTCTTAAAAAATACCAAGGTGGTTTATGGAAACTTTTTATCTGAATTTATACCTCTGCAACTTCATTTTGGATTAATGACAAAAATGGAAAGATTACTAGGAAATTGTGATGAAATCCCCCCTAGGGTCTAGGCAAAAAGGGATTCTCGACTCATGTACAAACCTCCAAAATGTATAAGAAGATATTGGGACTGATATAATACCTCATGTACTTTCATTACACATGGTTATTAGTTCTTCAAACTGGTTATAGAGTTCCACATTCATTTGATAACTTTCATTGATATTGCTTATGGGGAAATTGCATTACTAGCTCGATTTTGACATATGAAAGGTAGAGTTAAAGGTTCATATCAAGATGTGAAATATAGACACCATATACAGCATAAAAATTTCTTCCCAAATATTATTAAACACCATTTAAATCCCTTCCTAAAAATATGGTATACAACTCATTCAATATGTGACTCAAATACATGAAAACTAGTGATTTAATAGCATGGAGTTGCAAGAGTTTCACATATGAATTTCTTGGATTTTGATCCACAAAGAATAGGGACATGAATTTATAGAGTAATGCATCATATATGGCCATCGCAACATCATCAAACTCAGAGAACATCCCTCATACAAATTTGATATAAAACTACTTCAAGATTGAAGCCAAAATCCACGAAAACTAATGATACAATGGCATGAGAATGCAAGATTTTCACACAGGAGTTTCTTGGATTTTGAGATGAATAGAGTATGGGAATGAAAATACAGAGAATTAAATAATATATGGATTCCTAAACATAATAAAACTCATATAAATTTCCTCATACAAATATTATATAAATCTACTTCAATATTGAAGCCAAATCCATGAAAACTAGTTATTTAAGACCATGGGAATGCAAGTCTTTCATACATGTATTTATGATATTTCTACTTATAGAGGATATGGAAATGATATTACAAATCCATACATCATATTTCATATCTTAGGCACCAAATATAATCAGCAAAGCGCAAGAACCACTCCAACAAGTGCGCCCTCAACATGAGAGTGTGGGGGAATGGAGAAGAAGGAATGAGAGAATAGGGGAATAGATGAGTATTCGACTGTATGGTCCTTCAACATGCAACTAAAACTACTTCATTAAGATCCAATGAGAGGTTTGAATGGACTCTCCATAAATCAACATGGAAAGGAATCCAACTCCCTCGAAATTGGTTCACAAGCAGGGAGAGTGAACACTCATCGTGCAATGGACAAGAAAAAGCTCTACAAAATGCCAAAGGACAATTAATGAAATGATAAAAATCCATTCTCATTTATCATGAGATTGTTTTATTAACTTCATGAGGCCTACTAAGGTCGAATTTCCCTCCATGGGATTCCTCCAACTCATCTTAGTGGTTTAGTAACTCTCATGACACGTGTCTTCCTCTTCATGCTCCAATTCTTTCCCCAATTCGGATGGTTGCCTCTAACTCCAAAATTTGACCTCTTGGTGGCTATTTTTAGCCATGTCATGTCAGAATTTTCATATGTCTACAATCAGGTCTGAATTTGTCATACTTGTCATAGAATTTTTCATCATTTGTTGTCATAGAGTGCATGGAATCTCCTTCCAAGTGGCACACCTTGTCTTCTAGTGTCTTCCTCTTTGATGGGAGTACTTTACGTATTCAAATTCCTTGGCGCATTATATGATATTTGACACCATATAATCCTCCAATAATGTTACATTACCCATATGTTCGAATTTGGATGAAGATCATGCCAAGTGTGTGGGGAATCTAGTCATCCAAAGGCTTCACAAGCTTCCAACTGTCTTCATGAACCCATGCCACCTTATTTTCTTAGCATTTATCATTTATGTGACCCATTTAAATGTGAATATGGTAAACTAAATTCATTTTCGGTCCCATAGCCCCTTATTACAAAATGTATGTCTCCATATCAACCTAAGGAACTAGTTGGTTGGTGGAACATTATTTGCAAGTAGTCTTATTTGGAAATTATTTAATTGGGGACATGACAAAATAAAAATTTGAATTTGTTGAATAAGATCAAGGTTGAGGCAGTTTTTCCACTATATTGAAGCAACAATTGTCTTATGCATGTTATATATTGTTCTTTTCTCTAAATGTATGTCTTCCATTTTGTTGAATAGATCAATGGCTCTATGTTCATCTTTCCCATTTGATTGTTTCTTAGTTATAAACATATTCTATATGGAATGAATGGCATGTTGTCTTCTACATGATAAGTTTGTTATCTTACATTTCTCTTCTAATGATGGGATCGTGATTAAGGAACCCTAGAACTATTGTTTGGTTTGAGTTTTCTAGCTTCAATTGTATGATGCCCTTTTATTTTTAAAACATTGTTTGAAGTTATTTCCAACAACAAAAATTGACCTCGTGCATTACAAACCCTCGTTGTAAATCCAATCAAAAGATATTAACATTCCATAGGGTTTACTAGGGTGACAGTGTAGTATCCCTATTCTCACCAAACAAGATTTTCCTTCCTTGGCCCGAGGAATGGATAAATGGCCTAGTGTGGTGTGAGAAAGCACATCTTGAACAACCCTCCCTAGCCTTGCACCCCCTCCTACAGAGATCTTGCATATATATCCAAAATTGATACCCATCTGCAACAAAGAAGTATAACAAATGTTGTGCTACACATAGGGTGGTGAGGAGTACAACCCTCTTGGGAGGATGCCCCACTTGACTGGTGTATAAATACACAACTGCTCTCAATTGTATTATATTTTCTTGTGATCTTCTTGATCTACTATATAAACAATTATAATTCAAAGGAAACATATATTTGGTGTTCTTCCTCTTTAGCACATTTACACATTTATGCTTTTAGTGAACTCATTCTTAACTTTTTCATTTTCTCTCTCTCAAGCACTAAACCTATCTCTAATGCACTTGTAAGAAGGCTAAGTGATATTTGGTTCCATCAATTCTCTAATTAATGTTTGCAAATCTTAACATGTACAGAATAAATACACATTAAGAAAGAAAACTTTTGAAATAAATGTCATGTACTTTATATTTTTTATTAATAAAATATAAGTAAAATTTAAACATAATACAATTTTTATCTTAACATCTATCAGTTGTTTTGCAACAAGCAATGTCATTTGTTTATAATGGAAAACAATAGTATTTTTTATAATTAATCCATTTTAATATATGGTTTAAGATAGTAGTTCTTTTTATTATTAGAATTATCTTTTATAATAAAAAAATTATATAATTAACTTATATTTAACATTTAAAATGCAGACCTGCGCCGCAGGGGTGTAGACTAATTGGCAAGCGCTGTGTAAATGAAGGAATGTTGTAAAGGAGGTCTCAAGTTTAAATCTCACCCTGACTTATCCGTGCCCCATGCTTGCGGGCCGTGTGGACACACCTAGGGTTATAGTGGCAGCCGACGAGAATGGACCTCGTGTCACGCGAGTACCAGAACCGCCCAGTTACCGATTCCCCTAGTAAGAAAAAACAAAACAAAACAAAAAACATCAAAATGCAGAAGATTTACCCACAAATGTTTAATAGTAAGAATATTAGTTTAAGATGACGGTGCTTTTTATTTTTAAAATATTTTATTTTTTAATTTAAAAAATTATGCGATTAACTTATATTTAATATGGAGAATGTAGAAGGCTGGGACAAATAATAAGTTTAATGGTAACAGGGAAAAAGACATAACTTTAAGAAATATGATCATAATTAATTTAATTTTATTAAAATTAAATTTTAACAATATTTAAAATTTCTTTAGATGCGGGTGCACAAAAGAGTGGGCATGAGGAATGGGGGTGATGGACACCTAGTCGTTCGTCTAGCCAACTGGGGAATATTTAACACCACTTATTTGTCTTTGATGTGTTTGGATGGATGGAGGTTTTAAGTGGAAACGAATTCATGGTACTTAGTTTAGTTGGTCAGTAATCATGGGTGATGAGAATGATCAAGACCCATCATGATGATGTTGTGACAGGTAGTTGGAGTTACGTTTATGGAAATTACGATCTTGGTGGTGTCAGGGATGAGGGAAAGGGGGAATAATAAGATGACCATCCCCTCACTGGATTATCATTGTTGGGGAAGCTGGTAATATGGTATGGAGCGATTAAGAACAAACATGTCTATTATGTTGAAGGTGCTTATTCTCTAAATTTTTAGTTGGTGTCATTGTCATGTGGGAGATTGGAACTAGATTGATGCAGCGGGTTTAGGATTGTGGAGGTCTTACCAGCAGTACTCTTGGAAGTATGGAAAAATCTAGAAATTCAAGTGGACAAAGAAGAGCATTTAAGGGCTCCCATATGTCTTGTGTGCTATAGGAGATAAAAAGAGGAAATGCAAGTGTATTTCAAGAAGGTTTCGAACAAGGAAAGGTAGTTCCTTGACTAGACAGAGCTGGAAATTCTCGATCAGAAGGGGTCAAGGGAAGCTTTGTACTGGTCGAAGGAGTGGTCAACCTAGGATGAAGATGTGGACTCCTCCTGCACCCGAGATACCAAGGACGCAAAAACTGTGTTGTTGTATTAGCAAACGAAAATGCTAGTGGGGCATACCTTGGCAGACTCCTAGAGCAACAACTCGACGTCTAGCAAGCTAGAAGAGGCAATTGTTGAATGGAATATGCACCAAATATTGAAGATCAATACCATCCTTAACATTATTACCAATGCTATCAAGGAGATCATCTATCGAAATAACACATTGTATTAGCTCATAATCGAGCGTGCATTCAAACCAAGAGCATCAAATAGCCAACTGAGCGATTTGTATCTCGCGAACAAGGTGCACACGTAATCATCATCTCTAATGAAGATTAAGTTGTTGAGTGTAACATCTCTAAAAATTCATAAATAAATAAAGTTGTATATGAAGATCTAACTGTAAATACATAAAGTAAACCAACTCACTCTAACCCCTGCATCTAACATTTAACTTGTGTTAGCGCTTCATATATTTAACATGACCACTTAGTTTACGTTTTTTTTTTAACTATGCATTAAATCATTGTGCTGCAAATTTTAGTTGTTGTCAAGATGTAGAAGAAGGTCATGTTTAAATATCAACAGTTAGTTGGTGTGCTTGCTGGATATGTTTTGAAGTACGTGTTAGTCCTATTAAGATGCCAGGGCAAAAGGTTGTTACAGGTCTTACTTAGCTTTTTGGCTAACGCAAAACCATACATAAACTTTTTGCAGGTGTTAGCAATGGAGAGCTCGCCTCTTGTTCAGTAACACACACAAACCCTAGCTAAAGATAAAAAAGGGCCCTAACTAAGCCAAGGGAAAATCAAACTATCCCTAAGTAATGAACTATGTGCTTGACTAAACAAGGATTTATCCTACCATATGATAAAACAAGCATAAAGAATATATTATGGCATCAAAGGTGATATTCGATAGATTTGAAACTATGGAGTTTGGGTTTGAAAAATTCAACACTAGGCAGCACTAATGAGAACCACATGAAGGCTCATGGCCTTCAGCGGGTAAGCACTTTGTCTTTTCATAAAACCTAAGGTTTTAATTCACCTCAGCAATGTATTCATTTGTCTTTGCTTTGCTTTACTCAGTCTCTGCACTGTGTTACTTTGTCTCTTTAGTGAGTGTAAACGATGGTGGAGGAGTCGAGGCTCTCAACACTATCCAACAATGTTAAACGAGTTGGCTCTGGTTCAGTAGTGTTGCATTGCAGGTGATGGCTTGACGAAACAACTAAGTTCTTGTCTTGGTCTTTGTTGCCATCGGTGACTCTGGGAAGTTGAAAAAGGGTAAGTTCTAACTATTTGTGTTAATGTTCTTGTTGGAGCAGGGAGTTTGCCCAGAAAGAAAATCGGAGCCCTAAATTGAGCACAGAGGCCTGGTTAGAAAAGCATATCGCTTCAGATATACATGCTATATCTTTTGTAACCTATGGAAACGAGCTTTTCGACTGGTTATCCAAGTTGACAGATAGGAACATCTTCAAGAAGAAAAGAAACATTGTCTGGACACCGGAGTTAATTCAGACCGTGCAGAACCTCGACAATTCCCTGACGAGAGCAGTAGACTTCTGGCTTGCGAGTGTGCTAGGAAGCTTCGTTACAGAATTTGCAGTGGACCAGAGAAAAAGCTTCAGCGAGGCTGAGCGGTACTTCTTCAAAGGATATCATGGTAAGTACCTAAAGTCTCTAAACTTGTCCATTAAGATGCTGCTACATGAAAAAGAAGTAATGGACATGGTTTCAGATGAATAAGTAAAAATAGTAATGTCACAAGAGTTTGAAAGTGATTTTGATGACATTGGACGCACACGTAGTGGCAAGAAATATAAAGTAACTTTCAACTCTCCTGTATTTGGAGATAATTCAGACAATACTAGGCAACCGATTCCTAGTACCACAGAAGAACCAGAGGGGGGTATCCCTTACCAGCCCTATACTCCACAGAAACAGACCGGGACCCAGATTAATCCCGTAGGTACTCCATCCAGTAGTTCACAGACAGTCCCTACTGCCGTTACATCACCTTCACCTACACCGCTGAGTGGTAGCAATCCAGTCAATCAGAACCCACCGCATAGAAATAGAATGGGAGATGATATGAAGCTACCTACCTTTAAGGGTACAAGAGCAGAGGACCCGGAACAACATTGGTTCCTATGCGAAGCCATGTGGACCATTAAAACAATCCACGACGATAATCTTAAGCTTGTACAGTTAGTCACTACACTCAGAGATCGAGCTTTAACATGGTACATAAAGTATACCACTGTACCTAAGACGCTTGCCCAAGTCAAGAATGCCATGATTAAAGAGTTTAAGAAACCTAAGTCTGAATCTCAGTGCATAACAGAGCTTAAGGACATTAAGCAGCTACCATCAGAATCAGTATGGGACTTTGACCAAAAATTCAAAGCTCTTATAGACCAAGTAAGTTTTGAGTTTGCGCCGGAGCAGCATAAGGAATGGTTTATTGCAGCGCTGCTCCCTCACATCAGAGTGCCACTGATGCAGCAGAAACTCCAGACGCAGGATGACGCATTGGAGATGGCGACGAAGCTAGAAGCTTCACCTTTAGCAGAAACCAGTGCAGGCATGACAACTCTACAGAACCAGTTGGCCAATCTCACGTTACAGATACACGAACTTAAGAAAGGAAAAGAGGTTATGCAAGACATATGGTGCTTACGATGTAGAGCACAAGGTCATACCAAAGACAACTGTCCAGTCTTTGCAGAATATCTAGCGTCAGGGGCTTCTAACCCCTTACCACGAACGCAAGGGCCATGGTGTGAAATATGCAAAACACAAGGACACCCACCTCAGCAATGCCCCTTGCTTCAGAAGTATGTACAGACACCTAAGAACCTATACTGTGTCTTCTGCAGCTCTGTCGGACATGATGAACAGAATTGTCGAGCCTATGATCTCATGTTAGATAGAAAACATGACGTATACAGAGTCCAGTCAGAAACACAGGGTCCAGCAACAGGACCACAACCTGATCCGACGTATGGTGGCCGGGGAGGAGGATTCAAAGGACGAGGCCGTGGAGGAGGCTTTGCAAGAGGAGAGGGTTTTGGCCGTGGTCGCGGACCAATCACTTGTTATAACTGCGGAGTTGTAGGACACTATGCTAGGGACTGTCAGAGCCCCACTACCACTTGTAATTACTGCAAATCTTATGATCATACCATAGAGGAGTGTCCTACATTGATAGCTAAGATTAAAGATACTAAGCCAGCGGTACACCAGAACATCCAGCTTATTGTTGCTGAGCAGGCAGAGCCAGAACCAAGAGTCAATATTGTGACTCGCAGCGGTGCTTCCACCAGTGGGACATCGCAGGAGACTGGAAAGAACACAAGTCAGGAGTGGGTACGCAGAGCTCCTGGTAAAGCAACAACACTCGACCTACAGAAGAATAAAGAGACATTTCATGAAGCCAAGGCTTCCTTCCATGAACCTACACAACCAGGACCGCAGGTACCGCCGTCTAGGGGCGTACCGCAACAAGCACCTTGTGGCGATAGCCCAGAACAGATACCGCAGGCTACCACATCGAGAAGATGCGACGAGGATGAGTCGACAGAAAGTATACAATCCTTCCTGCGCAGTTGTTTGAAGCTCTTGAGAAATGAAACAGCTATCGGCGAGCTACAGCGCATCATAGATCAATGTCAGCAACCTTCTCTCTCGGGCAGTGCACACCGCGTTGTTCATAATATTACAGGACATACAAGGACCGGAAGGGAGATGAAACTCACAGCACAGATTGGAGAGTTCAAAATGGACGAAGTCGTCTTAGATCTGGGATCATAGGTGAATGTTCTAACTAAGCAGACATGGGAACAGATGGGTAGCCCTCAGTTAGCCATATCACCTATCCACCTGAGACTAGTTAATCAGTAGCGAGTATCACCATTAGGTCGACTACCACAGGTGCCAGTTGAAATTGACGGAGTTCGTACTTTTGCGGACTTCGAGGTTATAGAAATCATTGGCGACAGTCGACCATATCCAGCACTATTAAGTATTGATTGGGCGATTGGTAGCAAGGCTGTCATCAACCTAAAGAGAAGACAAATGACCTTTGAGAATGCGCAGATCCGGGTCATCGCACCGCTGGATCCTTACCAAGGTCCTAGATATATCGAACCTATCCAAGCCGAGGAAGAAGCACATAGCATGGATAGTCTCCACCAGATGACTACGAACCAGAGCGACTACATCAATCCAACCGCAGAAGGGAACATTAGTTGGCAATGCGACAGCTCATGTGCATCGGATTCTGATATTGGTCTAGAGAACTGGCAGAACAGACTTTACGAAGTCTCAGCGCGCAGATGTGCGTTTATGAGTAAATCACTGCGATGGATTGGCGCAGAGATCACTGAGATTCCATCATATCATGGTCTAACAGATATCCAGGAATTCCTTGAGCAGTTTGAGCAATAGATGCCTTACGAGCAGAGAATCGCAGCTATGGACCTTGCAGTACGAGCCACACCTGCAAGATGGTGGTACGCACATAAAGAAAATATCGCATCATGGGATGATATTAAAAGATTGATGGCCATCAGATTTTCGGTCGACAAAGAGTATGTCCCGCAGAAGTACACAGGAGAAACTGACCCCAGGGCACACATTAAGACATGTGAACAGAACTGGTCGGACATTCCAGAGGATGAATGGGTTCACAGATTCATTAACACATTGGACACAGTTCCAAGGAACTGGTACACAGAGACCGAGTTGCGCAAGGGGACGACCACATGGTCACTTATGACAGACAGTTTCCTACTTACCTTCGCGTTTGAATCAGAACATCCAAGTGTTGCTTAGGCCCTAGACATAATCAAGATCAAGATATTCGAGGACTGTACCATCCCAGTGCAGGCTCAACCTGAGTGGACCATTCAGTTGCAAGACGCGCTTGAGTGCTATAACTTCGCAGCAAAGCCAGACAATGAAGATAAGGATGAGGATGAGGATCCTCGCAACACCAACATTCCGGAGTCAGAAGGAACTCGCGATGTTGGGGGACCACAGTTAGAGATTCCAGCAATCACCGAACCTATCAAGATTAAAAAGATCAATATTGGCACAGATGCAGAACCTAAGTTTGCCTCTATTGGAGACTATTGGAATGACGAAACAGTAGGATAGATTGCAGATTTGCTACATGACTATCAGGACCTATTCCCCACCAAGTTCACAGAGATGAAGGGAATAGTTGGAGACCTGGGAGTTATGAGGATACCATTGAAGGAGGATGCTAGACCAGTTAAGCAGCGCCCATATAGATTGAATCCGCGCTACAAAGAAAAAGTAAAGGACGAAATCGATAAGATGCTAGCAGCAGGCATCATTGAGCCAGAAGAAGAAAGCGAATGGGTTAGCCCCATGGTCGTACAAGAAAAGAAAACAAAAGGAGACATCAGGATCTATGTCGATCTGCGCAAGCTCAATGATGCATCACTTCACGATCCATTTCCAACACCGTTCACTGACGAGGTATTAGACAACGTGGGAGGACAGGAGGTCTACTCCTTCACTGATGGGTTTTCAGGCTACCATCAGATCAGAATACATCTAGAAGATCGGTCCAAGACCACCTTTGCAACAGAATGGGGCTCGTTCCAGTATACAGTAATGCCCTTTGGTCTTAAGAATGCACCAGCTATATTTTCTAGAGTAGTCGTTGTTGTATTTAATGAATACATTCATAAATTCTTAGAAGTATATTTTGATGATTGGACTGTATTTGGACTAATTGACAAGCATACAGGAGACTTAAGACTGATGTTAGAGAAATGTAGGCAGTACCATATTTCTCTAAACTTGAAGAAATGTATATTTTGTGCACCATTTGGTATTTTGTTGGGTCACATTGTTTGCAGACAAGGCTTGATGGTAGATCCCGCGAAGATTTCCATCATTGTAAACCTTCCAGCACCCAACTCAGTCAAGCAACTAAGGACAGTACTTGGTCATACCGGGTACTACAAAAATTTCATCAAGGGCTACGCAAAGATTACAGCACCAATGGAGAAATTGCTCAAGAAAGATGTAAAATTCCTATCGAACGAGGAATGTCGGCAGAGTCTAGACATGCTTAAAGAGAAGATGGTTACAGCACCCATCTTAGTATTTCCCGACTGGACTAAGCCATTTCATGTACATGTGGATGCGTCTGGCATCGCATTAGGGGTTGTTTTAACACAACCAGGAGAAGGGGACATAGACCACCCTATCGCATATTCCAGCAGAAAGCTCTCGACAGCAAAAAAGAACTACACCACAACTGAAAGGGAAGGCTTAGCTATGGTGTATGCGCTGCAGAAGTTTAGGCACTACCTGTTGGGTGCCCCGTTCAAGATGTTTACTGACCATTCTGTGTTAAAGTATCTGGTCAATAAGCCAGTGTTAGGGGGGAGAATCTGTAGATGGTTACTCCTCTTTTAGGAGTATGATTTCGAAATCATTGTGAAACCAGGAAGACTGAATGCAGGACCTGATCATTTGTCGCGGATAGACTCGGGAGAAGAGCCAAGTAACCTAGATGACAATCTACCGGATGCGCCATTGTTCTCTATCCAGATCGCAGATGAGTACTATGCCGATAATATTCAATTTCTCACTACGGGAGTAGCACCTGACGAGTTTACTAAGCAGCAAAAGAAGCAGTTGGTTGTTAAAGCAGCAGACTTCACCCTCATCGCAGGATACCTATACAAGTTAGGCCCGGATGAAGTTCTGCGCAGATGTGTGATGCCATATGAAAAAGACGCTATTATCAGAGAGGCACATTCAGGAACCGCAGGAGGTCATTTCGCAGGAAAGCCGACTGCGCAGAAAATCCTAGAGGCAGGATTATGGTGGCCTACGTTGCATAAAGACACCAAGGACTTTTGCAGATGCTGCGACATCTGCCAAAGGGTAGGAAAACCCTCGCGACGCGATGAAATGCCGCTGCGACCGCAAGTCACGTTGCGCGCATTTGACAAATGGGCTATAGATTTTGTGGGTCCTATCAACCCACCAGGAAAGCGCACTGGTGCGAGATATATTATCACTGGAACAGAGTACCTCACCAGATGGGCAGAGGCCAAAGCAGTAAGAAATTGCGATGCTGCTACAGCTGCACAGTTCCTTTTTGAAAACATCATCAGTAGGTTTGGATGCCCAGTAATTTTGATGAGTGATCAAGGCACACATTTCTTGAACAGCACTATTGAGGCATTGACAGAAGAATTCCAGATCCAGCACCATAAGAGCACTCCCTACCATCCACATGCTAATGGCACAGTGGAGGCCTTTAATAAAAT
>LPNX010546580.1:0-44824 GCA_001517045.1 Pseudotsuga menziesii | reverse complement strand
TGGTTGTTGCGTGGGATTCGAACCAACCTTCATGGAAGTGGAAGCATGGTCCTGGTAAGACATGTTACCTACCTTCCTTGCTCCTTGTGGATTTGTGGCAGGGTCAGCNTGGTTGTTGCGTGGGATTCGAACCAACCTTCATGGAAGTGGAAGCATGGTCCTGGTAAGACATGTTACCTACCTTCCTTGCTCCTTGTGGATTTGTGGCAGGGGCAGCACTCACCTGGGTCTGGAGTCTTTAGTTCTTATGTGTTTTCTTCAGATTCAGTGGTAAACCCTCTTATGGTCTCTGCCTTAAGGCATTTGCAGTTGGTTTTGAGAGGTCTCCTTCCGACCGTGGAGTTCGAACAGAATTGTAATGTAATGTTTTTATTTAGTTATGTTATGGATTATAAATCGAGCCTCTACAGAGTTCTTATCTTGTAATTCTTTTTTTGAGCATTAAGTGCAACCTTTCGACTATCACTCTGAACTTGTAATGTTTTGATTTTTGTTATAAAAATCTCTGTGAGGGTTTTTACTGCATTTTGAAATTTTAAGGCCATGAGGCCATTACATTGCTGAGTTCATTTTTTTTTTAAGATGGGGTTTTCTCTGTCAAGCGAATTCTAAGATAAAAGTCTTAAGATGTAAGGATTTTTTGATAACAAAAATATCGATAGTGTTGTAACCAAGGTTACGTTCTACTCTTAATGGTTTGACTATCGTTGCTTTTGTTTTTAATATATTTTACAGTTAGAAACTAAAACTACTTACGGCCTGCAACAAAGGGGTTGCAATCGGTCAATGGCATTGGTTTGTTTTCTTTGAAATTCGATTAAGTTAATTTGGTTATGCAAATTTTGTGTAATAGTGGTTGTTAATGGGTTTTCACTGTGTTTTCAGTTTTACCTAACCCTAGTTGTAGGAACAAAGGCCTTTTTCCTGTAGAAAGGTATAATGTAAATGCTTACAGGGTTTGAACCCTCGACTTATTCATTCCTTAACTTGTCCATTTATTAATTTATATGCTATTAGCCTTATACTATAATGAGGATTTCGTGAAGGAGAATATTATGGTTATTGGCCTTTATAGTTTTTACAATTGAAACTTTGAAATACAGTGTAGTAAATTTTAATAATATCTAATTAGTTTTGCAAGATTTTACTTGTAGATATATATAGTATTTGAGAATAAGAACCTGTGTGGTTTTCATTCAACCTCTGTGTAGGTTTTGGATGAGTCCTTTAACCCTCGTTTTACTTCTGTAGAAGCTTAAACCTTTCAGCTAAAAACGATGGTGTTCTTTAAATTATAAAAGGGTTTTAGTATAGGATAATAATTATAGAAACATATGATTATAACTATGCTCCTAAATCTCATTGTTGGACAGAGCACTCTGTAATTTTATGAATTAAAAATACTATAATATCCTAATAAGCCTATCAGCTATAATATCTTATAAGAGAGTTTACTTAATGGAGATTCCAAACTTTGATTGGAAAACTTGGTAACTTTAAATTGGTTATGCGAACTATCTTAAAGTAAGAACTAGATGAATCAAGTTCATTTTTTACTTAACAATGATTATAAAAATCTATTAATGTAAAGGAAATGAAGCTTAAGAAGATCAATATAATAAATCAGAATTGTTTATAATATCATATTTATACAATCTACATTTTTTCCATTAAACTTTGTAAGAAGAAAAATTGTAACATTCTTTATAAAAATTTATACAGAAATAAAATCTAGCTAACCTATTCTAATACAATAACATTCACTAGTTTAGAGAATCCATCGTCATTCATAAAACCCTTAAAACCATTAGAGGAATTTTGAGGTCTAAAATGGGCCTCCTAAGGAAAATAATAAAATAATATTTATTAATTTTGGAGGAAGAAAAAATAAAACTACTTTTTTGTTCATATTTTTGACATATCTCTCCATGTTTTTACTCAACTTTCGAGCGAGAGAGCTCGTTGGATGCGGAATTAAATTCCGCATCCAACGAGTACCCACACTGCATACTTTTGACGGACCCCTCTACCCCAAAAACAAGAAATACCTGAAAAAATGTGATGATGACAACGGACCCCGCTACCCCAGGTATAACGAGTACCCACACTGCATACTTTTGACGGACCCCGCTACCCCAAAAACAAGAAATACCTGAAAAAACGTGATGATGACAACGGACCCCGCTACCCCAAAAACAAGAAATACCTGAAAAAACGTGATGATGACAACGGACCCCGCTACCCCAGGTATACCTGGGGTAGACCTGGGGTAGCGGGGTCCGTTGTCATCATCACGTTTTTCAGGTATTTCTTGTTTTTGGGGTAGCGGGATCCATCAAAAGTATGCAGTGTGGGTACTCGTTGGATGCGGAATTTAATTCTGTGTCCAACGAGCTCTCTCGCTCGAAATTTGAGTAAAAAAACGGGGAGATATGTCGAAAATACGAATAAAAAAAGTAGTTTTCTAATGACAAATATCTTAATTCAACCATTACGGTTGACTTCCTTTATTGAAATTCTATTGGTTCTTGAATTCCAACTCCCAAGAATTTATTGTTGGCACGTTTTCTTATAAGGTATTTTAGACCCCAAATTTTCTCTAATGCCTTTAGTTATAGACATGAAATAAATTCACGGATAATAAACAAAACATCTTAGAACTTGAATAACTATAGAAGGGGGACAAACACCCAAAGAAGACCGTTCATCCCAACCGTCTCCTGAAAGTAGCCAAAATCACTTGCTTTAGGACCCCCAAGCCTATTCATTGAACCACCAAGATGAAGATGCTATGTAACAACCCACACAGAAATATTTGCAACTTAGCAAACTCACTAGCAGACTTAACTCTCAGAAATTTCACTTTAGCTATCCCCTCGTCGAATTCCTCTTGTGTGCCTGACTTTTTCAGTTTTCAGCAAATTCACAAGGCTTGAATCACTTGGAATAGAATGTAATGAGCCTCGTGCTCAATTCGATGGAATTTATAAGATTGCCTAGGTCTTTGGGTCAGTTTTGCAATTAAATGAGCCACCATCTCAGTTCATCTTCTCGGAGAACATGACCACAATTTTAAGGATTTTGCCTCCTGCAACAGCTAGAAAGTGAATGCTATTGCTGCCACTTGTCATTTGGCCATCTACAACTGATCATTCCTCCTAGTGGGTCAGTGAACAATCTTCAACAGCTTCTTTGGATATGTGTCTCTTATTTTAATTATTTAAATAAATAAAATATTCAATTACAGTCATCCTTTACCATCCCTGGTCATAAAAACTTTACAATCATTTTTAAAATAATGTTTTTCTCAAAAAAAAAGTTTATTTTTTAGTTATAGGTAGGTTACATTTAGGTTCTTTCTGGTTTTATCATTCTTTAGTTTATATCTTGCTCATTTAGTATAGTTGTAAGAAGTATGCATATGTTTTGAATGTCCATAAGCTTAGGCTCTCAATCAAATACTAGTTTTTTTGTTTGAATTTTGATTCTGTATGACTCAACTTGGGAGGCAAGCCTAATTTCCCCACAATGTAGGATTACCAATTGATAACTAAAATATTTTGTGAAAATTGTATGATACTTTTTTTCTTCTTTATTTTTAATATAATGTATATAGCCTTAAAAACAAATATATAAATTAAAAAAATAAATAAAAATATGATTTTAGAAAATAAAAAAATTATAGTATAACTTTTACAAGTTCAATTTCAACTCTCACGTAACTTCAACAAAGTGAAAATATTAATAATGTAATTCTTCCAAACCAATGATAAGCCATCCCTTTCTTCAATGGTGAAAAGTTTGTTTCCCCATTTTGTTTTGGAAATTCATATTAATAATGTGATTGATCAAAACCAATGATAAGCCATTGCTTTCTTTGATGTTGAAAACTTAGTTTCCCAAAATTTGAGACAAACATTAGATATAGTTGAAATCTCACTCATATTTTGCACTAAATTCGTTATCACTCTTTCACAAGAAATCTTAAAATTAAGTGGAAATTTGGTATTAAATTATTTTTTATTAAAAGCAATGAATATATTATAAATTTATATTAGTGATATAGATTTATATGAATATTCTTCCATACATAATTTTTAAAATTTAGTACAAATTTAGTTTTAAATTATTTTTTCATTAAAATATTTAATATATTATAAATTTGTAATAATATTAAAGATTTATATAAATATACCTTAAAAATTATAAAAACAATCAAAACCATAAAAGGTTATCCATTTTCAAACTATTATACAGTTTGTTTTGCAAAATTAATGCTGAATAATATAATATAAAATTAACACAGATATAACGTTTCACAAAATTTTATGAACATAAATTAAATGAATAACATTCGATACAAATATGTATAAATATAGTATTTAAAATTAAATAATTTTATAATTAAATGAAAAAAAAATTACAATAGTATTTTTACTAATTATACATCAGAAAACAAGCAACCCACGGTCTCGTTGGAAAATCAACCTATATAAGATGTATAACTTTATGACTCGAATTTTATTTGAAATTTTAAAAATAAATAAATGATAGTAGAAGTTTACTTGAAATTCTTAAAAAATAAATAAATGAAAGTGAACTTTACTTGACTCAAAAATAAATAAACAATTCTTTTTGTGCATATTTCTTATTCATTTGAATGTGTGAAAGTGGAAAAATAAAATAAATGATTCCCTGTTTCTCCGACTACACTGCACGGTATATCTGGACACTCCAAAAGAATAAATAAAATAAAAGTAGTATAGTCACAAGTTACGTAATTACGTAATTATAAGTGTAGTTAAACACTTAATTTTGTAAAGATAGATAGTTGTTAAACAAATGTTAAACATTAAATTAATAATTAAATTTTTATAAACATCTATCTAAAGTATAATATTAAACTAAAAATATAAAATAAATATTTTTTAATAAATAATAAACAAAAACTAATAACAATAAAAAAACTTTACTGAATTATAGATTTATAAATGATTAAATAATAAAATTTTAAATAGAATTTATTTAAATCTTAAAATGCATTTAAGTAATGATAAACATACAAGAAGTTGAATTCATCTTATTGTTTTTAAAAAGAAGCTGTCTAAAGAGGTGACTTTTTTTTATTTTCTGCTGGAATCTGGTGAATTTAATCTACAAAATCTGTAATTTCTGTTGTTTGTTGGGCGATTTTAAGCTCAGAAATGAAAACAGGTGATATAAAAACCCCAACACCCCACACTCTGTAAAATCTAGTAATGTTTTTGAAAATTTTAAAAATTCCTTAAAAATTCATGGCAAAAAACTGGTAAAAAACAGCAAAAAACAGAGGTCAAAGAGTCCTATGTTTAAACAACTCGTTTTAAAAAATATATAGAATAATCTACCTAAAGAAGAATAATATATGACTGAACATAAAATGAATCTCTACTGTAATAAAAAGTTGAGTTCATCTTGTTAATTTAAAAAGAAAAAATCCAAATTATGATAATCTACTCAAAGAAGAATAATATATAAACAGCTATTGGTAGAGCAAGAATGATGGCATTTAATAAGAAATTAATATGTTACAGGCCGCTGCAGTTCCCAAATTAACCGCTGGGTCTCATTAATACGCTAAATACACAGTGCAAAATGAATTTCTGGAGATTCACATACCCTAAGATTGGGTGCATCCTGATCGGGATGGGCGCAATTTACAAGTATTAAGAGGTCGAATTGGCGGTATGTTTCTCCTCTGCCAAATGGGAATTCTAGGAGGCTCAGATCCTAGCACAGGGGGAGGCCGCACTGCCATTACAGAGCACAACGTGGGCGTGTCAGGATTAGCCGACCTTTTGGAGTCGTTGCCGACTCTTTTCACAAAACCCTTCACTCTTTTAATAAGCTGTTTCCATTTTGGATCCTTTAATTGGCTTAGGGTTTGCTCTAGTTTTCTCCGGCTGCCGGCATGCTGCAATTTGAGCTGGTATCTGCCTTCGGAAGCTACTCGGCCGACACCCGTAGACGATGATCGGCGGTACAACGCCGTTGTTTGACCGGGGAGGTGCAGAACTGCTGGCATTTCAAAGCTCTGTGGTGCTCTAACAGAGATCGATCTGCTCATCGCCATGTCTGAATAGCGGTCTCTCGCCGCCACACCCACCGCCATAGATCGAACGATAATGGGAAGAAAATCCTTTTTCGCAGTCTGCACACAAAGATCTTCCCTAAAACCTAGTGTGCAAAAAAATGACTGAAAAGGCGAGACCGAGGGAGTTTGAACTGAGGCACCTACAAGCATATACGGGAAGGTGAAGCAATCCGAGAGAACTTAAGGGCGTGCATATCAAACAGCGTGAAACTATGGATTAGGGCGGCCCAGACGCATAATGCACACGGAACTCGTTTTAGCCGATGAAAATAAAATCATTATCACGTGTTTCAAGGTATGATTTCAACTATCTATCACGTGTTTCAAAGCAGCTATGCACGTGCACTATTTTAAAATTTGGTTTGACGCACCTACTCGTCAGGCCTGGAATTTGACGTCGTACAAGACGTATTTGACAGCTTAGATTATAAGCCACACGTCACCGTCTACTTGTGGTAGAAATTGCAGACCGTCAATTTGACGTCAAGTGATATCCAAAATTGATAGTACCTGCAGGCTGCAAGTATGGCACTTAGTAATCTGGCTAGTGGCAAGCCGCTTACAGGCAACCTAAGTTAATGTCAAATTACTAATGACGCCAGCCCTTTAATTACGAATGACTCCTTGAGCTGCGTGCACTCCTGGCTGGCCGTCTGTTCAAATAATCGATCAAACTACAACGCCCAGCTTTCTCGACGATTTCGCTGAGCCACTGGCTGAATGAATGAGGCCTCCACGGGTGGCACTGCATCCACCGGCAGCACCAGCAAGAGGACAGAGGGAGCAGGGATGGAATTTGATGGGCAAATGCCCATCATGGGTCAATTTACCCGTCAAAGACCGCTAAGATTCTAGCGAGACCGTCAAAATCTGGCTTAGAATACAGGAAACGTTTCAGATTTTGATTGTTACCTGCAATTTTGGCAATTTTGGCGGGTGTCAGTCATTTGAAATTCTAACCCTGAGACGGAGGCTCACCAACAGATACAGGCATAACCGGTGCAGCAGCAGGGATGATTTTAAGGAACTATACTTATTTAAAAGTTTTATAAATGTTGGCGAATATTACCAATTCTTAAAACGCCAACTATAAAATGATTGGTGATATTTTTCAAAAAATATTTTAATTTCCAAGGATTTTATATCGTTTATATAATAATTTGGCGATTTTTAGGGTGAAAAAATTTTACCCTATCAAAATTGGCCGAAACAGGGCTTCAAAAAGTGTAAAATGGCCAACATTTTTTTGGAGAAAAACATCGAAAAATAACCCACTGGACTAAAATTCGCCCCTAAAATTATCCCTATGATTGGTCATTCAAGTAGAACCAATGGTGGTGGGCTTATGAAAAAATTGAGAAGATCTTATCAATGTTAGATTTTGAAAAGCATGACCTAATTTTGGCGGTTTGATTTCAACATTGTAATTTATGAATTTTAAACTGAGTAAGGCTACAAGCCCACCAAATTCCTATTTATTAAATAGCTTAGTTGGCACGGTTTAAAACTCGATGATTGGTACAAGTGATGTTAAGCTGGTAGTAGGTGAGAAAATTGATGGAATTAATAGTATGGACTTTGGATTTGTAGCTCGATTTGGTAACTGTTGCTAGTTGGTTGCAACCTATTGATTGTTCACTCATGGTGAGTCCGGGCTAGTGTTGGCATTTGGAGAATAGTTTCATATTCGAATGATCCACTAAATATGGTAAGTAATGATCGGGGAATGGTGGTAGGAAGCCTTTATTTCTACTTCATTCTATTTAAAATTGACGTGTAGTTGCTTGAATCCTGAGTGTTGAGAGACTAGCAAGGTGAGTCGAAGTCCAGTGAGAGTGTGAAAGTTGGAGTTGCGTGAAAACCTAGAGATTGGACTTGGATTTTAGTGAAAAGAGTTTTGCTGTTCCAATTTTAGAGGAAGCTCAAGTTTTAGTTGCCATCAAGCATATGAGCATAAGCAGGTAAGCAGTGGCAACTCTTTCGCTCTATTACTATATGCTTACCTATTTTACAAAATTAGGTCTTCTTTTCACTAAACCTTTTCTGCTGCAATTTTTTTCTTTCATTTGTTTACATAGTAGCCTCCACTCAAATGGACATGTACAATCTAAGTTTACTAGTTCATAAATTGAAGAGCAACACTGCGACCTTGTTTGTGTTTGAGAGTGTTTGATGGATTTTATTTTGAGAGTGTTTTAATCTCAATAAAACAAAATTGAGACCCGTGAATTTATAAAAAATGTATAAAAATAAATATGTTTGGTGTTTGAGAGTGTATTGATGGATTTTATTGTGTTTTATATTTTTAATAATAAAAAATTAAAATTGTTAACCTGAATAAAAATGTAAATAAAATTGATACTCATAAATTTATAAAAAAGTTCATAAATTTATAAAAAAGTAAAGTAAAAGACATAGAAAATATAAAACCGTCATCAAATTGCGATTGACACACATAGTAGATTTGAAATTCCAGACCTGCTGGCCATCTTGTGCTCACATTGATTTACGGAATGAAGGCCCACATGACACATTGGTCTACGGAACGGAGGTCCAAAAGCGCGCTCTGAGCGGGCTTCCAGCGAGCGGGCTCGAGCCCAAAACTGGGTGAGGGTGTAGCCATAGCCGCTCTGAGGTACAGCCATCAAAATCAGCACTGATATACAGTAAAAAAATTTAGATAATTAAGAATTTGAATTTGATTTGATATCTGCTTAGTATTTGGTTGAAGCAGTTACGGCCAACAATACTTTGCATGCAAAATATTTTTTTGCCCTTTTAAATCCATGTGGGAAGCCTAAGAATCAACAATACAGGTAAAGGTTGGAATGTGACGGGCATTTGAGTTTTATTTGGCATTTTAGCCCACAAAATCATGGTAAAAATTTTGATAAACCAAAAATTCTAACAAATCATATTAAAGAACTAGCAAATTATTTGCTAGGACTTATTTTGTATGGTTAAATTTTTATTTTTTTTCAGATGTCATTACTTTTTATTAATAGGCTTGTTAAGATATGTGTATGTCTAGATTAGTGTTTTGTAGTAGATGGTTGTTATTATATGTGTAATAATTGAAATTGAAACTTTCTCATTTGATTGAAGAGTATGTGGGTGAGTTTGCCTTCAATGGATGGCTTTGCTTTTATTTCATTTATTCTTTCTTTCTTATATTGGCTTAGCATTGTCCCAATACAGAGTAGTGCCTTTTGGCCTAACATTGTCCCAATACAAAGTAGTGCATTTCCTTGGCCTCCGTGCCCTTCTTTCAAAGGATAAATCAGTTTTGAAGTCCGAAAATGTAACTCTGAGAGAGAGGTGGGTACCATTTTAGAAGAAAATGTATGTTTTAAACTATGTTAATGAAGGAATTAACCCAACCAACCACCAAGTATCAACTTTATTTAGTGAAACCATGTCATAGCGCCTTCGTTCATGGGATATCAAAGAACACCCCTAATTTCACTAGATATTGATAATTACCTACAAAAATTGTTTTGTTGAGCCCCCCTCCCAATACATATAAGGTATTCCTCAACAAGGTGAATCCCCATGGTTGAATTTAGATACCCATTCTCTAGGGAGTTTGAAAGTACTCTCCTTTAGTTGCTAAGGACTTGGAGCTACTAATTTTTGTAAGATGTTATTTTCATTTTTTTTTTAAATTTGATAAAATCTAAAAACAAATTTTAACTAAACTCTTGTGTGTTTTTTCTTCTAAACTAGTTTGAAGCTGAAAGTAGTTTCTTCTTATCCGTTTATAACCAAAGGAAATTGAATGGCCCAAAGGAGAAAGCAAAAACCATGAACTAGTTGGTACAAATTTTGACATCTCTCACAAAATCACACTGAGAATTAAATTTAACCCCATGATTGTCAATTTGAAATGAAAAATTTATCACAATATTAGCTCTATACTCATAAGAGTTATGTCCAAAAAATAGTTTTCACCAAAATAATTTTTATATATTCAAATTACTATATCAAATTATATAAATTTATATTTTTATATTTTTATTAAATTAAATTAAAATAAATTATCTATATTAGACATATAAACCAAACAAAGTCTACTTCAATGAATTGCCTACTACCTATATTAGAAATCTAAATCAATTAAAAATGTCTAAGTATTCAAAGTGTGGAGTGGGTTAATTATACTATAAACCAAATAAAGTTTAATGTAGTTACACTTCTATTGTCCTTAGCCTTTGGCAAAGTTTAATGTAGTTACTATTCTATTATCCTTAGCCTTTGACATTGATGTGGAGGTGCTTATTATCTTCGAGGAAACTAGATTTCCATATGGGGTTTTAAACGAGTTATACAACCAATAAACATGTTATTAATATATTTTGTGAACAAATATCAAGGAATTAGCAAATATTTTAGATCAATGAGATTCCAACACAGTTTTAGAAGAAATAATAATGAGGTTGATTCACTACAAGTTCTCTCGAAGATGGATTCCTTTGCAATGAGGCAGATGATGTTATTAATGTCTTGTCATAATTGTCAACCAGATTTATCCCAAATTTTATTTATTTTATTGGATATCATACTTATTATGGTTTTATTTATGGCATGATTTTTATCCATTGTCAACTTATATTGGAATACAATGCTTATATGTGTAATAAAGTTGCTTTAATTACTTATACTATAAGAAAGGTTTTCAATTAATATTAGTGTTTAGGAGCTTGGATAAATAAGGCCTTTTAAACTCTATAGAAGAAAGTTTAGGTCTCTCCCCCCAAAAGTTAGATAAGTCACGAGTTCTACACTCTTGATCTCCACGATGTTTGGATTTGTAATTAAGGCCAACTATTTAACTTGTTAACTATCCATGAATAGGGATAAGTACATGGAGGGTTTTTTGCGAGATTATTCCTTGAAGAAAAAAATCATCTTACTTAGGCTATAAGATAGGGTTTCATGTTATTATTTATTTAGGGTTTTGGACAAATAAAACCTCTTCAACTCTATATAAGAAAGGCTAATCTCATTATAATGGCATAAGTGTTTTCTTAATATAATATTGTTTTATTGTCTGTATCTCCATCTCAACTCTATCCAAAGCTTTGGCATTTAATGGTCTAACCTATTCGGTAATAACTTCTAAGATTGAAGATAGATATCTAAAATTCCATATGGCTCTTGTTATCACAATTCTTGTAGCAACCCAAATGATTTATCGTATTTCAGATGATAGAGAATGATGGTTGTTAAAGTTGTAACCCTCGAGAATCCTATCCTCCAAGATATTATTTGGTTGTCACACCAGGTAGGTTCTCATCACTTTAAGCTACCTAAGGCAATGAGAATAACCTAGATAAGCTGTGGGTAACCTAGATAAGCTGTGGGGGAGACCCACATTTGACCTAAAGGCCAAAATCCCTTTAAAAAGCTACAAGGCACTGATTTATGATCGAACACTATGATAAACAAGATACCCTGAGAAATTGCTTCTAAATTCCTGAAAAGGTATTGAGCTATGATAATGACCAAACCATCTCGATTGGAAAACAAGCTCAATTTTAAACAAACCAATGATTCTAGAAGGAAGGAGATTAGGGCAAAAGTGATTTCAATTACTTTCCACCCTTTATTCTAAAACAACTTGCTCAACTACTTACATTTGTTAGCACATGCAAGTCTTTAAGTGTTCTTATGTGGATAGGACCCCAACCTTAAGAGCGAATTAACTATGAAAATAGATCAATGCTTTTTAATAGCGATTAAAAAATTAGCTTGCGGCGGATCCTTGGATCTCAAGTAGCGTGAGATCCAACCGCTCGCAACAGTTTTACAGCAACATTAAATGACTACCACAAGCTAGAGCTGCTGCGGATCCTTGGATCTCAAGTAGTTTGAGATCCAACCACTCGCAACAGTTTTACAGCAACACTAAATAGACTACCACAAGCTAAATTCTAATAGCCCTTTTCAATAGGCAAAATTGAGTCTATGAACATGAAATGTAAAGAAAACAGCATTATGTTTTGAGAAAGATTTATGTATTTCCATGATGAATAAATGGCATGCAAGTTAAAACGTTCTGCTTGTAATCATAGATAGAAAATCTACGAAGCAAAATGATAGACCCACAACTCAAACGGCCCTCCAAGAAGTCAAATGCAATTTTACTTCATGAGATAAAAATTCGTTTAGGGATTAGATAGTGAAATAAAACGGTAGATCAAATATTTTTTCTTTATTGATGCTAAATCGAGACTTCCCCAAGTAATGCGATTTCAATTGCAGTGTAAAAAATTATTACTGATGAATTCGGGTTTAAAATCATATCGTTTACAGTTTCAGAGGTGACGTTGACGTCTAGGGCAGATACGATTTCTACAGGCAACCACGGTTCTCTTTGAACCCAATTACGATTACACTGTGGATTAAAACAATTTGTTTTCAAGATTTAGAACAACTCGTCTTGGTTGTCTAACGAAAGCTCAAAATGTTTCCAAGCGTGCAATGAAATTCATAGTTAAAACGACTTTTCAAAATATATTTAAAATTTGACAATGGGTAGGAAAAGCTATGTAAAAGTGGTTTCGAATGTGTACCTAGCAGTAAATGAAAGATTTTAGTCATTTCCCCTTTCTTAACATCACTGATTGGATCCGCATTTTTGCTACTTCATTTGATCTTTGAAGCCCTGAGTGAAACTGCCACTGTAAAAACCCCAAGCAAACAATTAGAAAAGATAAAATCAATATCTAAAAATCTGTTTGGAAATTTTGCAAGATAAATCTCATAACCACAAGAAAAGACTAGAGAATAGAGAATAATAGTGAGAGATTAAATGGCAATGGCAATATTTATCCTCTCAACAAATTGAAACCTCTATCAAGGGTGAGCAAGTCACCAACAACGCCCTAGTTGACCAAGATGTTATAGAAGAAATCGCCCTCCATCCTGCAATTAAACAAAAACTAAAAGTATATCCCAAAAGTAGAAAATGTTGAAGGTCCAACAGTAGTAAGAGTTAGGAACAAAGAGAAATCAAAATTCCATCCATAAACCAAGTGTGCACAAGAAAAATATTTTATTATGAGTTTTCTCCAAGAGCCAAAAGTCCTTTACAAATGATGAACTCCCTCTCGTTTATAGCTAAGAGATGAGTTAAATCTCTAACCAACTTTTTAATCCATAACTGAGATTAAAAGATTAAAAAAATATCAATGGTGAAGATTTAATCTCTCACAAATACATTAATCAAGCTAGAAAAAGTCAAATCTGAGCCGGGTGAATTATCTCCTAAGCCTAGGATACAAATTATAAAATACAACCATAATACATCATGTATCATCCTAGGGGTTATGTCAACATAATCCAAGTCACATCTTACCATTCATGTGTCCTTTGCCACAGATATCATACATTGGTCACTTTTAATTTTTTTTTAAAGTTGAATTTCTCTGTAAATCTTCAAAATGCCCAAAATGACATTTTCATTTGCCCGAACTGATAATCTAACTCCACAGATGAAACCAGAAACATCAAATCCACTAGGATCCACTACTCATACAACTTGGATCAATCTATCACAACCTCTGTGAATATTTTTTCATTATTTAATTAAAAATTGGTTTATTTCCACTAATTTTATAAAAATAATAGAGTAAGCCAATTTTCCAAAATATGATGCAAGGAATGGTCCAATTGGACTCTAAAGGCACTAGGAAGAACATTCATAATCTATAATAGGGTCTCATTGCGGGTTTGACCCGTTGACCAAATCAAAACTAACAAAAAAAATGAGACTAAGCATATAAATAAAAAAAATATTGCATGCAAGAGGTGTTAATCCTTATCATAACAAGTATTGAAAGGTGACTAAGTGCTAAGTTGTGCCATATAACGGTGATTAAATCAAAAGAAAAGAAAAAATAGGATAATTACTCAGTATAATTAAGCAACAAAAACAACATTTCCAAATACATACTTCAATTCACAATAATCACAAATGTAAACTATAGATCAGTTCCCGTTTATTCTCTTCTAGGAGGCGAAAAGTATAATAACATGGGATTTGGTCGACGTGAGGTTTGACTTTAGGATAGACTCGATTCACCTTCGGAGAACTAGGATTTACATGGCCATTATGACATTTGTTGCACTAGCAAACAATAGGGAAATGAGGTGTCTCACATATGGATAAAGTGCTTGAAAGGCACTTTTTCAACTCTACCAAGCCCCCCATTCATTTTTTTCACAACTTTGCATTTCACATTTGACTTTCATTTCATTTCACTTTGCATTCGTTTGGATATATCATTGAAGCACATTTTCACATTTGATTTTCCTTTTGTTAGCCAATGACCAAAAGGTATCAGACTTGGAAAGCCTTGCGGGCCACAGTATTGCCATAGCCTTAGCTCCACTGTCAGCGAGAATCCATATTCCTAACAAAGTTTCCACAGTACTACCTTTTTACGGGAAAGTAGGAGGAACATCAAACAAAGGATGAGTACCTACCCTTTTAGCCACTAACCAATTTCAAGGACTTTTAATCCTTTCACAATTTTTGGAGTACTTGCTTCGAGTCTAGGTGATACATTTCTTGTGGCTAGGACAACATAAATGCAGTCAAACATCCTGAGCTACAAGACGAAAGAGGTCAATAGAACTAAAAGCAAAGCCACACACTTCAAGGACAAGACACAAGAAAACATGGAGGCTATCTAATCAAAGAGATCATAGTGGGGGCGATCCTCGGGTTCATTGGTCAAGTCCAAATCAAGGGACTTTAAGCATCAAAGGTAGGATTATGATACGGAAATAGGCAAGAGGGAACTGATTTATTTTTTACATATGTATTAACCTAAAGAAAAGCATGAAAATATACTTAACACAAAAGTCACTATATCACTCCAAGTGCAAGCCCCACTATGTCAACCAAATAAAACAAATTGATCATCGATACATGACAACAACCAAGAATAGTCAGTCTACCAATACAAGTATGAAATCCATAATATACCTCATGTCATATACATGTTGCACCTGCTATCCATTTGCATTGTCACTATTGCATTTGCATGGCAATGAAAAGTACATCCAACTAGCTTCTCTACTCTAGTCTCAAGTGTAAGGATTAGGCTCAAGAATGACATTTGATATGAAAAAATAGATAATAACCCCTTCAACTTATAACATGTTTCATATTACCTATACAAAAATACAAAATGCATTTTTTTTAAATCAATAAAAGTTATAAACCTCCTTAATATGTCTATATAAAATGTAGTTATAATACTTAACTCTTCGAAGTATACATAATGTGTAACATATATACAAACTTTTCAATATACAAAGAGGATGGCTTTAGGACCATACAAAGAGGGAGGCTTTAGGACAACCATATTTATATCCCAAAATGTGTTGGGTGTGTTGGATAAAATGTATATTATAATATAAAATCTACCTGTTGTAGCAACAGGGTGTAGATCTCTTTTCATATATTGTAATCAAGATGGAAAACAATCCAACCATTCACAATTATATGATCATTCTAATTTGTATATATTGTAATCACGATGGAAAATAGTGTAACCATTCATAATTATATGATTATTATTTTATAGAACATAGAATTGATTGGTTTATCAAATATTTTTACAATGGATCTCTATGCATGTCGTGTGTGTCAAGTAAATATGAGAAAATGATTGGTTTGTTTTATCAATTTTTACAAAGATAGTTTGTCAATATTAACATGATATTGGTTTTGGATATTTTAATAAACAATGACATCAATTATGATAAACAAGTGGTTTATGAAATACCACACTAAAATCTTTGTCAATTTAGAAGTTGGGTTTAGATTTCAAGTCCCCATATTGATGTGATAGTGTCCTCCATCCCACCAAAACTAACACCACATATAAGTGCATGTATACTTTGTAGGTTCCCTTATTTGTGGTTGTTATATTTGCAATGTCTTTTTTTAAATGCAATCTCACTTAACCAAAGTGGCATAACACTTATTGAGGATTTTATTCCACATATATTTGATTAGTTAGTGACAAAATTGTCTTACTATACTTACCACTAAAATCTCTTTATTATATCTAAAATATGTTTCAAACATATAAATGGTTTTGACAGCTTGAATTTCTTATCCAAATATGGTACAAGTCCAAGCATCAACAACCATTTTGAACATTATCATAAGTGTACACTCATTATATGATTCACTATGATTCGCTCAAAGAATTTCGTTCATACATCCTAGGGTTTCTTATTTCAAGCATGTTCATCACTTCGGGAAATTGGGAGTTAGTTTGCATCAACATTGCAAGATTACCAAAGTTTCCAATTTTGGCCATGTGCCTCATAATTCATATTACTGAAAATTCCATATCAATCCTTTCAATTGAACAAAATTAAGAAAACTAAAACCATCAAATTCTTCAAAGGAAATACAAGAGTTCAAAGAAATGTAGAACAATGGATAGGAAAGGTTACTGAATCCCCAATATTCAAGGCATGCTATGTTTCCAAGCTTTATTGGCATTACAAACTAAAATATGACATTAAAATACAGCCATTCCCTTATAATTCGTTATTTAAATAATGATTCTACAACATTATATTGTCCACACTTTGATTACAAAATTATGTTATCCAGTGTTTCACTTTTCAAGCCCTTCACATACTGAAATTTACTATGATTCTAATTACAAACCAACTTTGATCCATCTTAAACTTGGATCTATCAAGCACTAAGAAGGATCAAATTTCTCGGTGTAAATTTTTTTAGCAATTAATATGAAGAAATTAATATAGGGCATGGAAATAAATGATACAAAAAATTACACGGTCTCAAAGAATTTGATCTCTCTAGGTGTGTGAAAGATTTTGGTTTTTTATTTCTTTCATTTTTTATGTAAAATTTAAAATTGAACCAACATATACTTCTAAATAGATTATTTTTATTTCATTTTATTGGCGTGTTATGCACAGACATGGAAAAATCTCGCCCATAATGGGTTGCAGAGCACCTGGCTACTCTCAATACAAAAATGTTCTCTTTGCTCTCAATAAAATGTCTTCACACATTTTAGAAGACATGATTTCATCTCTCTTAGCTTATGAAAAGAGAGCAATTGTAGGACATTCAGAAGGAGATTCTTGACTAGAGACAACACCATGCTCCAAAAAAAATATGGGAAAGAGAATGGCATGTAAATAGGTCACACAATAATTAATTGTAAAACATATGCCAATGACCTTTTCAAAGGAAAACTTGAAGAGTCGACAAAAGTAGATATTGTTGGAGATCAACTAGATATTAACAAGGGTGATTACCCTAATGAAAAATTAGCATTGATTGCATTTTAAAAGTCCCACACTTTGAAAACATGGATATGCAATGGACAAGAGATACTTGTAGATCAAAGAGACTATTTCATTGGGGTTATGAGACATGCATGATGGGTTGTTCAGGGGACATTTGAGATCCAGAATCTCAATACCATACCTTTATGAAGGTTATGAAACATTCCAATGTGCACATGATGGCCAATGATGCCAGGAACTTAGATTACAACTAGGAGATTATACCGTTTGCTGGAATAGTGAGTAGCTTGAGGGAATCTTACTAGGTCAAGTACTATTTTCAAAGAAGAAGCATCTAAAGAATGTTTGATTCCATTGTTTTAATTTTTAGTAAATGAGTTTGACGTCAAAGTATGTTTTCTTTATGTGAGTTTTTTTTTCCAGTATTGTAAGATTTAAGAGTGAGTGTTAGAATATAAGGCTTGCATGTGTAATAAAGTCACCTTAGTGACTTAGGCTATAAGATAGGGTTTCCTTCTATTGTTAATCTTTAAGGTTTTAGACAAGTAAGACCTCTCGAACTCCATATAAGAGGTGAATCTCTTTGTAATGGCCTCAAATATTCTCTTAATATCATATTGGTTTATTGTGTGTATCTCTATCTCAACCCTATCTAGGACTTCGGCATTTAGTGGTTTAGTTTATTTTATAATAATTTTTAAGATTGGAGGTAGGTTTACAAAATTCTAGATAACTCAACATGTTTCCCATTGTCTATAAAAATTTATGAGATGTAACTAGTTTTGAAATCAAAAAAAGTTATAGATGTTTTTGTCATATATATATATATATATAATGCATGTCCCTACATATTTGTGTGTAAAGTACTTAGCATAATTTTTAACCCTTCAAAATATACAGAATTGTATAGTATATACAAATTTTTCAATATACCACTTAAGAGCACAAAAGAGGTTGACTTGAGGACAGCCATACTTTTATAAAATGTGTCAAGGATATGTTGGGGTTTGACTTGAGGAGAGACATACTTATATAAAATGTGTCAAGAGTATGTTGGATAAAATGTATATTACAGTATAAAACATGGACTCACACAAGATTGTAGATCTCTCCTTATATATGTAATAATGATGGAAAACAATCTAATCATTCAAAATTATGTGATCATTATTTCTTAAAACATTGGATGATCATTATTTCTTAAAACATTGGATTGATTGTTCATCAAATATTTTTATAATGGCTTTCTACCAAAAATATATATAGAAATGATTGTACTTATTTTATCAGTTTTGAGTAGTTTTATATAATGCCTTTCTGTTAAGTAAATATAGGAAAATGATTATACCTATGTTATCAGTTTTGAGTAGTTTATTAGTATTAACATTATATTGATTTTGCATTTATTAACACACCATGACATCAACTATGACATGGTTTATGAATTATTACATACTAAAATCTCCACAAGTTTGGAAATTGGGTTTCAATTTCAGGCCTGAAATTGATGCGAGTGTCCTCCCTCCCACCAAAACTAACACCACATAGAGATGCATGTGTGCTTTGTGAGTTTCCCCTATTTATGGTCATTGTCTTTACCATACATTATTTAAAGATTTTGTTCCACATTAATTTGATTACTTATAAACTTGTGCTAAAATTATTATATTATGTTAAACACTAAAAAAAAATATTTTATCTAAAATCTGATTTTCAAACATATGAAATATTTATTTTGACATCTTGAGTTTCTAATCTAAATATGATAAAAGCCTAAAAATTCACATTAAGGATACAACACCTTATTTTTAATCATACATCTTAAGGTTTCATATTTATTTTGACATCTTGAGTTTCTAATCTAAATATGATAAGGGTCTTGAGTTTCTAATCTAAATATGATAAACTCAAATCTAAATATGATAAGAGCCTGAAGATTCACATTAAGGATACAACACCTTGAATTTTAGTCATATATTAAAAACCTGAAGATTCACATTAAAAATAGAACACCTTGATTTTTAGTCATACATCTTAAGGTTTCATATTTATTTTGACATCTTGAGTTTATAATCTAAATATGATAAGGGCCTTGAGTTTCTAATCTAAATATGATAAGAGCATGAAGATTCACATTAAGGATACACCACCTTGAATTTTAGTCATACATCTTAAGGTTTCTTATTTCAAGCAAATTGGGAGTTAGGTTCCAGCACCCAGCATGTTTGCAAGATTACCAGAGTTTCCAATTTTGACCATGTGCATTATCATTCATATTCCTGAAAAAAACTATATCTACTTTCTCAGTGGAACAAAATCAGGAAAACTAGAACCATCAAAAATTTTTAAAGGAAATAAAAACATTAAAAGAAGTGCAAGCCAGTAAATAAGAAAGCTTTCCAAATCCTCAATATTGAAAAAAACATATCTACCCTCTCAGTGGAACAAAATCAGGAAAACTAAAACGATCAAAATTGTTCAAAGAAAATAGAAAAATTAAAAGAAATGCAAAACAGTAAATAAAAAAGGTTTCCAAATCCTCAATATTCAAGTCGTGCTGTGTTTTCAATTCTTTTAAGCTTCATCATTGAAATAACAAATCTATCACATTGTATTGTTCACACTTCAATTATAAAATTGTGTTATCTAGAGATTCATTTCTTAGGCCTTTCACATAATATGATCCCGTTTACAAACTAGTATAGATCTATCAAGCACCAAAAGGGATCAAGCTTTTCAAGATATAATTTTTTTTATCATTTAATTTCATGTCATCTATTAATTTAATTTACACCACTAGAAATTTTATCCCTCTTGGTGCTTGATAAATCTGAGTTTAAGATGGATTTATGCCGAGTTTTCTTTTTTTAGCTTGTGTAAAATTGAGTCAACATATTCTGCTTAATAGTTTTTTTTTTCACATTATGTACATAGGTTAGTAACATCTCCCCATACTAGATTGGGGAACACCTTACTACTTACTACTTCATGCACCCTTGACTCTTTAGCATTACAATGTACCCCATAGTCTGCAAATGCCCTAGATTGGAACCCTTAAAAATCTAGGAGGTAAGTAAAAGTTGCACAAAGTTGAAAAATACACAATTCAAGTGGGTACATATTTTCACATCCCAAACGTCTGATATAAAGAAAGAAAAATAAAAAAGAGTTTTGCAGCATAAGTGCGTTTTACCACGTTCTGCTTTGAAACTTGGTTATAAAAGATGTCAGCCATCCAAGCTAATAGATGCTTCAGAACTTGCAATCAGATATACATGGACTACATTACAGATTGTACGACAGCTTCAATTAGGGATACTTCAAAACTATGTTCAGGCTCACACATTACATGAGTTTTCAAGATAATTGCAACAACAGTTACTATGCAGTTTACACCCACAGACATGATCATCAGTTATAAAATATAGACAAACCAAAAAAAGTACTAACGATAAATCATAAAGATGGCCAGTTTTAACATACATAATCCTAAGATTTAATCCATTAAAAAGTATCTTTAATCAGAATGTCATTGACACGAGTTTAGATGGATATTGAGCACACTAAAATTAGAAACAGTTGTTCCTCCTTGATGCGAATTGCTTCTGCTACCCTGCATTTTTCGATATCCTTGCCTTCACTGCTTCTGCTTCATCAAGATTCAGTCCTTTCTGAATTCGTATCTTGATAGCATTTTCCTAGACAAAGTTTCAAACATGCAATTAGCGAGATTGTAAACACTGGTTGAGGTTTAGAAAGAAAGCTCTCTTGTTAATTTGGACTCGAATGAATGAGATAATATAATTACCTAGTTAAGACACTACTAAATAGCATGCATCATACATTAACAATATCTCAAGTGCTCAGGAATGAGGGATTACTGAAACTCTATGTTTTGCATGTATAACAACTTAAATCTGACCCCCAAGGGATAGGTCTGTTGGTTCAACCCTTTCTGCTAAGGAAAATTGCCCAGGGAGGTCACAGGATCCATTCCTGCTGAAACTTGCAGGGTTACCAGCTGCTATTACCACTGACAATTAATACTGCCCTTCATCCAGAAACCCTATGGAAAAGGGAGAAATCCATGGGGTGTTGACAAGGAACCAGCAACCGTATTTCGCACTCGCGCTCAAGTGCGGAGAGTGAGGGGAATTCTTTCTCCGGAAAAATACAAATTAAGTCCAAAATAACATTAGAAAATGAGGTAATGTTGGAAAAAGGGGAAGGGCGCACTGGAAAAATTCAAATGTAGTGGAAATAAAACCACACGCAATTATTAAACCTCTACATTTTCATGCATAACCAATGACTTATAGACTATAATGTGCAAAAGATGAAGTAATGAGGGAGAAAATCGTAAATGCTCAAGGGGGCACTAAAACAAGTTTTTGACATGATGATGGATAAGCTACATCCAAAATATGAAAGCAGTAAATTCTCCAGAGGGAGAAAATCGTAAATGCTCAAGGGGGCACTAAAACAAGTTTTTGACATGATGATGGATAAGCTACATCCAAAATATGAAAGCAGTAAATTCTCCATGGTGGAAGAGATTTTAGATCCTAGAAATTCACCCACAAACAGAAATTAATAGATGCACAAGTGGAAATTTCAAATCGTTGTATTTACAATAATTGGAGACAATTTTGATGAAACACAAAGAGGATTATTAGGTTAATAAGGCACCCCTCTTATGGAAACAATAAGAATGTCAATTAAGCCCACTAAGGGGAGTACAACGTCATAGCTCCACACCAACTAGACCCATATTAGGGCAATTTTGCTAAGAGTGTATATCATCAAAGGTGTCCAAACAACGTCAGATTATAGTATAAATACCCTCATATTTTCTCACTTCACCACCAATACATCATTTCTGCATCACATGATAGCTATTACTATGCAATACTTGACAATGTGTGCATCAGTAATGCAAGTGAACTGAAGGAAAAGGTTTGCGTTGCATCCAAAAGGTTTATTAGTACTATTTTTTTTTCAAGTGGAATTTTAGGTTTTAGAGGGAATCGACCCCCAAATTTGGTTGCAATGGCCTACATTCCAACCAAATACCAAAACAAGAAGGGGACAGTCTGCATTAAAAAGATAGCGTAACACATCTGAAGGGTGGCAACTGGTACCATAGGTCTAAAATTAAATAACGACCTGCATTAAGAAGAAAATTCCATAATTTCAGAAAAAAGGAAGTCACTCAATTGCACATTTTAATGGGTATATTTAGTAAATAGGAGCAAAAACTAGCATTTTGTGGCCCATGTCTCATCTAGATGTTTTCTATGACTTGTTCAGTTGCAAGGATCAATTTAGAGGCCAAATTGCAGCAAGGGCAATGTAATGTACATATTTATCAGAAACAGAGAATTAAGAGCAATTATCCAAGCAAATTCAAAGTGCAGAAAGTAAATAAAACAGAAAGAGAGCATTGAACCGGCAAAATAGTAATCCCTTTCTTGATATTCTACAAGGTGAGCAGAGTTCACCTGCCTCTTTAAAAAAGCAAACTCCAAATGAGCAGAGCTCAAATACAATTATAATTCTTAATAAAAGTGTGCATAGCTCTACCTCTATATATAGTTTCTCTCTACCCAAAACTCTAACTACTACAGGCCCTACATTAATGACTAGGCCACATTCAATGATCAACTACCAGTAGGCCTTATTAAAAAAAGATGGCCCTTTGCATTAACTAACCACCCACCAACTACCTAGTGAGCCAATCTGTAGGTGACTAGTTCAATTCGCATGAGGATATAATATGGACCATAGAACTTGTGTGCTAGCTTCTAGTGGCCCTTTGTGAGAGAGGTCTGCTTATGGGGCAGGAGACAAAGAAGCCCCTAATCCCCTTCTTCAAAGTGGCGCTCAGAGAGATGCAGATCTGGATGTTGCTTCATTCAATTTTGAGCCAAGACCAAATAATCGTTAATTTTGTGGAGAATGTCATCTTGGGCATTAAGAGTTATGTCCACTGCCTTAACCTTGGATGTGCCTCATAACTACGAGATCGTGAACGAAGGTTTTTGTTCATAGAGAAACTCATAGGGTGACATTTTGGTAGCACCATGAACAGCGGTATTGTCGCACCATTCTGCAAGAGGTAGCCATTGAACCCAATGGCCCTATTGGTCTGATGCCAAACTTCCAAACATTTATTGACCACCTCTATTTTATTATTTGTTTGGCGATGATGGACCATTGTCATTTTCAACTGGGTGCCCTCTAGTTTAAACAACTCTTGCAAAAATTTGCTTGTGAATGTAGGATTTTGATCCGTCACAATTGACTTGGGCATGCCATGTAGTTTTAAATATGATCCATGAAGACTTGTGCAACTATGGACAGCTTAAACAAGCATTGTAAGGCACAAATGTGGGCATATTTGGAAAGGCAGTCAATAACCACCGTGATAACAGATTTGTTTCCTGCTTTAAATCGCCTAACAATAAAATCCATCAAAATGTCATCCTAGATTGTTGCAGGGACTGGTAGGGGATACAATTTCCTTGGTGGCTTCATGGTGTCACACTTATTCCTTGACACGTGTCACATTCAGCCACAAAGGTACAGATGTCATACTTCATGCCTTCCCAAAAGAATGAGCACTTAACCCGTTGTATCTTTTCTAAAAGCCACAGGGACCTACTATGGGAGATGAATGCAATTTCTTCAACACCCAAGATATAAAAGCAATAATCTGCACCAAAAAGATATGCCCTTTATAACATAATTTGTCATTTTTCTAAGTGTAGTTAATAGGATGGTTTGGATCTTCCTATATCTGTTGCAAAAGTTGGGCAATCTGGGCATCAGACAACCATTCCTAGCATGCCTATGCTATCCAATCCGGCACCAATAAGGATAAGGAAAATAGGCACCCTTCCTTCTCATACTTCCAAGACAAGGCATTCATCACCACATTCTCTTTTCCCTCCTTGTAGATGATCTCATAATCATAGTCTAACATCTTGGTGACTCACTTTTGTTGCTCTAGTGAATATAAATGTTGTTCCAAGGAGTGCTTCAAACTTCAAAGTTCAAACTACAATGATTTATCTTGATCAATTGCATGAAGAATGTCCATCACTTCTTTTACATGCGTAGACTTTCCCACGTTTTTAGCACAATTGTTTATTGGTGAAAAAAATGGGTGCCCTTCTTGCATCAACACTGCCCCAATACCTTTGCCCAAGGCATCACATCCTAGGGTGAAATTCTTAGTGAAGTCAAGCATTGCTAAGATTGCTACATCATTCCAAACAAATCTATTTTTTAGAAAAAATGTTAATGCTGTTGCATTCTTTGACACAAATTTCCTATAATAGACAATAAGGCCAAGGAAACCACACAAACATTTAGTGCCTTTGGGCATGTCCAATCTTGCATTTCCTCAATTTTCTTAGGATCAACTCACACCCCTTCACAACTCCCAATGTGAACCAAATATTCCACCTTTGAAGCATTAAAAGTGCATTTGAAGTATTTGATGAAAGCTTGGTTATTCTGGAGTCACTATGAGGCTTGATCAACATGTGCGACCTGTCTCCCAAGTTTTGTTATAGATCAAGATATCATCAAAGAAGATGAGCACAAAGTTGCACAAAAAGCATCTTTAAAAAGTCAATGGAGCATCACAAAGACCAAGGTCCAAAAGGCATCACCAAAACTCATCATGTCCTTCATGTGCGTGGAATACAATCGTAGGAATATCTACTTCCTTCATCCAATTTTGTGATAGCTAGAATGGAGATAAAGTTTAATGAGGAACATTGCAGTGTGAAACTCATCAAAGAGGTCGTCAATGATTAGGATCCAAAATTTATCTTTAGATCTTCGACTTGCTAATTGAGCGAAATTTGGGCAGTTGCAGGCAGCAGGTTCGGGACATGGGCAAACCACTGAGCAGCCGCGAAAAGGTTTGAGCAGCGAGTAGGACTCTATGAAGCCATGTACAAGTCTCGAGAAGGCCCAAAAAGGCTTTGGGCAACTGCAGAGAGGTCAAGGAAGCCTTGGGGAGCTTCGAATAGACCTCAACAACAATGAAAAGGGCTTGAGCAACCTAGAAAAGAGTCTGGGAAACAACAAAAAACTACAATAAGCATTGGGAAACATTAGGTTGCAGATCCGAGCAATGGGAAGGTTCGGGTAGCGAGCAGCAGGTCTGGGTAGAGCCCGGCAACCAACATGGAGATATATGATAGGTGAAGGAGTTTCACCTATAGATCTGCTCAGTCCAAAGGAGAAGAGAAGCAAGAAGAGAAACAACTGACAGATCTGGTAACAAGGATAGATCTAGGCAATTTTGAGCAACAGATCTGAGCCGTAGGAGGTTGCAGGAGTTGACTACTTTTCTCATTGGACAAAGAACATGTCAGGGACACGTGATTTTTTCACCTGTTGGTCAGAGACAAGCTCAGATCTACATATGGATCTTGGCACTGATGACAAGTGTGACGTAGGAGGAGTTGGAGCAGTGACATTCCAGTTGCTGTCAAGAGGTTTTCTAGAGGTGGCAGATGTGTTGTATGTCCCAGAGTTGAGGACAAATGTGCTCTCAATCTCAGTGAGTGAGATGAAGGGATTTGATGTAGCGTTTCAGGATGCACAGGTGTTGATCAAGCCCAAAGGATCTAACTCAAACATAGCAGTAATTCTTGGGCCAACATATGCAAGCAATGGCAAGCAGCTCAAATGGAGCTAGCCCTAACACAGCAGTCAGCATTGGTGTCAGAGAGGGAAGGGTATACAGGCTACACAAAAAACCTGTAGTTGGATCTAAGGGGATTTTGGATCATGGATCGATGTCAGTGACAGAGGTCATGGAGCAGAAGACTATGAAGGGTGAGTAGAGTTCATAGACTTCCAGTGTGGGGAGTCAACCTTCAGAGGGGAAGAGGGAGTTACTCCCTTACAGTTCTGCCAGGAGATCTAGTTGATACAAAATGCCATTAATCGATGCTCAGGAACAAGAGAAGGCTCATAGGAGCACACTGAGGGAGAGCAGGCCTTTCACGAAGTTTTCAAACTTCTTAGCACTGATGTGTATCATCATCAATTCAGTGACTTCCAATGATCAAGGAGCAGTTGACCAGCAAGGTTGGAGGGATGCTAGTGTGTAGGATGTTGAATGCGATAGTGTACAATGGTTAAAGGGAGAACCAGTTCCAAGTGGCTCTTCGAGAAGTACCTTCCTCATTAAGAGGGAGTGTTGATGATTGTAGCTTGGAAAGGTACTCCTGCATAGAACAAGTGTTGGGCATACAAGAGTCGTCTAGAACATCTCTTAGGTACTTGCTTGAGAAAGCAAGTCACTATTGTATCTTATTCCTAAGTATAACTTAGGAAAACAACATTATTAACTTAATGTTAGCTAATAACTAAAAAAATGAACTTAAGATCAAGTCACAACCGTTGATCTTAACTGAGGCTTGATGTCTAATCTCATTCATTGATCACTTTGGAGATCTAGGGTTAGGGTTTTGGTCATTGAGATGATATAAAAGGGAGCCTAAAAAGAGGATGAGACACAAAAACAGTGACACAAAGTGAGTGAAATCTCATTGATTGGTTGGAGATGGCCTTTCATCCAAGTGTGCAGGGTCAGAGGAAAGTAACAAGGGTCAACAAAGGGATAGCAGCTAGGTGATAGACTAGGCTAGTTTGTTGTATTGTATTCCTTAGTTGGCCATTTTTCGAGGAAGGGAGCCCGGGATTTTTATTTTAATAAAATTATTGTTTGTTGGTTTTTCCCTTGTTGGGGTTTTCCAAGGTAAATCTATGTGTCAAATGTGTTTGATTTCCTGATTTTATCTGTTGCAAAATTTGTTAGAACTCGGTGTATCTTTTGTTAATAATTGCAAGAAAATTATTCGGGACATTAAATCGGATCTGGGCTCAATAAAATAACATGCTACACCATTTTGATGTGGTGTTTTGGCAACAAAGTTTGTCTTTGAATACCATACTGATAGCAAAAAAACACAAAATACATTGGATTTATACTCACTTCTTAACACCTTAATTCACTCACCATTTTCATTTTCAGCCATAGCCTTGAATTGCTTAAAAATTGCAAAACTGTCAGATTTAAACCTCAAAAAATATACCCATATCTTTCTTGAAAAATCACCAATAATTGTTATAAAGTACTTAGCATCTCTAAGGGATTGAGTTCTTATTGGACCACAAACATCACTGTGAATTAATTCTAGTACCTGAGTTGCTCTTGTTTTGCTATTGTCAAATTGAAACGATGTTGCTTCCCTACCAAACATGCTTTATGTATGCCTTTATCTTCTTCAATGTTATGCAATCCATTCACCAAATTATGCTTATGATGCAACTTCAAATAGAAATATATAATATGACCATATCTTTCATGCCATAATTCTTAGAAGTAGAACATATCAAAAAAGCTTGGTGTTGTTTGGGAATACCATCAAAATTGTACATATCATTGCATCGTAATCCTTTGGCCATGATGGTTTTGTTTTGATCTTTAATCAATCACTATTTCTTATAAAAAACAACAGAATAATTTTCATCAGTAATTTTACAAACAAAAAGCAAGATGGTTTTTTAACCATTAGGGGAGTTTTGAGGTAAAAAATGGGCCTCAAAAAAAATTGTACCATTAAAATTAACTTTATAAGAACCAATAGGATTCAAGATAATGATGTCAACCATAAGGGTAACATTTGTAAAAAAAATGGAGGGAGAAGAAAAAACTATTTTTTTCTTATCGTATTTTTGGCATATCTCCTTATGGATTTACCCAAATTTCGAGTTTGGGGACTCGTTGGATGCAGAATTTATTTAAATATGTCTTTTATTGAAATTTTCATTTTTGGGTACCTTGGATACCTCATAAGTATGCAGTGTGGGTATGCGTTGGATGCAGAATTAAATTCCGCATCCAACGAGTCCCCAAACGCGAAATTTAGGTGAACCAATAAGGAGATATGTCAAAAATACAATAAGAAAAAAGTAGTTTTTCTTTTTCCCCTCCAAAATTTAGAACTTCTATTTTATTATTATAACTCTTATTTTAGTATTTCCCTTATTGGGCCCATTTTAGACCTCAAAACTCCCGTAATGTTGAAGCATACAAGACATGTTGGATATTTTTATGCCATCTCCTAAAACTCTCATAGGTACTTCACCTTTTCCTTAAACATCATGAACATTGTCATCACCAAGAATAATGATCTTGTTATCACAAGTAGCAAGTTTTGAAAAATCTTCTTGCTTACAAGTCATGTGTTTGGTATCCCCATATCAATGTACCAAACAAATTAAGAAGAAAAGATGTTAATATGGAAATCCATAAACAGATAATCAAAGACAGATTGATTTTGTGGAACCATTGTGCTGCGCTCTACAAAATGGCTTTGATGTTTTCCCCCTCTACTTCTTCCTCTATGATATCCTCTACCTCCATTTTGGTCAAGCTCATGACTTTGCTTAAGATAATAGTCTTCTTCATTATGATTATTCTTACTAAAATAATTGCAATGCTAAGAACTTTGAGAAGTGCCTGGCTGATTTGAAGAACTTTGCCTCCAATTTTGATGTCGACTGTATTGTGCTCCTCTACGAACTCTGTCACAACCTCTTCCTCTTTGTCTTCTTGTAAAACCTCTATATGGTTTTGCAAGTTCATTTTTCTTGAGCCATTGCTCTTCTTGGAGTAGTAAGCCTCCAGCTTCTTCAAATGTAGGAACTTCATTTTGAGAAAACACATAAAAAGAGGTTACGAAATTCCGATGCACGTGAAGGAGGCTATTACACATAATGGTGATGAACTATGTATCTTTAATAGTTGTGGCAATCGCTAATAATTCATTCTTTAGTTCTTGAAACTTTCGAAATGATCTGTAACTGAATCTAATGCTACCATCTTCAAACTGGTTAATTTGTTTCTCAGCGATAAAACTCAAAGTTAATTGGAAGTTCCATATAAATTCTTTAACTTTCTCCAAACATCAATAACATTGGTGAAACAGGAAGATCTATTCAAGTAAGCTTGAGCGAGCATTGTGCCGACATCAGACATAATCAAATAAAAAGATCAACTCTTGTCGAACACCCTCAAAACACGGGACACCACATATGCATCGAGGATACCATAATCATCAAAACAATGGAACATTATGGAAAGAGAAGGAATTAGGAGGCCATGGAGATTAAACTAAACAAAAATAATTTAAACAAGGACGAGGGGTTGAAAATTAGTGAATCCTGGAAGCATGTCCTTCATAGCTTAATAAATTAATGGTATCTCCAACAAACTGCTAATTTTCAAGAGGTCGGCTTCAAAGTTTGACCCTAAAAAAGGGTTGGAGTACTATTAATTGACGATTGACTATAGTAGCATTTTTAGCTTAAAAAATCTTGAGGATGGCCCCAGCTTTGGGACTGAAACATTGAGATAGCTTCAACAACATAGTTTTCCTTCTCTTTTTTTTAAGACAGAAACAGATATATTATATAAAACAGTGGTGTAACCACTGAAACAATACCACAAAATGCATAGTTGCCCTTCAGGAGCGGCAATCAAAGATCAAAAACTACAACCCTTATAGTGTTTGGATTGTTACCTCTACTGCCCAAATAGGTCAACATAGAAAGACGAAGAAAACTCCTAGTTACATGCTACTCACAACCAAACTTATATCGATAAAACCAAAACAAGCTTCCTATGAGATTGAGAGTCATTTTGCTTTCTCGCCATGGCGAGAAGAAGAACCTGTGAACGCAGCAGCTTCCAGCTTCACCACCTTCACTTCCAGCTTTTCAAATTTTAATCCAAGTCTGCCAGCATCCCTGTCAGTGCGTGTTCAGTTTGGGAGATAGAACAGGAAAATTCCTTTCTCATGTGAACCATGTCCATATCAATTGTTTCCAGCCAACGTCCTCCCTTGGTATCAATCCTGCTCAAGTATCGGTTTATCCTTTTTATCTTCTTCTTTATGCTCCTGATATCAGTTTTGACGAACTGGGCTGGTGCAGAAGACATCGTTGACTCTGAGGATGTATCCATTTTGGGGAGGACAACCTGAATGCCAGTAATCCCAACGAAATCCTTGCTAGTGCAGACAAACCAGAGTTGGAGTTCGTAGCCATTGCAATATCCCTGATTTATAATCTTACCACCCTTCACGTTCAATGTTCCCATATTTGTCGGGCGATCTGCCTCAGACTTCCCACTGTGGATATGGGACATGGTACCTTCAGAGAATGTAAGCTGGCTTGGACGAGACCCAGAGTCGTATGCCCCATTAAGACTTGGCGCTGTTATGCATGTGTAAGCTCACGCGCCCACCTAATCCTGGAGAGCTTGCCACGAGTTGAGGAGCTCGGCACCATGCACCACATGGGAGGCATGACGTGAGCCCCAAGGACCATAAGCCCTGGTCCTATGGGACTTGACAAAAGGTACTAGCCCCATTCTTCACCAAGACTCTAATGCCAAGGGTGGTGGCTATATTCGCGGCAAGATCCGCTTTACCATTGAGTTTCCTTAGGACATGGAAGAAATCGATTTTACTGAAAGATTTGGCTAGATTTTGGATTTTTCTGATCAACTGTTAAATCTTCAATTGAGACAGTAATGAGTTGTCAGAGAGAACTTGAATTATTAATCTTGAATCTCCAAGCACTATCAATTCCTTGATTCCCTGATTTCTGGCTAGAGAGAGACCTTGCCAGAGGGCCAGTGCTTGCGCTACATTATTTGTTTCACGTCCTAGACCCCACGAGAAAGTCAATTCCATCTTTCCATCCGAGGTGATGATAACCGCTCCCCCCTTGTCACCCCTGGGTTTCCTTTAGAAGCCCCATCGAAGAAAAGAACATCCTTATGAAGCTGGGTCATCCACCTATCAAGCTCTGATTCTTCTATTCTTAATTCCCAAGAACACAAGTTTTTCTAGACTCCTGTGGTTGCTTTTGGTAAATCAGGGGACAAACAATGTATCCAAGCTTCTTTCAAAGGGGAGAGCGGGCAGCCAGAAGAGTCGCACCAAAGATGAGTTAGACAGTCTCCCAATAGGGCTACAACTTTTGTGGCAACCTGCTTCGCCAATGAGGTTTTCCCTCTAAAGATATGAGAGTTCCTTTCCAGCCAAAACTTCCATAAAATAAACTTTGGGATAGCCATCCAGCAGAATTTGATCAGCGGGTTCTTCAGACTAGAGAACGGGGAGAGGGAAGCCCAACTAATTAGAAGGGAGTGAATATTGTCCGGGAGATGAATTGAGGCTGCCCTGCAAGGGAGAGCAAGGCTCCAAGCAACTTTAGCAAAGGAGCAAGAGAGAAGCAAGTGTTCAGCTGATTCTTCACTGTTAAGCCAAAATGGACATCTTGTGGGACCTTCTCACCCTTTCTTCTTAAGGCTATCTCTAGTCAATAATCTTTCATGAGCCAAGGTCCAGACAAAGAAGTCTACTTTGGGAATACTTTTCATGGCCCAAACACTTTTCCAGATAGTTGTATTGTCAGGGGGATGCAAATTTTTAATGAGCTTGTAACCAGCAGAAGTGGTGTAGATCCCCGATCTCCTCCCCCACCCTCTAGTATCCTTAGCATTCCTTGAGACTAGGGACTTCCCTTGGAGTTTGGAAATTAAAGAATATTTTTCTTCGTCGAGATGAGGAGGACAGTTAATATGCCATTCTTTCCACGCTTTAGAATTGTCCGTATTCCATTCTGAAATGTTCCATAGAGTGAGAATGTTTTGATTGCGGAAATACTCTTTTAATTGATCAATGCCAGGCCATTGCTCAAGGGGCGGGTCTCCCATTATCGAGTCCTCCCAGAGTTTGATATGCTTTCCATTCCCTGGAATCCAGGTAAGCTTGGAAGAGAAGAAGTTGTGAGTCTTCACCAAGATAGCAAAAATAGTTGAAACTTTTCTTACCAAAGGGGATTGTCAAGGCATCTCAAACGATTCCCAGAGAAGTATTTTTTCCAAAGGGAAGTTTTGCACCAGGACACACTGCCCGTGACGATAGTCCAAAGTATTTTGGCTCCGAGAGCCAAATTTTGAGCCACCAAATTTCTGATTTGCAATCCTCCTTCCATCATAGGTTTTGAAACTTTCTCCCAACTTACCGAAGAAATTTCCCATCTTTCTGTTTTCCACCTTTCCATAGGAACTTCCTTAGAAGAGCTTCAATGAGAGCAATAACCCCTTTCGAGGCCAGGAGGATGGAGCACTGGTATATGGGAATACTGGAAAGAACAGCTTTAATTAACACAACTTTTCCTGCTGGATTTAACCACGAAGAACCCCAAGTGTTGATCCTAGTTTTTATTTTGTCCACAATTGGGAGCCAGTTGGAGGATTTCAAGGCAACCTTGAAGATGGGCACTCCTAAATATTTAAACGCGTCCCATTGAATCTTCCCCTCAATTCCCAGAATTCTAGTGATATCAGACATCTCTCTAGGATTGCGATTCCACCCGTAGATTTGACTTTTTCTATAGTTGATCTAGCTCCCTGTGGCCTCTTGATAAAGATCAAGTTCTTTTTTAAAATTTCTTGTTGACTGAACACTTGCTCCTCCAAGAAGAATTGTATCATTTGCAAATTGGACGTGATTAACTTCCTTGACCCCTCTGGCAATATGGAGAACCATAAGGTCGTTTTGAAGTTGACTTTGGTTAAGCTGAAAGTTGAGCACTGAGGCTTGAATGGCATAGAGAAGAGGAGAGAGAGGACAACCCTGACAGAGACCCCGGGAGGCTTGGAAAAAGCCAGCAACATGCCCATTAACAAGGGCTGCGATCCAGGGACCTTTGATGTAGGCTTGAATCCATCTGATGAATCTAGAGTCGAAGCCAAAATGGTGGAAGACCTGAAAAAGGAACTCAAATCTTACTCTATCGAAAGCATTAGCTAAATCCAGTTCAATGATCATACCTTTTTCCCGACGTTGGAGGCTAGAGTGAATTGCTTCTTGGACAAGAATGATGTTGTCGACTACATGCCTTCCCTTAATAAAACCACCTTGATTCTTAGGTATTATAGAAGGAAGAACCCCTTTAATCCTCTTAGCTATGAATTTGGTTATAATTTTATAACCAATGTTACAGAGAGATATAGGCCTAAACCTATCGAAGGAGGTGGCTCCTTTTTCTTTGGGGATCAACGCAAGGAAAGCAGAGTTAGTACTTCCACCAATTTTGTTGCAAGCTTGGGATTTCATAACCATTTTATGGAGATCATTCTTAACAGTTTTCCAGCATGTTTTGAGAAATCTAGCTGAAAAACCGTGCGGACCTGGAGCTTTATCTGGTTCCAAACTAGCAAGGGCCCTTTTAATTTCCTTTTTCGAGATAGGGGCTGTGAGAATCCTGTTTGTTGATTGATTGATCTTAGTGGGAACCAAGTTTAGGATTGGGGAACTTGGCAGACTTCTTGGAGGGATTTCTTCTGTGTAGATGTTTCGAAAGTGTTCATACGCCACCCGCGTAATTTCTTCAAAATCTTGAACCTTTTGACCTTGGCTCTAAATTTCCTTCACAGCTTTGAAGTGCTTACGCCCTTCAGCTTGTTTGTGGAAGAAGCTCGTATTTTTATCCCTTGCATTAAGCCAAAGGCATCTCGACTTTTGCCTCTAATACTCTTCCTCTGTCCTGCAAGCTGCATGCAGATTACGATGAAGAGAAGTTTCCTTTTCCAGACTTCCTATATCCATGGGATGATCCTCCTGCCATCTTTGATGCTTATCCAGACTTTGTTGAGCTTCGATCCTCTGCGTGGCTGGGGATTTCAGAGTCTTAGCCCAAGCTTTGAGAGTTCCTTTAAGATTTCTTAACTTTTCTTTCCAAACATAGAATGGGGAGCCTGAGACTGGAGTGTCCCAAAATTTTTGGACGAGCTCATGAAAACCTTCCTGCTTGATCCAATTTAGGCTAAAGCAGAAAGGAATGGGGCCTAGATTCTTCTCCTCAAAGAGATCAAGCAGGATCGACTTATGATCAGACATGCTAAAGGGAAAAATGGACGAGTCAGCCCTGTAGCCAAGCAAAAGAAGAGATTGTTGAACCAGGAACCTATCCAGCCTTGCTGCGATATGCCTAGGGCCGATTCTTCTGTTGGTCCAAGTGAAGAGACCATGGGTCGACTTGATGTCTTCTAGATCCCAGTCCCTCGTTATGTCTTCCACTGATTCTCGAAGAGGGTCTCTGACAATTGACCCTCCTTTTTTCTCTTTGGCACTAAGTATTATATTGAGATCCCTAGAGAGAATAAGGTTCTCAAGATGCAGAGATACAAGAGTATCCTGAATACTTTGCCAACACTCTTTCTTTTCCGAAAGTAAAGCGAGGACATAGACATTTAGAATGCGTACCTAATGTCCTGAGTCCTTGTGGCGCATCTTTGAGAGAATCCAAGGAGTGTGAGAGAGTGTTTGAACTAGCTCGAATGAAGCCACCTTCCATAGCGTACCAAGCCCTCCAAAAGCACCCCTGGCACTCCTTGTTTTTCCTTCTCCATTTTTCCAAAAATACTTACTGGTTTGGAGAAAGTCCTCTTCCTCCATTTTGGTCTTTTGGATCAATAGGATGTCGGGATTGGATATACGAATTAAGTCTCTCATTGATTCAGCTTTTTTCCTACTCCCTAACCCTCTGCAGTTCCAGGAGACCACCTTCATTACTTACGTTTTGAGGGGTTAGTGGCCCCTTTGGAGGCCTGGCCCTTTTGTCTAGTAAATCTAGGATTCATCATTACATCGATCATAGATTGAGCCCCCAATAAGTTTGTCTATGTATGTGGCTTCTTCTCTACGCTCCTTGTCTATTTTCCTCCCTATTTTAACCTTTTTCTGCGAGAGTTGTGAGAGGCCTATTTCTCCTTCCTCTTCCTCCGAAGCTTCCTCCTCTAAGGTAGGATCTAATGGCTCGGGATGAACTGTTGTTTCCTGATGGTTGCCCTTGCCTGGTGAGCCTTTCCCATCTAATCTAGGGTTCGAGGGCGATGGGGCCTTCCTCGTTTCTTCTGTCCCTCGAACTGTTTCCTCTTCCAATCTTGTTTCCTCTTAGGTTCTTTCCAGAGCTGCATACTTGTTCCCTTCCTATGATTGGGACTTCTAGACCACATCTTCTTTCCTGTTATTCTAAAGACCGGGATTTCTCCCTTCTCTTTTTTGAGCCTATTTGGGGTTAGCTCTAGCTCGTCTGGTTTGAAGCCACCCTTCTTCTGCTTCTTTTTCTGTATGTTCTCTAGGCAACTTTGGACAGTTCTTCTGAAAGTGCCTGTAGTCATGACAGTGCCGGCACTTGAAGGGTAACTACTCATAATCCAGATTCTGATAGTGTTGCCATTCTCCCACCATTAACTTGATAGCCTTTGGAAGCCCAGCTTCCAAATCCACTTCAACACATATTCTGGCACACGAGTAATTCTCTTTAGGGTTTGCTTTATCGATATATCTTCCCAATTTGTCACCAATAGTTTGCAGGGACGACGAGGTCCAACAGTGGATCAGAAGATTAGGAAGACGAACCTAGACCAGCACAGCTTTAGGGACATCCACAGCGGGGTCGAAATTCAGGGTCCATTGGTTCAAATAGAGGCCTTGAGCTCCCATGAAGTAAATCCCATTGCGAAAAATCAAATCCCGATCTTCCTTGGAGATAAACTCAAAAAGAAAAAAAAATCGTCCAACCGCGTAGCAAGTGATGCTTTTGGAGATCAAGGGTCTCCAATTTTTCTGGATCCAATTATCAATTGACTTAGGCGATCGCCATAACCTTGTAAACTGACCAACCAGAGCACGATTTGCCAGAGAGACAGCAATATGCATAGGGTACTACGACAGAAGGTCAATGATTGGTACCTCATCAAGTTTCTTAACGAATTTTGGAACAGGAGCAGAACCGGTTTTCAAGTTTTGACCGAAGATTAGGTTACGGAACGCGACGGAGTCTTCAAGCGAGGGAGGCGACGACACCCCACCTCTGTCACTGTGCATGATGACGATCCAGGCCTCGGACCAAATCTAGACGCAGCAGCGTCAAATCAGAACCTTCTGACAGCGATCAGACCTAACGTGCGGCACAACTTGGGAAGATAGTTTTCCTTCTCTTTACTAATCAATAACATTATTAATACCGCAAATATGGGGAAGAATATAATCTTCGAAAGCAAATGTAAGAAGAAGTAATGCATTTTTATTTTTCCACTTAAAGCCATTAGTCATGGGATAAAGTCTTGAAGTTGTCCTGGTAAGCAGTTCTCAAAGATAATGATAAGACAAGAATTTCTCCATTTTTTGTTTCCAAGGGGGGATCATTTTTCACTTCTAATCTACGAGACTCGAGCATCATGAAATTAAAAACATTGGCCCTTTTTAAACTTCAAACGAAATATAGCTTATAATTCCAAAATATAAAAAACCCTTATAACTCCAAACAATAAAAAATGTGGCAAACTAAGCTCGTTACTAAAGAAACATTCAATGTAAATAGGACATATATTCCATAAGTAAATAATAAATGTATAATGAAAAAGAGATGATTGAAGATACAATGATAGTGTCATATATATACAAATCCTAGCAACTTCTCATGAAGGGACGTGTCCCTTATATATATATATATATATTGCCTTCCATTTAAAAATTATGTCTTCAAAGCATAATTATTGAAAAGATTCCCTTTAACTCTCATTCAAGCTCACAATATTTTCTCAAGATCTTTTGTGCCTGTAACCATGACACTTTACGAAACAAGATGATATGATTTACAAATTCCCAAGTAAAATTGTTGCATCGACTATGAATCAATCCACCCCAAGTTGATCTTTACTAGAACTTTTTGTTGATCAATCGTTTGGATGGAACTTTTAATTTTTGGCTTCCACACAAGTTCTTGATTTTGTTTCTCTTCTTTTTCACATTTGTAGTTCGTCTGTCTAAAAGAAAAATATTGTTATGTCTTTTGATATTTTTGTTGTCCATATTGATTCTTATGATTTGGATGACGATAAGGCATCCTAATCTTTTGTGATTGTTCCTTGGAGCCATCTTCTCTTGATTTTTGTAATGAATTGTCAATAAAAGCATTCTTTTGAATTTGAGCATCGACTGACTCTGTATTGGTTCGCTTTTCTGATGTCTAAATTTGAGTGTCTGATAACTTCTTTATTGGGCCAGTCATTGTTTCTTTGTCGACTAATGATCCTGTGAGATCTAACTCTTCTTGTAAATATTTCTTATCATGCTTTATCTTCTTAATTTTTGTAAGTCCTGATTATGTTGCCTTAAACGTAAGAGTTCTTCGTTATTATCTGACTTGATGTCTTTATTTTTTTATTCTAGATTCTCCATTTTATTGTCCCTTGATATTTTAATTTGATCAGGCAATCTCTTATTAAGGTTCCTTAGGCGGGAGTTGTATTCATCTTTTTCAGATAATTTCTTTTTGAGACCTTGATTTTCTTGTTCTAAATTTTTATTGTCTTGCTTTTTGTCTTTTTACTTCCTGATTTTTGCTATTAAATTTTGACTAAGAATTTTTTAAGCGTGATATTTCTTCAACCTTCTCAGATAATTTATTGTCAAGGTCTTGTTTACCTGCTCTAACTTTTGATTTTGATTTTTTAGGGAAGAGATTTCTTTATTTCGTTCTAGTAAGATTTTGTCACATTTGTGTTTCTCAATTTCTAGTTCCTCAATTTGTGTGATGAATTCCTTGATATGTTTTTTCAAGCAATGATTATCTTTCTTTGTTAACTCATTAAAATAATTCTCCTCCTTAATCTCAAATTGTAATTGTCTAGTGTTCTATTTATAATGTCCTATCTTGCCCATTGATACTTGTAATTGCATTTGTGAATATGTAATTTCTATAGTTCGCAACTTCTAATCTCTAATGTACTTCTTCAACAATAAGTAAATGTAGTGAACATGGACTTGGCTTTACAGTCTGAAACATACCATAGAGTACAAAAACTTACACAGAATTCTCCATACAAATCTCCAATAATGTCTTTTAGCTGTAAAAATCTGAATGAAATGCAGTGAATACAAAAAAATACGATATATGTTTACCTTAATTACTTCCTTTGGAACATCCTTCTTTCACACCTTAATATTTCTTTAACCCTTCTTATTACTTATATGTAGTATACCCCTTTTTAACTTTATATATAGTATACTTAATAACCTCTTCATATCCTTGAATGAGAACTTGGTATTATTTTATAATACCTTTTCAATTAAGCCTTGAACTAACCTTTATCTTTCCACCCGATACTTTTCCTTTATAGATATTTTTTCTTATATCAATCCTTGAAAAGTTACCTACTAAACAATATTTTTCCTTTTTTAGTTCTTTGAAGGTTGTCGTCGGAGGAACAACATATTAACCGCCTAGATTTTGGTTCCTTCTTAAATTGTTGTCGTGAAAGGTTAACCCCACTTTTTAAATCGGATCTTCTAATTCACTTTCCACGTAATGGTAGCCCATTTATTTATCAACCGTTGGCAAAGCCTCTTCTTACTTCGAGGGTTTGACGACTTTTGGGTCAGCTCCTTTTCATAACCTTCCAAGCGAGTCTTATATACTGGACATACTCGTCTTTAAGGCAAGCCTGTCAGTTGTCAGATGCTTCTATATGATCACGTGTCATCATGGGTCATCCATTAGCATCATGCTTGAGCATCATCCAGCATTCTTCACCATGGCTCTATGGCCTCATTCGACATGACAAGGCATCCATCGATGCATGATCGCTCTGGCCGGATTTTCAAGCGGTCGGCAAGCTTCTTGCCAATTCGGCGGCTGTGGGCTGCGGGCTCGAGGTTCGGGGGCTGCGGATTCGCACGCTAGAAGATCTATGACGGATTTACTAAAGGCACCATTTACTAAATCTTACCTCTTCTTACGTCGTCTACCTGCCGAGACCGTCTGGCCAATCTTATAAAACCCCGCGATTGAACTGATAATGTTTTCTGTTTTAAACCTGGTTATTGGATGGCATTGGATTGATAACTTTTTTTGGTTTGGGTTGTCTTGGACACAGTTGGTTTGGGTTGTCTTGGACACAGGCCAGTAAGTTTATCATACAAGGGTTGTTTATCCAAATTACTTTTAACTGAAACTAATTTTATTTTATTTTGCAGTGCACTAATATTTGGCATTAGAAAGCAAGCCAGTGAGTGAGCTTCTCGGAGGAGCTGTAGAGATTAGTAAATCTATTTTACGCTGTACAGGTTAACTTGCTTAGTAAATCAGTAAATCAGGTGCACATAAAAAAGTAAAAGGTTGGTTTCCTGTTTGAACCAAATGATTTATAGATTGCCTGTTCGAATGCTTTATACCTTGTTGGAATGGAATTAAACTAATAAATTCTCAGTCTGTTCAATCAGTGAATAATACAATGGTCTAAAATGCAGTTAACATAAAGATAAATATGCAACACTAATGGATATTGTTGTGCCAACAAATGTCAATGAGAGTCCCTAAACGCTAATAGAATTTTAAATTTAATTTCAGCGTAAATCCCAGTGATTTACAGCAATGGTGCGTCGCTTTTGGGTTTCCAGATGTCACCATTGTGTCTAGTCACATAGATTGCTCGCCATAGTTGCGACATAGTACATATATAAGCAGCGACATAATTACACAAAGCTTTAGAAACCACCTCTGACTCCTCTCAACTGCAACCAGAAGTTTGAAATTGTTTTTTCTTCTTACTAGGTTTAGAGTTCAATGGCCATTGCTGCTTAGGTAGCAAATAGCTGTGCTAGTGATAGCTTATTAATTTCACAAAGATGAAAGGACAAGATTTAGAACCTCCGACTTGTTTGAAATTATTCTTGATGTAGAAGTTTGAACTTCTTTTTTATGCTGAAGAATCTATTCTATTCTATACAATTAATAATAGAGTCAACCAATGTTATAAATAGATACAAAGAATAGGTCTAGTTTCGGGGTCTAAGCAAAGCTTTTTAATTTTTATAAGCTTCTTATGGGCTGAGTATAGTATCACTCAACTTCTTAATTCGCTTGTATGACTTTCACCAGGCTTGTAAGGTAGAAACCAAGCATGTCAGTGCGGGTATATTTGAATAACAATCTCTTTTTCATTAGGAAAAACTCTAAATGAGCGAAGGTTTTCAAATCTGATTGACTAAAGGCTTTTTCCGTGTCAATTCTGACTGTGACTATGCCCCTATTAAATCGCCCAGGGTCAATCCAAGCCATTAATCCCTCCCTCCACTGCTTGCTCTCTGAAATCTCTATTTGATGGTTTTGAGCGGTATCATAGCTCAGTTGATAACCTATAAGGAGGGGTAAGGAGCATGATGACGAAAGGAGAGAATAAGAAGTGAATAGAGTGATGGATGATACGTAACTTACCTTTTCAATTCAGCACAATGCCAAGTTATTTCATTCAAATTTGCCATAAACGTGGCTACTTCTGGTGCAACCTTTCAAATACCAGTGAGTCCCTTCCCTACCTGAGCTACACGAATGCCATTTATTTCAATGCTTTGGCCAAATGGGTGCTAAATCAATGTGTGTTTGGGCAGGGCTCAATCAACAAGTACGCTTAATCAGTGTTATGAATCTCATAAATTCAAAGGTTATTACTTTTATATACAAAGACTGTTCAATAAGCTTTCGCAAGTATACATTATATACAAACATGTAGAAAAACAAACACATCTTATTAGTTAGTGCCATCGGCTGCAAGACTCTTTGAAACTGAATGCCGCCTTTTTAAATACAGGACACACCAATCGATACATTATAACCTACCTTTTCTATTTTACATTCTTTAAGCGATCAACACATCTTATTAGTCGTAGTCACTTCCATTGGCTGGAGAGACTCCTGTAAACGGAGAGACTAAATCAAGAGAAGCTTAATGCTAGCATTTGTTGTTTACCAGTTCAAGTCTCTCGTTGTCTTCACAACTACAGTGCACGTGTCTTGGTCTTGGTACGAGCTGAGTAGGCAAGTTCCTCTCTGTTCATGCATGGTGTTAACTCACTATAAGATTCACAGCTCTGCATACAATTTCTTTCTTTTTTTTCTCGAGGTGAGCACAGGGACAACCTTCCCTATTTATAAAGATCGAAAGAATGACCTTCCCTATTTATACCTCATTTTAATCCAATTATAAAGATCAATGTGTAAGAAACGTTTAAAAAAAATATATTATAAGTTTTTTAAAGAATTTTTTTTTTTTTAATTTATAAAGGTAAGCTATATTTATAATCATATCTACTCAAAAAAAGTGAACTTAAGTTTTCATCTTCACCTCACTATCAGATCTACTCAAAATTTTGAACTTAAGTTTCTAGGTTCGCCTCACTCATTCTACAGAATTCAAAACATATTTTAACACAATGGCATCTGTTTAAGCATGATTATTATTTAATATTTGAACTTAAGTTTCCATGTTCACCTCATTACTAGCCAGACCATAGCCAGACCACATTCTAGAGAATTCAAGATATATTTTAATACATTTCCATCTCTGTTTAAGAATAATTATTATTCAAGATATATTTTAATACATTTCCATCTTTGTTTAAGAATGATTATAATTTAGTTTAAGGAATGTAAATTCTAAGTCCAAGATGCACAATAATATTTTTTATTAACTTGGATATCTTTAAAAATAATATACATTTTTTGTACTATATAAATATTTTTTTTTATGTAATTTGAAAATTGGACAATCTTACTGGGAATAGGTAGATTTTTTTAGGCACTATAATTTTGAAAAAAATCTTATCATAATTTTTCAAAATTCAGATTATCGTTCTCAAATTTTAGATGTCTTAGGGGTTTTGATGGTGATAAATTTATTTCTATCATCAAAATCACATTTAAAACAAAGTTAAATTTTGACTTTGCTAAATAAAAAATAGAGAATTCTAATAAAAAAATAGCCAATCTAAATCTTAAAATGTTAAGACAACATCATATTTTCATAAATACCCCCTCTTTATAACCAAACCCTAATCTCTTAGTTGATATGTTGGTTGAAAAGAGTTCCAAAATGTTCTAATTTTTCCATATTTGGAATGATTTTATAAATTTATAAAAAAAGATAATTTTTCTAAACTTACACTTTCCCACCTGTTGGACTTTCTACCTATCCCTCCTCTCGGGATCCCAACCCAGGTTCAGTTCCTTCTGCTTGGTGCAACAAAGCCCAAATATCGACCCGATAAATAAAATCCCAGACGTCAACACCTACGACAGAGATGCAATGTCACCCAAGACATCTCTCGTTCTGTAGGCTACAAGATATCCATATTTAGCAGTACTATGTATAACGACTAAAATTTTATGGAAGACGGTAGCACTATGTCTAACTGCTAAAATTTGGAAAGGAGAAGTCTAAACCCCCTAAGTTTTTGATTTGGTAGAAAATTTGATTTCTCACATAGTTCAAGTTTCAATTTTAGGTATAGTCTCTCCACTTCTATGCAGTTTCAAAGGTATAGTTCCTCCACTTCTAGGGGTTTAGAGGTTCTCTAAAGCTACCTAGAACTTCTAAAACTCCTTTTGAAGGAAACTTATTTTCACTTATCTAGTGATTTAGAAGTTTGATGTAACTTATTTTCACTTATTTTCCTAGACTTGCTTTCATCACATAAACTTATATTATCTACACACAACTTTCTCTCATTTTTTAAAACATATCAAAATTCTCTTTGCTTTCATCAGCGTTGGGGTATGCTAGTTTTATGTGTAAATGGGATTTCAATAAAAGAAAAGGGGGAAGCTAGGCCGCTATTTAGGGATAGGCATAAATCTGTGTTCGGCTACACCTAGCCGTTGTCCTCCTTTTGATTCCTTAAATAAATAGAAAAGACCCTCTAAATGCTACAGGGAAATTATAGATACAACTGGAAAACCATAGGTTAAGACAACTCGAAGAGAATAAATGGGCTCTCCTACCCTATAAAGTGAACAGGCTTGCCTAAAGGGAAAAGCACCTTTATTTATTTATGGCGTAAGATCTCGTTTAAGCGGCATGAGTAGCGACAAGTGCCATTATAGATCCACCAATAGTAGACCCAATTTTTGATCTAGTAGACCTCCATTAAGATAAAGATCCAGGTTCCCAAAAGCAATCAGAACATAGGAGCTATAATTAATTTATTAAACTAGTAGCTTACCTATTGCCATCTATGCTCAGCCTCTAGGGAAAATAGGCTTCGCCCGCAACTTAGGGTTCTTATTTATCCCATGGTCCTTATGCTTATCAATAGTTTCTTCACTGGCCCTATTGGTTCGTGGAAATGGTGGAATGATGGGATTGAAATGGTAGAAATGGTAGAATGATGGGATTCCAATTGTATCCAATTCGTTACCAATCTTTACCTTGGCACCTTCAGAACTTTTATAACCTTCAGCCAAGCGCATTGAGGATGATCAAAATTGATGGAATCTTATGGGCAAGGTCCTTCCCCTCCTATTTGAAGGTAATAATGTACATTATTTTTTTAGCAGTGCAATGGAGGAAATCTAGCTATCTATTTTTTAAACATAGATAAATTAACATTACTTGTTGCCGTAATAAAAGTAATTGGAAAGAAGTGTTTATTTAATGTATCTTAACTTATCTTATTTCAGTAACTAACCAAGAAAATAAGTAATAAGGCCATGAAAAACCAGAACTCTATAAAAGCAGAATCTATCTATCTATCTATATATAACTTAACCTCCTCAATATAAATATATATAATAGTTCACTTGCTATTTGAGTACAACTTCACAGTCCCTTAGCCTCTTCACTTCCTTAACAACTCATTCTCCATCTAAATTATTAGGTCAAAAAACATTTTAACGAGAAAAATGCTACCAAATGCTAAATTAGTAATACTCATATTGTAAGGCTACCAAATGCTAAATTAGTAATACTATAGATGCACCGGGTGGAGGAGAAGTGGCAACCCTTCTTTAATTCTATGGGAAAACATGACCATTAGTTATGAGGCTTGGTACCATAACACCCATACCATCAAATAAATTGATATCCATTGCTAGCTTTGAAGTTAGCTCCTTGGTGTTCATAGATTTAAAGCGTTCAATGACCAATTAGAAGTTGCCAAAGTGTCTTAGTTTTATTTTATTATGTAATTAAAAAATTTGATTAATGGTATATATGTTATCTTAATTTTTTGTTTCATGGCAATGCTAGTCCATAATACTTCATAGTTATTACTTAGTATAAGATTGTCATCTTAAAATATATATATATAAAATATATATATATATATATATATATATATATATAATTTGTTAAAAATGAATTTTACATATTTTAATTCAAAATCCTTTAATGATAATTTTAGTCCTATAAATATATTA
>LPNX010546566.1:265012-292505 GCA_001517045.1 Pseudotsuga menziesii | reverse complement strand
GGCTGAAACGCAATGTCAGGGGAGCCGGCATAAAGCTCAATAAGACAGGAAAAGCTCATGATAATGCATTCACAACTCGATATAAGGGGAGTCCGGGGGCATACAGGCCAGCATAAGATCAAGAGGAGTATGAGGCTCTTGGTAAATGTCATGGCAATACTATACAACAGACTCCCACACCCTAAAGGGGGAAACATCTGCATGGGCACCAAATGCAAATAAGGTGCTAACTAGGGTACCCATGTAAGGTGAGTCTCTACCACTCACATCATGCCACTTCTATAGCAGCAAGAAGGTTTCATGACATAATAGAGTGGGTTCGTACCTAAGGATATAGTGACATGGTCATAAGGTCATGCAAAATGCAAACGGTGGTGAACTTAACCTATATGCCAGTATAGACATTATACCTGAGATCAGTACGAACGGGTCAATCCAAAGGCTGAAACATCGCTGAAAACGGTCTTCTACATCACAAATTAGGTCAGAAACGGTCCAAAAAGGTTAGAAATGGTCAAAACTATAGGAAAGGGGGTAAAAATTTTCAAATATTTGAAAATTTTTCTATAAATAGTAAAAAATATAAATCATTTGAAAAGTTTACCCACTGGAGCTCTGATATTCAACTGCAAATTCCAGGAGATTCAGCTGGCGGAATTCACAACCGATTCTTCCAGGTACTTACTCATGTTCTGATCTTGCATTTTGATACAAATTTTATAATTTTTCATGGTCAAATGAATTTTTAATGGCCAAACTTACATGAGCGCCATGGCCCACGTGGATATTGAGGTTTTTTCCGCGTATAGGGCTGTCTATACGCGGAAAAGGGGCCTGAAACTGCATACATACGTGGTTGTTTTGAAAACAGCCACGTATGACGCCGCGCACTAAGATTTTTATGAATCTAATGGACATTTTGGTCAACTTCTCATGCAGGATGGTGCTAGAGTGGCGAGAACGCGAGCATGGTGATGTAGAGGACACAGTAAGGGCTGACAGAATGGCTCAAGAGGTTCTAAGAAGATGCGGACTCTACAAGTTTTGGTGCCTAGGAGGCTTGAGGGCCAAACCAGGACTACTACAGATGCTTGTAGACTATTGGGATCTAGACTCAGAGTCCTTCTGGCTAGACGGCATGTCCCTCACCATTGAGGTGGAGGATATCTATTTTATCACAGGTCTATCACGACGGGGTGAGATGGTGAACCTTCATGCCCGCGGAGGGCCAGGTCATGGGCTGACTATAGATGAGTACATCGCAGTATACTACTATCCAGAGACAGAGAAGGTGGGGAGCCAAGTCCCCACCAACGCTATACAGGTACTGGGCCTAAAGGCCATCTTACTAACGCTGGGAAGGATAGCAGGCTTAGAATCACTCCATCAGTGATGTGCTCCAGTCATAGATGGTCGGTATCATACACTCCACTACATAGAAGTGGCATGATGTGAGTGGTAGAGACTCACCTTACATGGGTACCCTAGTTAGCACCTTATTTGCATTTGGTTCCCATGCCGATGTTTCCCCCTTTAGGGTGTGGGAGTCCGTTGTATAGTATTGCCATGACATTTAGCAAGAGCCTCATACTCCTGTTGATCTTATGCTGGCCTGTATCCCCCTAGACTCCCCTTATATTGAGTTGTGAATGCATTATCATGAGCTTTGCCTGTCTTATTGAGCTTTATGCCGGCTCCCCTGACATTGCGTTTCAGCCATATAGCCCGAGCTTGTATCATGTCTAGCCATGCAGAGCCTTTATTTATATCTTTCGCAGCTTGATTCCCTTTTTACTGGGAGGGGATTTTCCCCCGAGTGTCGATATCCTACACATGTATCCTTGCATTGAGCATAGGTATGTTCCACTGCTTGGAACTAGTTTGTTTTCCTTTATGACACTCGTATCCTCCTAGTTTGTAACTATAAAGCTAGTTTATTCTTTTTTCAAGCTTTTCAAATAACTGAAAAAGACCAAAAAAAATCAAAAAACCAAAAATCCAGACAAGAAAAGATATTATCTTTGGCAGTTGTCGAGTCGTGTCGCCTTCGAACAGAGCACTGTATATCACATCCATTGGGTGGGTTATAGTTGGACTTTAGGAGCTGTACTCGTTATCTGAGTTTTATCTCCACCGACTAGTTAAGCTTCCAGTCCCTATGGAGCCTCTATTGATGCCTCCTGCGTCATAGAGATGTCCCAGTTTGTATATCGAGTCTATGCTGCCTTCATTCAGTCACCATACGCCATTATGCTCTTGTTTGAAGGAAGTTGAAACCTGAGTCGGCCATTCCTCAGTTATCTTGACTTTGCATGTCGGCCATTCCCGGTACAGTTACTGGTTCGTGCACCTTATGATCGAATTCTTCCATATTATATAGCCTTGCTGAGTACCTCGTGTTGGATGATGAGGGATGCCTTAATGCCCTCCTTCTAGCGGATTTCATCCCATCGACTTCAGATCATTTATTCTGGGATTGGAGTCTAGAGTCATTCTGAGTGCCTTGAGACTTGCAGTCATCAGTGGCAGGTTCTCTCGCCATCGACAGTTTTGGGAATACATCAATGTCCCCTGATCGATGGATTCTCTCAAGTGTTCAACCTCAACACATTTATTCACACTTGTTAGTTTGCACTCTAGTACCTTGATTCCCATTTTCATTATTGGTGGGTGATCTCGCGTCTGTTAACGGTATACATCAATGACTGGTAATCAGACGATGGACTACTATGTTCGACCTCGACACCTCTATTCGCATAGTAGGATATGTACTTGTAGCGGTTTGTGTAGAATACCTTCCAGATTGGTGGCATCCACTATATGCTACCTCCTTGATCGTGCCAGTGTTCATGAGATTTCAGCTCTCGTGACTTGTTCAAGTATATGTCATATATTTCCAGCCACTATGGAGATCTTGATCTGTTATATATCTTTAGCCTATGTGGAGATCATTGTACTTTGTATATCTTCATCATGGAGATTATGATCTATGTATATTGTACGTGGCGATGACCACATATGTTTTATCATGTTTCATGCCTATTCATGGCCATTGTACTCTTATGTATCCGGGATTGCTATATGTATGTGCAGTTATATGCAGAGTTTTATTATGGTACTATGCTGATTGGGTGGTTGGTCTTCCATTTGGGTACCTTCATCACTTCACTTCCGGGATGGACTTATAATGTAATTCGGCCATCGTATAACCCCTCTGATCTCATACATTAGGGGGCATCTGTTATAGCGCATTTCACCACACTAGGTGAATCACACATTGTATGGCCTTTCCCTATCCCGTTGCAGACTCATTATTCCATATGGACCATTTATTGTCTTTTGATGTATCATTGACTATCCATAAAACATTAGAAAAATGATATACGTGGCATTTTCCCCGATAACCGCGTACATACGCGGATATTCCCTCTATAGTCGTGTACATCAAGATGTGTACATAATCCAAAAATGTTGGACTAATCCTTGTCTTGAATCCGACTCATATGACTCCTGGCCTTCCATATGCCTTCAGATCACATGGATTTGACCTTTCATTATCACTTTGGAAAGCTATATAAGGAACCATTGAGACATTGAAAACAAGAAGAGAGAATTGAGAGTACCGAAACTATAGTCCATTATTTCCAGAACTATACTTGAGTCTGCATCCCTTTGTCTCTTTGGAGCACTGTTATGTTCTTCCCAAGCTTTCCTTTGCTAGTGAGCTTGCTATCGGAGTGATGGAGGATTGAGGTGGTGAAGGCCCAAGTGGGGGATTCAGTTTCTCCGGTTCGCAGACGTGCCGTCAGAGGTTGTCACTTGTAATCTCTGATTCATATTAATAGAAATATCTTTTCCTGTCCAGTAATGTGTATTTGAATGAATGTTGCATCCATTGGAATATGTCAAATGCTTATACATTATTGATTATATATGCTAGAATAGATCTAACACCATGAAATATAGTATGCTTGTATTGTTTACTTGTTGTTGAGGATGTGCTATAACAATTCAAGCTGAAGATTGGAAAGCTCAACGGGGATCTACTTCAACTGTCCGGAATAAGGTACGAGGTTCGATCATTTAGTGTTAGATGTTTTTAATTTCTATTGCATATTGGGGAAGATTGATTTCTGGAGTCTAGCTATCTATTGTGGCACCCCAAGCCATAGGAATTTCTCTCCGTAACAGCGGGGTCATAAAATCTAAAAAGTTACTTTTGCAATTCCCTTTCTGCATTTTTATTCCATGTTGTCGATCTCTTTGTGGATTCAATACTAACCGTTGATCCATGATTAAATGTAGATCCATGCTATGGCATTGTGGATTGCTTTGCATCCATTGATATTTTTGAGGATTCAATCTTAACCATCGATCCTTTTGCAGATTCAATCCTATCTATTGATATGTACGTTCTCGATCCTTCCAAAAGGTAGGGGGCCTAGAAAGTCATCCCATGCTCCAAGATGGTGACTTCTCATGGAGTCCAAGCACCTATCTCCCCCACAATACCTTTTCTCTAAGAGTTGAATAAGTCCAGTCAGACCAGTCCATATAAGAACCTACAAACTCAATTGTGTTTTCAATGTGGGATAAATCCCAAATGTCAAAATCAATCTACACCGTTGATTTCCTTGATCGAGCGATTGCTAAGTCTTCATATGGATTCAAGTATTTTCATCTATTTTGTTAATGATCCTATGTCTCTTGCATCATGTTCACTGGTTTTTCCACTTCTGAACTTCTTTTGACATCAATTGATAATCCACATACTGGATCCCTTTTCTTTTACTGAGCTCATCATGTTATTATGTCTATTAGTTATCCTTTTGTCATTATTGAACTCCTTTGACATCAATTACAACTATATTCTTAAAAATGGTGTGGGTTATGATTGTATGAAGGGGATTTGGGGAGAGAAAGGGATATAGATTGAGGCAGGGAGGGGCATTGGTTTCACTAGTAGAAAATGAGATATAAATGACCATGTGACCAAACAATTTGGTCACCAAAGTTTTTTTAAGGTATAAATGACCAAACTTGAGTGCACTAGTACATAATGATATATAAGTGACCAAAATCCACCTATAAATGACCACTTTTGATTTGGCGATCGCTGCTGGTTAATTTTTGGTCACTTATCACTGACCAAAAAAATGGCCTTTTATAGGTTGGTCATTTATAGCTTATTGGCTGGTCATTAATTTGAATGCATATTTGGTCATTAATCTGGTAATATGTTTGGTCATTAATTTGGTCATATGTTTGGTGATAAGAAACCAAAAATTAGCCACCAAAACTATCATTTTCTCATTTATATGCAAATTTTGGTAATTTTTTTGGTCACTTATCTCCCATTTGTTGGTCACTTATCTCTCATTTTTTGGTCACTAAGTTAGTCATTTTATATGCAAATATTCATTTATTTTTGTAGATAGGGTATGGAGGAATCAAACCACCAATATCCTCCATGTAAGGAAGGCGCTCTTCCATTGACCTAGTACCGTTGATATTAGAATTTTAATGCCATTTAGATCTCCAAGAATATAGTTCTAATAATGTTTGCATAAAAAGAATGGACAATGAAGATACAAACTGAACAAAACAAACCACATAGGAAATGGACAAGTATTGCTCAGGAATTTATAGTATCATTCACAATAATAATATTCGGTGTTACAATACTTTACATAGAAATAATTTGAATGCATAGGGTATGAATTCAAATAACCCAAGTGGATATGACTGTATATAACAGAATTTCTAACTCATGGTCTCAAAATCAATATCAAAGACCAAAATCAACTCCCAGATGTCCAACCAACTCAAACAAATAGTGACAGCTAGTTAAATTAGTGCAACTGAGTGTGTTAGGTGGGAAAAGGTGCCTACTCCACATGCATCAATGCATTATGAATGCAAGACATGTTCTAGATAACTGTTTGAGGACTAACTGAAAGTAACTGAGGGCTAACTGATACTAACTAGTACTAACTCCAACTAACTGAAGTAGGTTGGTGTTCGAACTCCTAGTGGCTCCTAAAATGTAGGGATTGGTCTAGGAGGCACCCAAACCACTGCATTCACATGGAGTAAGTGGTAGTTAAACTCTAGTAGTGTTCCCCACACTCCATTGACTTGTACATGTGTCCCCATTAGGTCAAGTGTACCCAATTGTACTAGTGGAACCAATTAATTGACTAAGGTTCCTAAGCTAGCCATTAATTAATCTACTAGACATTATGATCAAGGGAGGATTAATAATCCTAACTTGGACAACTGTGGGCCCTGGTAACAAGACCATAGATCACCCAATATACAATCTAAGAGACATAATACACATGAGGTAGGAAAACCTATTTGGAAAATCCCCCTCAAATAGGAACTGAGAATCAAGCCTTAATGCCCAAAAGAGACTTGAGAAAGGAAAATCTCTTTTCGGTAAAATACTTGGTAAAAATATTTGCAATCTGATCATCTGTCAGACAGTAGTGTAGTGTGATGGTTTTTTCATGCACCAGTTCCCAAATGTAGTGCATATGAACATCTATGTTCTTTGTCCCCTGCTTCTGAACAAGATCACTGGAAATCTCGATTGTACTCTAGTTGTCACAATAAAGATCTACTGTAAGTGAAGCCTAAATCCTGAACTCTATCAATATTCCATGCAACCAAACCTCTTGAATAGTTGCATTCACAACTCCCCGATACTCTGCTTCTGCTGAAGAAAATGCAAGTGTCACTTGCTTCTTGTTGGACCAACAAATTGGCCTAGATCCAATCATGAATACAAAACCCGAGGTGGATTTCCTATCATTTGCATCTCCTTCCGAGTATGATTCTATAAATCCTATGAAATCCAGTTGTGCTCCAGCAATAGTGGATCCCATAATCAATAGTACCCTACACATAGTGCAAGATCCTCTTTGTTTCCTTCCATTGCAGTTCATGTGGCTCCTACATATATCTGGAAGCAACACTCACAGCATAGGATATGTCTAGTATCGAATGAGTGAGATACAAAAGGATTCCAATGAGTTGTCTATAGAGAGTGTTGTTGACCTAAGGTGTAGAGCCACCTTCTTCAAGGCTAATTCCTGAGAGAAAAGGGAAGGGGGCTGCCTTGCAATCCTCCATGTGGAATATCTTAAGCATGTCTAATGAATACCTTGACTGTGAGATAATGATTCCCAAAGTCTTTTGACTTAATTTGAGACCAATGAACTGTATCAAGAATCCTAAGTCAGTCATAGTGAATGCTTTATTAAGGGAAAACTTGATGTTGCTCAATATAGAAGCAGAGCTTCTACTAATGAGAAATTCATCCACATACAATACAACTAGAAGCAAGAACCCATCATTATTCTTCATGTAGACATTGCAATCAGATTTTCACCTTTCAAACTTCTAAGAGATGAGGAAGGCATCCATCATGGACTGCCATTCCCTTGGGGCTAGTTTGAGTCCATAAAGTGATTTCCTCAGTCTACAGACTAAGGAAGGATCATCAATAAACCCCTCGGGTTGTTTCATATATATTGCATCCTCCAAATCAACATGGAGGAAGGAACTCTTTAGATGCATGTGGTGTACTTCGCATCTATTGGAAGCATCAATGGCCAATAACATCTTGATGGAGTCCATTCTAGCTACTAGATCAAATGTCTCATTGTAGTCCAAGCCTTGTACCTAAGAATACCCTTTTTCCACCAAACGAGCCTTGCACTTGGTTGTGGTCCCATCAACAACTATTTTTTCTTTGTAGATCCATTTGCACTATACCAAATTCCTTCCTGGAGGTAAGGGGACAAGTTCCCAGGTCGGGTTATCATGTAGCGAATCAAACTCCTCATCCATGGCTTCCTTCCATACAGGATCACAGAAAGCCTCCTTGAAGGATTGAGGATCTTACCCGAACATCATAAAACACCTCTTCGCAAGAAGAGCATATGTGTGAGATAGTGCTACACTCTCCTTCTGATACTAGGACCTCATTCTTCTTTTTTCATATGGATCCCCAGGACCATATTCAACTACTTCTATGACCTTATTAGCATGTTTAGGCTACTGGAATGGGGTAGATGCTAGATATGGATATATATCCCCTTGAGCTGTAATATCAATGTCTGCATCATACTGGGATGACTCCTCTTCTGAGTCTGAATCTGAAATGTCAGGATTTGAAACTGAAACTATGATAGGAAGTGAAATATTCTTTATACCCTCATAGGCTTTGAATGAAAGATGAGGTGATGCTGGAACTGTGTATGGCATGAAGTGAGAGAAAATATATGCCTTGGAGGCATGGTCAACAATTCCTTTTTCTACAAGCTCCCTAGTTGAGATTATTGTGATATCCACTGAGTCAGGTCCAAACACCACTTGCTTTGGTGAGGACGTGTGAGTCATCTAGTAAACATATAACAGATTAGCTGTGAGGGAGGGCACATATACGACATCTATGAACAAACCATGCTTCATTCTGATGGTGCTTCATCCTGCTGCTGGAATTTGGGAATTATCTCCCATGTGAATAGTGTGCCCCTCATTGATGTTGAGAGAGGAGAAGAGGTCCTTATAGGCCACCATGTGATTGGAGGCTCCAGAATAAATCAAATAAGCTGTATACCAAGGTAGTCCTACTTTTAAAGCATGACATCTTTCATGTTCATTATCTGAATTCTTTGATCTCGGTGGGGAAGCAATGTTATGCTACTAGATAAGAGCAGTCATCTCATCAAGTTGCTTCCTCATACAATGTTCTTCAATATGGTACCCTTTTCACAGTAGGGACATTGTTTCTTCTCAAATTTCTTCTTCTTAGAGCCAAAGGCTTCTTCAAAAGTTTGTTGATTTTTTTTAGGCTTCGAATCAGCTTCCTTTGGCTCCTTCTTCTTTGATTTCCCCTTTTCTTGTGCTTTGGAAGAGTCAGAAACTAGGAGATCTTGATATTTGGATGTCTTGATGACTCCCATTCTCATCAATTTGTCTTGCCCCTTGATTAAGGACTCAGAAAAAGAATCCAAGGAAGGAACCTTCCAATTAGAAAAGCTTTCCCACTTGGAATGAAATATGGAAACAAATATACAATACTCAGGGCCTAGCTTGTTGAGTATGGAAAGGACATTCTAATCATCCTTCCGATCTATTTCACATTGTCTGTATAAGAGTACTAGAGACTTGAATTTAGTAAATAATTACTCAATAGTCTCAAAAATCCTAGGATGTAAAGATACCAACTCATTCTTCGGAATGTGTCCCCGAAGCTCATCTTGTTTGTTAAACAAGATATCAAGCTTCTCCCAGGATTCTCTAGAAGTCCTCAAGCCTTCTAGGTGGAAGAGAATATCTCTGAAAATATAAGTACATAAGTACCCGAATGCTTCATGACAATGGTTCAGAAACTTGTTCCACTCTACCAGCTAATGAGGCTCAAGCTCCCATCCATTTATGATCCTGTGGTAGCCGTCCTTGCCCAAGGCCATCTACATATCAATCCTCCAATCAAGGTAATTGGAATTTGTGAGGATTCGTGGTTCAGTAGTCTGAGAACTCATAATTGCTCCAGCTAGAAGACTAAAAATACTTCACACAGGCTATGAAGCAACTGTCAATTTCATCGCAATAACACTAAAAAATATGAATTGTTAGAATCATGCTTTTTCTCCCATCATGAACATGTTTTTACGGTTTGTCATGCCCTCTTCACTACTCTAAATAAATCCTTAGCTAGCAAATTTTCATAGGGTACTTCTGTGGAAACCTAGCTGCTTCTGATGTTTGATGGGGAGAAACAAGCATGAAAGGCACCTGAGAAGGCTCTAATACCATATTAGAATTTTAATTCCATTTAGATATTCAAGCAAATAGTTCTAATAATGTTTGCAGAAAAATAATAGAGAATGAAGATAAAAACTGAACAAAACAAACCACAAAGGAAATGGACAAGTATTGCTTAGAAATTTACGGTATCATTCACAATAATAATATACGGTGTTAAAATAGTTTACATACGAAGAATTCAAATGCATGGGGTATGAATTTGAATATCCCAAGTGGATATGACTGTATCTAACTAAATCTATAACTCATGGTCTCCCAATCAATATTGGAGTCTAAAAGCAACTCCCTGATGTCCAACCAACTCAAACAAAAAGTGACAGCTAGTTAACTCAGTCCAATTGAGTGTGTTAGGTAGGAAAAGGTTCCTACTCCATATGCATCCATGCATTATCCATGCATGGCATGCGCTAGCTAAATGTTTGAGAACTAACTGAAACTAACTAAGGGCTAAGTGAGACTAACTAGTACTAACTCCAACTAACTAAATTAGGTTGGTGCTAGGACTCCCAGTGACTCCTAAACTATAGGGATTGGTCTAGGAAGCGCCCAAGCTAATGCATGCACATGCAGTAAGTGATAGTTAACCTATAGTAGTGTTCCCCACACTTCAGTGACTGGTACATGTGGCCCCATTAGGTCAAGTGGACCCAATTGTACTAGTGGACCCAATTTTATAATTAAGGTTATGTTGTTGCTGCAACAACTACCCAAATTTTTTTTTTGTATTTTTTAGGACCCCTTTGAAAGTATTATTTTTATCCTTAAAATGATTTACATTTTATTTTATCCTTTACATTTTAAGGTTATGTTGTTGCTACAACAACTACCCAATTTTTTTTTTGTATCTTTTAGGACCCCTTTGAAAGTATTAGTTTTATCCTTAAAATGATTTACATTTTATTTTAGTCTTTACATTTTCTTCACATCATTAAGAGGTCCATAGATTCATTTTTTCACCACAGAAGAAAGTGATTTTTGAGTCATTGCAGTGGATGGTTTCCTAGCTTTGAGCGGCTATGACAGAGTCTTCTTTGAGTCCAGGCCACTACGGTGGAGTCTTGTTTGAGTTCAGGCTGCTATGGCAGGTCAATTTTCAATTGCGAGCTACAACAATGGGCATATGTTTATATCAACCCCACAACGGATGTATTTTCGTGATAAAGCAGCTATAGCAGGCATATTTTTCTCATTGCATGCCTGTTGTTTTTAACTTCCTCTACTGGGGGAAACTTTGCGAATGGTGCCCATTATGGTAGAAATTTTTTTGTTTTATCTTTTGAATTGGTCTTCGGGAGCCACTACGGTGGGTGCATTCCCTAGGTTGAGCCACTATGGTAGATAGTTCTTCCGTTTTGACCCGCTACAATGGGTGGTTCTTCAATTTTGTTTCCTAAGTATTTGTCGATGTGCTACTGCTACAGAGGAGGCATTTCTTGTTAAATATTTGATCCTTGTATGACCCACCATTGCAAAGGATATTTGAACTCAGAGCTACTACGGTGGCTGACATCTTGTTTCCTCGCCGATATGATTTTAGTTTCTGAGCCGCAGTTGAAGGTACTAGAGGAGTTTGGATTTATAACCCGGTAGTTGCAGGTGGATCAGTAGGATTGAGCCGCCGCATCAGGGATTTTCCCATAATGAATTATCCACCAATGGTGTTTGTGGTCCCGCATGTACAAGTTTTAATAGTGATTTAAGACCCTTGAAAGTCCTTTTATTTACCCAAGTGCGAAGCATTGTTTTACCATTTTATTTTTTACAGAGAGTGTTGGAAGTTGGAGAGTGTTTCTTCCCATTCAAGAGGTTATATAGATTCCCTCATGGATCTCATGTGGCACATGCTCACTGGTCATTTTCAGATGCGTGGCGAACCTCTGACTGGACAGGTAGATTTCTAATCCTTGCTTTCAAGTGGTTGATTGGTTAAAATTGCAAAGATGTCTATCAACAATGCGGAGGGTAGGTTGGGTTATGTCATTTGCTTGTATTATAAAGGGGTTTTAGGCCCTTATTTTGTCATTTAGGTTTGGCTATTTCATTTTAGGTTTTCCCTAGTAGCAACTTGCCTACAAAACTTGTCCGCTTTTCCAAATGCATTTTATCGCATAGTCAGCTAGGTTTCCAATGAGTTTTCAGGGAGTCGAATTTTTCGCTAGCCTGAACCCATTTGAGAACCCCCATATACTTCTTTTTGATTGCATAACTGTCCTTCTCGCTCATCATCCATTCCAAGGAAATTTATACATTCATCCACAATATCAAATTTCTATTTTTATCGAAAACTTTAAGTTTCTTTTTTAACCACTCAAATGAAGGAAACCACAATAACAAACAATCACTTTCAACATGTCTAGTTTCCACTATGTTTTCATACTTTTGATCTTGGATTTCCTTAAAATTTTCTTCACTAATAGAAATTGTGACAGGCTGATTGCATTCTTCAGAAAACAAATCAGTACACCCATCTCCTTCCAAATAACTGGGATGATCATCTTGTTCAAGCAAGGAGAGATTCATATAATCATGTAAATATTTAGGTGAAATTTGAATCTGATCAACATGTAGAAGTATTCCTTCAACCACTACTTAAAAATCTGATTTCTATTTACTTGCATTTTCAGAAAATGAACATGTGGAGGGACTACAAGACTGATATTTTCCAGAATTATCATCTTCTGTGTAATCAATCACACAAGCATTATAACTTTCAAGAGATTGCTGTTGTGAAAAGGAATTTTCTGATTGGGAAGGGGAGGCCTCTTCTTGTAACAAAAATTCAGAAGTTGAATAATATGAGGAAGGATTTGATTGGCAATCACAACCTCTCTCTTGGTCACACAGAGAATGGCAAGAATGCTGGAAATCATCATCAGCTTCAGGAAGAGAGATATAACTGCTTGAAATAGAGCTTTGGTCTATGTCAACTTTAGTCAAGGAAGAAAATACTAATTGCTGGGAAATTTCTTGAATACCATGGCAATTGGCTTGTATTTATTTTTGAGCTGAATATTCATGTAAGATCTCTAAAACCTCTTCATCCGCATACTAGTCATCACCACACTCATCTTTCACATTTTCAATGAACTCTCTATCGTGTGTGCAACAATCTCGAAGTGACAACAAAGAAGGATAATTCCTTTTAAAATGTTCATGAAATATTGCATGAAAGTCTTTATGGGAGGATAAACTCCCTACTTGAAATCCCTCATACCAAGACCTTGCATATCCTTCTAAACTAAAAATGAACAGTTTCATTAAAGAATCTTCATGCCATCCCACTCCCAGCTTATGTATATGCTTATGAAATCTAAATAAATGAATGGAAGCATCATTACCCTTTTCATCATTGAATGTTGGAAGATATGTTTGCCAATCTACCAGAGGTATTTTACTGGGATAACCAAGAATGGAAGAAAGATTCATAGGATCATACCTTGTAGCCCGAGAATTCATATTGATGGTGTAGAAATTGAATCAGCTCCTCCAACTTTGTAACCCCGTTTGATAGTGGAGATACAATAGAACATTATAAAGAATGGATCCTTCGCAGATGGAGTCACCAGGTGAAAAGATACATGACCTTCTTGTTGTCTGACCATTGTTCACCATCAACAGTCAAATCTAAATCCTTCATTCAAATCCCATGGATATTTGAAACCTCTCCCCATATTTGTCTTTCTAACCACCGCTTTCCCCAGTGCAGTCACCTTCCAGAATCTTTCAGTGGAGTCACCAGGGAAAATGATACAACCTTCTTCACATGTAAGAATCTCTATTTTCCCATAGAAATATATTATCCTTTGAATCTTTGTTGTTCTTCGAAGGGATGATATTCAATCTCATCCCTGGAAATGGCGCCAGTTTGTTAGCACTGGAATTGAGCCAAAGGTTGTGGAAAGCCCACTCCTAGGTCACAATAGAACCAATTTCGAAGAGAGAGCTGTCCGTCTGCTCTTTCGAGAGGGGTCTCTCACCAAATATTAACAATGCTAGATATATACAAGTAAAACTATAAATTGTTTGTAAAATTGGTTGAAACAAGACATAGAACCATTGGGAAATGGAGTCAAGATGTGTAACAGAAATAAACAGAACTTATGCAAGCGATTTCAACATAGAGGCAAGATAGCCATTCAATCAAAGTCAAATTATAATTTTCTGGTGGAAAAGAAGAACATGAACAAACCATCAACCCAGAGCATTGGAAAATGAATTATGTATTAACTTTAGAAGGAAGCTTTTGTAAATATCTTAAACAACAGAAGGAGCATAGCATGTATGAATTCCAAAATGTTATACACTTATTTCAGAAATGAAAGAAAACATAATGGAAGAGATAAGTTGGAAAAAAATTCACATGAGAAAGGAAGCAACAGACTGTAATACAAACAACACATGAATCCTTGTGTAAAACGCCGACCTCAACTCTGCAACTTTAAAATACTCTCGAAAGCATACATTGCAAAATTACATCGGTTCCAACCCTTTCTCCTTCTTCAGGAGGTATATTTATAGTATTTTGGACTTCCTAAACCAAAATTCAGGAATCAAAATTTGTTACAAACTTAAGAACAACTTCTAACAAACTTCGGACGTGGCCTACACGCCACGATTCACATAAGACAAAAATAAAATGCGGACTACTTGAAAAACAGGCTTAAAAGCACCTCCTACATATCCCAAATGGTGATATTTGTGCAAAAAATGAAATACATTTTTTTAACTGGAAATGTTCCCAAAAAAACCCATTTCTTCGTTTCCTCTCATTCAGCTCCCACTCCTCGAGATCTAATTTTGAAACTGATGACTCAGACAGTAAACCTATAAATTTATGGAAAAATACCCTATGAATATCCTTTAAATTATCCAAACCTGTGATACATGTGTACAAATTGAAGAAGGTTTTTGAATTTGGACCTGTTATGAAGACAAACCTCTCTCATTTTCCTAAAATTAAACTCCATTTGGCTAAAACAATTCTTTGAATTTGATGTCTGAAACAGTCCTTTGGAAAACTTGAAAATGGCCTATAGAACTCACTTTGGTTCTCCTCACCATAGGATCTATGGAAAAAATGAAGGATCTTATTGAACATGATCCCGTCCTTAAGAGAAACCTCATTCAATTCTGGAAAATGCTTTATGGTGTTCCAGAAATAATTGATTGAAATAACTGACTAAAACAATCATTAAAAGTCTGGAAAGATTCTCTCTGAAGCTGACTTCAATTATCTCAATCCATAGAACCTGTGTAAAAAATGAGAGAGGTTATTCTATATAAGTGTGCTATGAATAAAAACCTCTCTCAGTTTCTGAAAAATCATCTTCTTTTGGTGGGAAAAATTGATTTAAAATGATGACCAAAAGGACTATTTTCCTAAAAAACAACCATGCTCTTCGGCTTTAATTCTGAATTGAGCTCATTTGATCCACAAGTAGTACAATGTTCATGAGCATTGTTTTTCCAACTTGCCTTCAAATTTACCAAGGAAAATTATTTTAAGAGGTTGATCAGTTTTACCGGATAATGGATGCTTACTACGTGTGTGAACTTGCATGCGGCATAAAAATTTCGCTAATCACAAAACCTAATTTCTCCTTTTTAATTGACAACGTGAAATCTGTTTTATCTATGGATTTTCCTCTGCTCCCAATCTAACCGTTAAAACTATGATGTCCCCAGTTTTGACCCCGGTTACATTAAAATATACATGATGTATATATTGTAATTAATCATGGTGTGGAGCTAAAGGAAAAATCTCCACCATCGATTTGATTGTGTATGTTTCGGCAATAGGGATCGTTGCCAATGGTATATCGTGCTATCCAACACATTATAGTTTTGGGAATCATGTAAATATGTACATCAATTAAAATAAAACTATAGCCAGCTATAACGGTGCAACGTTGAGTGAAAAGGGCATGATTCCTAACATTAAGGGGGAGTTGTCCAACTCGTGGGGGTCATTGGGAGTTTGACATGTGTCGGCCATCCATTTAAACTTATGTTGTCTATTAGTTGGGAGTAGTTATTGCTGAGTAGTGGTGGATGGGGCAAGACTGTTAGTCCTGTCCCACATGCCCACTCCACAAGAAGAATCTCCTCTTCACGTTGCATGGGTTAGAGGAAACATGCACTCCACTCTTCCATGATCCTACTTCTAGGGAGGTTCTGGGTCTTGCTCACTCTCACGCAGAGGGGTGCAAATTTTTCTTCCCACCACGAGTCATTCTGGACATCCTCACATAGAGAGAGATTATGTTTCCTCATGCGTGCACCTTTTAGGGGATTTCCCATCACTTGCTCATCTCACACAGGAGCCATAGGGTCTGCTCCAGAACTTTTGTCGATTTCAGTCTATGCAAGTTTCTCCCTTTCACGCAGGGAGCTGGGAAAAGGGTTTTCTATTGCCACGAATTTCCCTATGCAGGGACCATTCACACTGGGGCTGTGTGTGTCTATGCATCCCATACCAATTTCAGTGGTAAGTGTATATCTCCTTACCGAGTGTGGTTGTGTATGTTATCAACTATGGTCTACGCTTATGTTTTCCCCTGTCCATGCTGGGAGTTTGGCTTCCTTCCCATTGCAGACTGTGTAATGTTGCCATCATTTCATTGTGAGATTGGGGCTATTGTCTTCCCCTTGTTTTGGTTTTCTATGTATGCAAGTACCTTTTTGGGTTTTTGATGAGTTGTTTTGGCCATGCTAGGGCCAAGAACAACTCTGAGTCGTCTTATGGACTTGAGTCATTTTCACCTTTTCATTTGGGGTTGTCACCCTGTTGTCTTCATCTTCTTCACAGAGCTGTGAAGTGTTTTTTGACTACGGTATGCACTGGTCAGTCTTCAGACTGTTGAGAGTACGATTAGAGGCTGGGTATGCTTGACAAAATTGGTGTTTGGAGCCACTCAGACAGAGTTAGACTACTGCCTTTCTGCTCCACAACCCTTGAAGAGTATTGGAAAGGGAAGTTAGGGCCCGAGGGACTGTGAAGTAGAGAAAGGAATGATTCCTAGTGTTGCATGCATGGATGCCTTAGAGGTCGGGGTTAGCTCTAGTGTAGGCGTCCTTATCTCTCCATTAAGGCCACTAGCTTTGCATTTATCCTTTCCTAGCTCCTTGATGACCTGATAAACCCTACTATGTGGGCTTGGCTGATTTTCTACCTTGGCTATATGTAAGCATGCTTTGACCCTTATTTCTTGAGGAATCGTGGCCAGCTCAGGGGTGGAAGTGTTGCTGAGAGATTGATGAGCATGCTAGCCTATGGTTGGGTGGAACATTGTAGCGACGTAGTTGGTTGCAGGACGAATTATTTTTAAAATAAGTATTCTTCACTATTTCCTATATGCATTTATATTTACTGATTAATGAACATGATGAACATGTGGTATGCTTGAATGAGTGTATGTTTCCTTCCGCTATGTATATGAATTATTATGCATCTTATAATGTTTTATGTTTTAAGATTTATATTTCAGCATTCAATGCATGTTCATGTTCATGGGGCTATTTTCCCAGATATTTTTCATGGGTTGGTAGTGTCCTCCTCGCTAGTCAGAGTGTTGGGGATGTTACAGTATGGTATCAAAGCTAAAGGTTGAAACAGGGGTCTGAATGGGCCATGAAAGGTCAGCTAGCAAAGGCAGTTTGTCCTCTGCCCAGTAGAAAAAAGAAGAAAACCTATGCATGACAAGGGAATTTTGGAAAATTCCTCTAAGTATTGGAATCAGCGGATCATTGAAGCACTTAGTCCAAAGTTCCGCCGATGCATCAGATCATTTAAGAAGAAGGTCATCTGATGGGGACCACCGAATAAAAATCTCAGAAATTTTTCTAAGTATCCAGACTGTTGGCCATTGAAAGAGTTTAGAGGATCGCTCCTCCAATGTAGCGGAATTTTTAGTCTGAATGCCCAATGATACGGGCCACCGGCGAACAACGAAAGGAGAGGAAACTTCCATTGGAATCCATCAGTGGAAGATCGCTGAAATGGAGGTGCAAGGTAGTTGATGAAGTCGCCACAATGTCGACGGAAAATAGTAGATGAAATATCCGACAGAGCATCGTAGGAAAACGACAAAGGGAAAAAAATTTCTGAAATTTTTCTAAGTGTTGGCCATCGGCGATCAATGGAGATCAGTCGATTTAATCTAGGAAAAGTAGCTGTTTGGGTCACCAATACATCGGTGGAAAATAAGGGAAGCTAGTTGGTTGAGCCATCGGTACAGCGGAAGGAAGAACGAAATGTTTCAAAAGTTCAGAATGTCAGGTCATCGGAATTCGATCAGTGATGATGAGCCACAGTGTCGACCGGGATATCCTGAAGGACATAGAAATGTCGACGAGAGTTAGCCTATGGAGCGGCCGATACATCAGTGGACGAAGAAGAGAAATTTGCAAAAATTTGTCTAAGTACTGAAAACATCGCAATGTTTTGGTTTTCTGAACAACCGATACGTTGGTGAAACTTAGTTGTTTGGATCGTCGATGTTGTGGTAAAACGTCGTCAAAAGATAGACGATGACAGGGCTGATACGTCAGTGAAAAATAGATGATGCAAGTGCCAACACAGTGGTTAAATAAAGGAAGTTTTTCACTGAAAATTATTAAGTATGGAAATCGTCGGCGGAATTCAGTTAATTTGATTGACAAATTTTAGAGGATGGAACCACCGATGTGGTGGCTGATGTTGGAAGAAATTAGATGATCAAGGGTATGCCATTGCGGCTGCCATGAGGACTAGCATTTTGATGGGTAGAAATTTCAACGGTTCTGATCACAGATGCCATCGTGGCCAGTGTAATCAATTGCCAATCGCCGATGATGGTTTTTGCAGCACTGATAAAGGGATCGAAAGCTTAGACAGATGGGGATCCGAAACAAAGGAAGATGCTAGCTATTTGACCGCCGATGAACAGTCCTTGGCATCGCCGATGTAGCGCAAGGCTTAAGGGTTCTAATCGCTGATTAAGTTCAGAAGGTTAGATGATTACAGACCCAATACAGTGGAGGAAATTAGATAAGTGGGCGCCAATGAGCCAAGGAGAAAGTTAGTGGTTCTGATTGCCGAAAGGAAATATATGAACATGTCACCGATGAGCACAAAAAAAACTAGAGCTTTTGGCTGCCGAAATGTTGGGAACTTAGTTGGAAAAATGTCCAATTGGGAAAAAGAAATTTTGGGGTTTTCAATTGGAAATTTTAGCAAATTCTAGCTAGTGCTCCAATGGGTTTTGCAGTGAATTCTCATCAGATTTTTCATTAGTTTCAGGACTAAAAAGGAAGAAAACCCTAGGTGGTTGAAGTTAGCATTTCAGACAAAATACAGTGGTGTGTTTTTCACACCAAAGGTTAGAATGAAGCATGTGGATAGGTGTTGGAAAGCTTATCTAGCAGGGAATAAGGGAGAGTCACCAAAATTTGAGTGTGGAGAAGCAAAGTGCTAGTGATCGCTTGAAAGAGAAATGTGCTGCTATCAATATGGACAAATCAAGGAATTGCATTCCTAGAGGTAGCAAGATCATGAAGTCAAACCAGCTATTGTGTGGAAAAAGGAGTTCCATGCAAGGATGAGGGACTTGAAAAGGGAAATTTCCTTAAACCCTGTCTTGCTAATTATGATTACAAGTTTTGTACATGAAGTGTATGAGGATGTTCCTAGCATGCATAAGATATTACATGTTGGTAAGAATAGTGAGAATTATACATTTATAATGAGCCACTAATGATAATTATTGCATTGGTAATGGAATTAGTTGAAAAACCAACGACAAGAGGGACATGGCTGAATATGTTGCTGATGTTGACGAATGTGACTAGTAACCCTATGGAGAAAGGGATAAGGCAACAAGTCCAGAATCAAAGTTGGTGAGCAAATTCTGCAACCTCTTGCAAAGGACCAACCAAACTAGTAATGGAAGGGGTGTAAGTAGGACCCATGAAGGTAAGAGTTTAATTATGACAATTGCATGAAGTAAGAAGTCTCATACCATGTGGGTATTTGAATTTTATACTGCATTAATAGAGAAATGGGTCGTGCCTATTTTATGTTGTTATGATCTTAGTAGCCCAAGGGAAGTAAGCACTGATGATCTTGATTATAGTAATGCATCCTATATGAAGTAGTCATGGTTAGGCCATTCATGGTATGTTTGAAGGCATAGTGTTCCTGAATCAATGCAAGGTAGCATTGAGTGGGTATGCATTAAAATATTTTATAAATCTTGTAGTTATGCATTGATTGGATGCATATGAGGGATGTGAGTAAATGATTACGTAAGTATGGGTGCAAATGTTGTGATGCATTGCATGAATGCATTGAGATAGTGCATGTGATATATGAATAACTAATGGTTGAAATGATGAATTGATGAGAATCCTAGAACCATTTCAAGAACTGTTATGAATGCAGGATAGTAAGTGCATGAAGAGGGTAGTCAAGATGAAGTGGCTACCGAAAATGCTCTATGGAAGAGCAAGGTGGTACAAATGATAGGCTTGTGAAGTAAGGAGTATCTAAACATTTCATTTAATTGCATAAATGATGTGACTATACCCTGTAATTTAAAGTATGATAATGATTTCATGAAGTAAATGAGTTTTGGAAATATTAATGTGGTAAACAGTTGGAAATGTTTGAATTTTATAAATTCTGAAAATGCTTCAGTGATGGTTGCAGCAATGAAAATGTTATATGAATCCAGAATCACCAAGTGTTTGGCTAATTGAAGTCCAGGTTTGAGGTAGATTGTTCGAAGCATGGCAATAATAGTAAGACCATGGAAAACGCCAGAATCCAGCATGTGAAAGAGCCAAACCTTATGAGAAGAGTATCATGGCTGTGAAAATAGTTTGTATGCCTAATAGGTTGTTAAATTTGAATTTGTGAATTTAGGATTTGAGAAATTACTGACAACTACTAATCACTATCATCTTGCATAAGATTGTGTCGGGAAAAGGCATTGTAAGTAAGTATTCATGTAATGCTAGTAAGCATGAAATTATAATGGGCATAGTGGTGCTGCATACAAGATACCCACAATTTAGGATCACCTCCTTACCAGGCAAATCAATTTATGTAGTAGACTCAGTTCCAAATTCACATTGAATTTAATTACTAATGTCATTGCTTGGTTATGGAACAATCAATTTGGATTGTATTATCAGAAAATGATTGACTATTTGGCTACTTGGTGAATGTGCCAGGGGTACACATTGCAGGAAGACCATGTGTGATGGCCTGAAGGAGCCAAACTTTATGGGGAGGTTCTCCCTTATCTTGGAAATGGGTTTCGGGTGAAACTCCATTGGACATCTCTGAAATGTCTCATCTACACTACATGTTTAGTAAGCAACATGAGTGAGATGGTGTAGATTATGTCGGTAAGACATGTGTGGATATGAAATGTAAAAAGGAGTGGGATGGTGAACCGAGGGACTTTCAACTCAGAGAAGGGAGCCCCCATTCCTCCTTAACAAAGGAAAACTGCTTTGGCAAATGGATAAGTGTTCGATGACCCTAACCAAGAATATGCATGCCAAATTGTTAAATTTAATATGCAGAACATGTTTTTGATTTTATTTCCATTATGACCGATTGCTTGAGTATGAATAGGGCCTACATGGCACACACTGAAAAAGGGTGCACACTTTTCCAATGTCAGATCATGAAAGGATTTTTCAATATGATTACACCCTAGGGAGTGGACACACTCCTGGTGTCTCAATACTTGATAGAGAATGATATGAAACATGATTATGGTTTTTAGAGCAATAACACTAACAAATATGCTTATATTGTTTGTGCTATCAGGATAAACAGATGTACTCTAGTATTGTACACTGACTGGACAATGGCTTGAGCTCATCCTACCTTCTACTAAAGAGAATAGAAAAGGAGACATTCGCGAGGGTCTGTCAACTCAAGGAAGGGAGTGGTCTCTTGTGTGATGCGGGGTAGTGGAATTAGACATCACTACTAGAAATGAAACCTAGACATGGTCGTTTAATGTTGATATAAGTGCATGTGTTATTGTTGATGTCCTGATAAACCCACTTTGTTGGCTTGGTTGATGATTGGTTGTTGATATAAGTGTATTGTTGATATAAGTATAGGTGATTTGTTGACGGTCTGATAAACCCAAATGAAGGTTGGCTTGACTGTTCCCGATACATAAAAAATGATGTTGTGAAGCAGCCTGCATGGTGACCTAACATCCAATTCCATAGGCGATCCCGAGGCTTGCAAAGTGAAGTAGGATCCTGTGGACCATCGAGGAAACACACAAGACAAATGACTATTGGTTTATTTTGCAATTTCTTTCTTATGAAAATATATGTGTATATGATTTGGTTATGATGTTTTAAGCTCTTGTTTAAGATATAAAAACCGATGAGAATAAACTAAACATGCGAATCTATTCAATGTTTGAATATAGGTATCGCTCGAAGAGAGGACTACGAAAGCATCCTAGGGGTGGATGTGGACATGTGACTGTCCTTAAAAGCTCAGAATGAGCAGTAATAAAAAAAATTATAGGGATACTATGAAGGTCCTAGAAGCTAAGGCAAACCATGTGGGGAGGCTCCATCGTTGAGAGGTCTGAAATAGATCAGAGACACTGAGTGTCATGACCAAGAGGGATTGGTCCAACATTCACGGTGAAGTGAAAAAGGATGAGATCATGAAAAGCCACAGTGGTGGTGTGGGTTCCAGGATGGAAGAAAACAAAGAGGGAAACAAAACAAAAAGCTCTTGCTGCTCTCTCTTGCCTTTTGATTATATATACATATATTTATGCATTGTGAAAACAAAAAAATGTTGAATGCATGTATGACTGAAAATAGAATGTGTGTATTTGCTTAAAGTAAACTGTGAATGTTGGAATAGTTAATTCCTTGCCTAGGAAGGGACATGAATGAGCACATGTGCCTATTGGGACGACATGAAAAATATGAAAGTCTCCTTGATGAGAAATGCACTGTCATGCTAATTGGGCAATTATTTGACTTATATTAGTGCCTATATTATGCTTGGTCTGACAGAATTTGAATGATGCATTTCATAGGTGAGAAAAGTGAATTCCAGTGGTGCACATTGATCATGGCAGCAAACCAAAAGCTGTAGGACTTGGCTGGAAGTCTCCTTCAAACGATTTCTAGGACCCAAGAGAATCTTAGAGAGATGCTCAAGATACAAAAAAGGCAGAATGAGATGAACCACCAAAATTTGCAAGACTCTATTGGTTTGGAAAAGGGGGTAAAAAGTCTTCTCGAGGTAATCCGTAAGGGCAAGGAAAGTGGATCAATGATGGGGCATTCATCTAAGCAATCCATTGAGAAATGTGCCAGGCATGAAAACTCAAAGGAAATTGAGTAGGTAAAGATGAAGTAGCCATCGAAATGTTGGAAATATGGAGGACATCATTTACACTCAGACTGCCCAACGAGGGAACATAAAGAGGGTAGCAGAAATGAAGTTCCTAGACTTGGGGATGAGCCAAAAGTTGAGAAGCTTGCAGAAGCCAAGGGGCTTGGTCCTGAAAGTTCAAAGTAAATAATTGAACATGGGACAGATATGAAAAATTTTGAAATTTTGATGTGCAAATTTTATATGTATTCCTATGTATTGGAACACCAAGGACGGTGTTATTCCAAGGAGGAGGGTATTGTGATGTCCCCGGTTTTGACCTTGGTTACATTAAAAGATGCATGATGTATATATTGTAATTAATTGTGGTGTGAAGCTAAAGGAAAAATCCCCTCCATCGATTTGGTTATGTATGTTTCGACAATAGGGATCATTGCCGATGGTATATCGTTCTATCCGACACATTATAGTTTTGGGCATCATGTAAATATGCACATCAATTAAAACAACCTATAGCTAGCTATGACGGTTCAAAATTGAGTGGAAAGGGCATTATTCCTAAGGTTAAGGGGGTGTTGTCCAACCCACGGGGGTCATTGGGAGTTTTCGATGTGTCATCCACCCATTTAAACTTTTGTTTTCTATTAGTTGGGAGTTGTTATTGTTGAGTTGTGGTGGGTGTGGCAAGACTATCAGTCCTTTCCCACGTTCCCACTCCACTAGTAGACTCTGCTCTTCATGTTGTGTGGGGCAAAGGAAACATGCACTCCACTCTTCCATGATCCCACTTCTGGGGATGTTTTGGGTCTTGCTCACTCTCATACAGAGGGGTGTGGGTTTTTCCTCCCACCGCGAGTCATTTTGGACATCCTCACGTAGAGAGAGGTTCTATTTCCTCATGCGCACACCTTTTAGGGGATTTCCCATCGCTTGTTCATCTCACGCAGGATTCATAGGCTCTGCTCTGGAACTTTTCCCGATTTCAGTTTGTGTAAGTTTCTCCCTTTCACATTGGAAGTTGGGAAAAGGGTTTACTATTGCGATGAATTTCATTGTGTAGGGACCATTCATGTTGGGGGCTATGTGTGTATGTGTGTCCCATACTGATTTCGGTGGTAAGTGTATGTTTCCTTACTAAGTGTGGTGATGTATGTTATCAACTGTTGTCTGTGTTTATGTTTTCCCCTGTCCATGCTGGGAGTTTGGCTTCTTTCCCATTGTGGACTGTGTATGCAAGTACCTTTTTGGGTTGCTGTTGAGTTGTTTTAGCAATGCTAGGGCCAAGAACAACTCTGAATCACCTTTTGGACTTGAACCGTATTCAACTTTTCATTTGGGGTTGGCACCGTGTTGTCTTAATCTTCTTCACAGAGCTGTGAACTGTCTGTTTTATTGTGATTTGCAGTGGTCGGTCTTCAAACTGTTGAGAGTAGGATTAGAGGCTGGGTATGCTTGAGAAAACTTGTTAGAATAATAAACCCATATTTTACTACCTTAGACATTAATTTAATTATTTTGTTTTATTTTCCTAGATCATGTGTCCCACCTTGTGCAAGTTGTCATTTACCTATCCATAGTGGTCAAACTTGCCTTGTTTGACTCATTTAGCGCATGGAAAACCTCAAGGAATCAATTTTTCTTTATTCCTGGTCTCCTAGGCACCCTTCTACTTTTTCTGCTTTATTGCCTACTTTTTCAGTGTTTTAAGGCAATTGGGAAAGTTTGACTAGGTGAGGTGAACTAGTTTTTTGTCCTCTACATCCTCCACTCTTTCTCCTTGGAAAAGAATGTATGAGTTGTCATTCCATCACTCTTTATCTTGCCTAATCCTTTTTTCCAATTCGTGAGCTCCATGACAGATTTGGGATCAGCTTTTTACACCTATGGGGGATTTGCTTAATTTTAGTAAGCCTGCTTTATGCTAGATTTGAATTCCTCCTCATGCATTCAAATCCATCATGTAATTATTTAATACAACAACCTATTATTTTATAGGGTTGGCTATTGTACACTTATTGAATACAGTTTAGTGTTCAACTCATTATTCAGTCTCTTTTGTGAGTGATTTTGCATGATCAATTGATAATTGTTGTGAGTAAAATTAATCTATCACTGGGTTCAATTTCCACATGGTATCAAAGCCATTGTAGATCAATTTCTCTCCTTCATAATTGTTTTGTAGGTTCGACATCAGTGACTGGGAGCCTTCTACTGACAGCCGGGACAATTTCTGAGCTATGGATCAATCACAGAAAATTATCTTGACTCCCTTCAATTTATTTGAATGGAAAGTAGAGATGGAGATACTGTTGAGAGCGAAATGCCTCTACAGGGTGACTATCGCAATAGAAGAAGAGCCCAATGCAACTGCAGAGAAGATAAAATGGCACAATAGGAGGGATGAGGCCTATGGTCTCCTGTGTCTGAGTATTTCCAAAGACCTCCTTTTCCATCTTGATGGATTGACATCACCGAATGAAGTATGGGAGAAGCTTGCTAATATTTTTGGAAAGACATATGAGATGAGGGGACATCAAATCGAGAATGAAATGATCTCCCTGAGTCCAAATAGCTTTGAATTACTGCAACTCTATTTCTCCAAGTTCAAAGCACTTGTTTTGCAGCTGAAACAATGTGGGATCGAAAAGAAGGATGATCAGCTGGTCATGGACATTCTCTCAAAGCTTGGCCCTAACTATTCAATGTTTTTTTTTACCTTCTATGCCACAAAACTGATAGCTCGAACCTGGAAGATGCCTAGCCTTCCAGATTTCATGGAATCTCTCACACAAGAACAGGACAAGCTGGTGATGATGGGCACCATCAAACCATCCAAATACCAAGCTCTGGTTGCTGGATATTCGAAGGTGGATTCAAATAGAAAAAAGAAAGCTAAAAATCCACCTGAGCAGAAGAGAGACAAGAACAAGTTCAGGAGGAGCCACAAGGTTCCAAGAAGAACTACCAGAAGAAGAAAAACAAAGGAGAAGTGAGCAAGTGCGCATACTGCAATAAGGGCAATCACACTGAAAGCTCTTGTATGAAAAAGAAGATAGACATGCTGACCCAACTCCTGGAGAAGAATGGCATCTCCCTTCCAGACAGCTCAAAAAAGAGGGAAGGAGGATCAAGTTCAGAAGACAGAGAGAGAGTTCATGCTCTAGTTGCTGGCACATCAAGCTCACCTAGTTTCATCATTGATTCTGGAGCTTCAAGACACATGGTTTCAACTAAGGAGGCATTCACCTCACTGGACATGTCGAAAGGACCACCTATAGTACTAGGAGATGACTCTTGCACTGAAATTTTTGGCAAAGGGAGGATAGATCTTGATCATGGTCAGTTCAGCAATGTGCTGTATGTGCCTGGTCTCGCCTCCAACCTTCTATTAGTGTACCAGATGACTCACACTGTGTCCCCAAAGAAAGTCATATTCTCCCCTGATGAAGTTGAGATCATAGAGATCTCAAGTGGTAGAGTCATTGCAAAAGGAGTTGCAAATCATGCTCAAAAGGTATACATGTTCTCGCACTTCCTACCCTACTCAAACCCCTCTGCTCTTCTGATTCATGCTAATGAGGAAAGAAAGCTTTGGCATGAAATATTTGGCCACCTTAATTACAAGTATCTTTCTGATCTTAGTGAAAAGTAGATGGTCATAGGGTTTCCCAAGATAAAATTTTCCAAAGGAGTCTGCCAAGGTTGTATCCAGCTAGGAAAACACCCAGAGCATAAATTTGAGAGAGCTAGTCATGAGAGAACCTCTGCACCCATCGAGCTGATCCACAGTGATGTTGCTGGCCCATTACCTCGTATGTCCATGAGTCAGGACAAATATGCATTGACTTTCATAGATGACTTTTCCAAGTATTGCTGGGTTTACTTCCTGAAATAGAAGTCTGAAGTTTTTGGCCTCTTCAAAGTCTTTAAGGCTTTGGTTGAAAACCAGTATGGGAGGATACTCAAGGTCCTCATATCTGACAATGGTGATGAGTATGTCAAGTCTGAGTTTATTAATTATTATGCAAATGAAGGTATTCAGATGCAGCATTTGTTAGAATAATCAACCCATAGTATTTACCCACTTAGACATTATTTCATTTATTTTGTCTTATTTGCCTAGTCCATGAGTCCCACCATGTGCAAGTTGATAATTGCCTATCCATAGAGGTCAAACTTGCCATTATTGAATCATGGAGCACTTGGGAAAGCCTTGGGAATCAAATATTCTTTATTCCTAGCCTCCTAGGTGCCCTTCTGCTTTTTCTTCTT
>LPNX010546566.1:225480-263540 GCA_001517045.1 Pseudotsuga menziesii | reverse complement strand
GTGTGTTCAGTTTGAAGAAGAACCCCTTGCAGAAGTGGAGATTGGTGAAGCCTCTTCACCACCTGAACCTCAAGAAGTAATTAAAGAGTTTGTTGAACATGTTGATTCTGATTTATCTGATGGAGATGAGTTTATTGCAGACCCAAAAATCCCCACAAGTCCTAAATGGGAATCCAAGACACTACATGCAGCATGACAGTTAGCTGGGGATCCCAATGACCCAAGGAGGACTAGATCTCAATTTGAGAGTGGTTTGTGCATGAAGGATCCTGAGTTTGGTGAAAAATGCTATTTGATGGTGGAGTCTGATCCTCAAACATATGAAGAAGCAACAGGAGATCCAATATGGCAAGATTCCATGAATGAGGAGTTCAACTCGCTACAGAAAAGCAACACATGGGAGCTAGTGGATCTTCCTCCAGGGAGAAAACTAGTACAGTGTAAGTGGGTCTATAAGACCAAATTTGCTGCTGATGGTTCACCACTGAAGTACAAGGATAAATTGGTAGCTAAAGGCTACTCACAGGTTCATGGCATTTATTACAATGAGACTTTTTCCCCAGTGGCAAAGATGGATTCAATCAGGCTAGCTCTAGCCATTGCAGCATCAAGGAAATGGGAGGTACATCATATGGATGTAAAGTGTGCCTTTCTAAATGGTGATCTCACTGAGGAGATATATATGCAGAAGCCCCAAGGTTTTTCTACTAACCATTCTCTTGTGTGCAGGTTAAGAAAGTCATTGTATGGGCTAAAGCAAGCCCCCAGGGCTTGGTATGCCAAGATAGATAGCTTCTTGCTATCTCTGAATTTTGTTCGGTGCAAATCTGATTCGAATGTCTATATGAAGGTAATTAATAGTTCATTAATGATCATTGTGTTATAGGTTTATGACCTCCTTATTACAGGAAGCTCACAGGCTGAGATTGCTTCCCTAAAAGGAGCTATGAACCAAGCCTTCTCCATGACAGATTTGGGGCTCTTAAGTCAGTTTCTGGGGCTTGAGATTGCTCAAAGCAAAGCTGGAATCAAGGTGCACCAGTCCAAATATGCCTTGGATTTGCTGATCAAATTCAGAATGCAATATTGCAAAGCAAACAAAACTCCTTTCCTTTCAGGAGTAAAGCTGGAGGAAGATGATTCTCCACCGATGGTAAACAACACTTTGTATAGACAGTTGATTGGATGTTTATTGTATTTGACACATACTCGACCTAATATTTGTTATGTAGTCAGTGTTGCTTCTAGATTCATGGATCAGCCCCATGAGATCCATTGGAAAGCAGCAAAGAGGATCCTTAGCTTTGTTCAGGGAACAAGGACACATGGGATTTTATATAAGGCCAATTCTGACCTTGAGTTAATTGGTTTTACTGACAGTGATTGGGCAGGTGATAGCACTGAGAGGAAGTCCACTTCAGGTTATGTGTTCATGCTTGCAGAAGGGCCAATCAGCTGGTCAAGTAAGAAACAGAGTGCCATTGCACTCTCATCTACAGAACCTGAGTACAGAGGAGTTGTCAATGCAACAACTCAGTGTTTATGGTTGCAGGGTTTACTTGGAGAGTGTGGTTTCGAACCTGAGTACTCAACTACCATCTACTATGATAACCAGAGTACCATTCGAATCTGCAAGGATCCAGTTCAGAAGCAGAGAACCAGACACATTCAGATTCACATGCACTACATCAGAGAGCTTGTGCATGATGGCACCATTCACCTACTCTTCTGTTCATCTTCAAAACAAGTAGCTGACATCTTCACAAAATCATTTTGTGAGAAGACCTTCAGCAATCTCAAATCACTGCTGGGGATTGCTGATCATGCTATCAAAGCATGAGTGGAGAGAAGATTCTAGAATTTTGTTTTACAGTCCATGTTTAGGGGAGGATTTTCCCAAGTTGGTTTTGCCTCTTTCCTTGGTTGTATGGACATTGCAGTATGTAAAGGGTGACTAAGCCTTGTTGCTAGGCCCTATATTTTGATTTATTACTCATAAAGTCAGGCTTAAGGGGGGGTGTTAGAATAATCAACCCATAGTATTTACCCACTTAGACATTATTTCATTTATTTTGTCTTATTTTCCTAGTCCATGAGTCCCACCATGTGCAAGTTGATAATTGCCTATCCATAGAGGTCAAACTTGCCATTATTGACTCATGGAGTGCTTGGGAAAGCCTTGGGAATCAAATCTACTTTATTCCTGGCCTCCTAGGCACCCTTCTGCTTTTTCTGCTTTATTCCCTTCTTTTTCAGTGTTTTAAGGCACATAGGAAAGCAAGACTAGGTGAGGTGATTCAGCTTTGTTGCCTCTTCCTCCTCCACTCTTTCCTCCATGCAAAAGCATGTATGAGCTGCCATTTGACCACTCTTAAGCTTTCCCATGCGCCCTTGCTAATTCGTGGGGTCCTTGATAGATTTGGGATCAGCTTTTTACACCTATGGGGGATTTGCCTATTTTGGGTAAGCCTGCTTTATGCTAGATTTGGATGCTTCCTTATGCATTCAATTTTATCATGTATTCTATATATTCAGTAGCCTATGTTATTATAGGGTTGGCTATTGTACACTCAGTTAATATAATTTTGTGTTACAGCTCCATATTATTTCTCCATTGTTGATAATTTTGCATGATCAATTGTTAATTGTTGTGGGTGAAATTAATCTAATGCAGGCCTGAATTTCTATAGCATTCTATCCCCTACACACCACAGTAGAATGGTGTTGCAGAGAGGAAGAACAGATCACTGAAGGAGATGGCAACATGCATGATGGAGGCCAAAACTTTGCCACCAAAGTACTGAGATGAAGCTATATATTATGCAGCCTATATTCAGAATAGGGTTCCTCATAAACAACTTGATGGTATGACTCCCTTCGAAGCATGGAGTGGGCACAAGCTAGATGTGACCCATTTCAGGATTTTTGGCTCAAAGGCTTGGGATAGAATTCCAACAAAGAAGAGGAAGGCTTTGCAGCCCCAAAGCCAAGAGTGCCTTTTTGTTGGGTACTCTAAAGAATCGAAAGGGTACAAGCTGATTAATTTGAGCACAAACAAAACCTTCATTGAAAGGTGTGTTCAGTTTGAAGAAGAACCCCTTGCAGCAGTAGAAGTTCGAGAAGCCTCTTCACCACCTGAACCTATGAAAGTAAGTGAAGAGTTTGTTGAACATGTTGATTCTGATATGTCTAATAGTGATGAGTTTAATGCAGGACCTAACAACCCCACAAGGACAAAATGGGAAGCCAAGACACTACATGCAGCAGGAGAGCTACCTAGGGATCCCAATGACCCAAGGAGGACTAGATCTCAATTCGAGAGTGGTATGTGCATGAAGGATCCTATGTTTGCTGGAAAAATGCTATTTCATTGTGGAATCTGATCCTCATACTTATGAAGAAGTAGTAGGAGATCCAATATGGAAAACAGCCATGAAGGAAGAGTTCAGCTCACTCCAGAAGAGCAACACATGGGAGCTAGTGGATCTTCCCCCAGGGAGGAAGTTAGTTCAGTGTAAGTGGGTCTACAAGACCAAATTTTCTTCTTATGGTTCACCTCTGAAGTACAAGGCTAGATTGGTAGCCAAGGGCTACTTACAGGTTCATGGAATAGATTACAATGAGACCTTTGCACCAGTGGAAAAGATGGATTCCATCAGGCGAGCCTTAGCCATTGCAGCCTCAAAGCAATGGGAGGTACATCACTTGGATGTAAAATGTCCCTTCCTAAATGGAGATCTCACTAAAGATATATATATGCAGCAGCCTCAAGTATTTTCTACTAACCCTTCTCTTGTGTGCAGGTTGAGAAAGTCATTGTATGGGCTAAAGCAAGCCCCCAGGGCTTGGTATGCCAAGATCGATAGCTTCTTGCTATCACTGAATTTTGTTCGGTGCAAATCAGATCCAAATGTCTATTTGAAGTTAAATAATGGTTCATTAATGATCATTGTGTTATATGTTGATGACCTCCTCATTACAGGAAGCTCAAGGGATGAGATTGCTTCCTTGAAGGGTGCAATGAACCAAGCCTTCTCCATGACAGATTTGGGGCTCTTAAGTCAATTTTTGGGGCTTGAGATTGCTCAAACCAAAGCTAGAATAAAGATGCACTAATCCAAGTATGCCTTGGATTTACTGAACAAATTCAGAATGAAGGATTGCAAAGCAAGCAAAACTCCTTTCCTTTCAGGAGTGAAGCTGGAAGAAGCTAATTCTTCACCTATGGTAAACAATACACTGTATAGGAAATTGATTGGATGTTTGTTGTATCTGACACATACTAGACCTGATATTTATTATGTAGTAAGTGTGGCTTATAGATACATGGATCAGCCTCATGAGATCCATTGGAAATCATCCAAAATGATCCTTAACTTTGTTCAGGGAACAAGGACACATGGGATCTTCTATAAAGAAAAATATGATCTTGATTTGATTGGATTTACTGACAGTGATTGGGAAAGTGATAGCACAGATAGAAAGTCCACATCAGAATATGTTTTCATGCTTGAAGAAGGGCCAATGAGCTAGTTAAGCAAGAAACAGATTGCCATTGCACTCTCATCTATAGAAGTAGAGTACAGAGGAGTTGTTAATGCAGCAAGTCAATGTTTATGGTTGCAGGGATTACTTGGAGAGTGTGGCTTCGAATCAGAGTACTCAAATACCATCTACTGTGATAACTAGAGTACCATTTGAATCTGCAAAGATCCAGTTTATAAGTAGAGAACCAGACACATTAAGATCCATATGCACTACATCAGAGAGCTTGTGCATGATGGCACCATTCACCTACTCTTCTGTTCATCTTCAAAACAAGTAGCTGATATCTTCACCAAATAATTTTGTGAGAAGAACTTCAGCAATCTCAAATCACTATTGGGGTTTGCTGATCATGCTTTGAAGCATGCGTGAAGACAAGATTTCAAAATTTCATTTTACAGTCCATGTTTAAGGGAGGATTTTTCCATGTGGTTTTTTTCCTCTTTCCTTGGTTGTATGGACATGCAGTATGTAAAAGGGTGACTAATCCTTGTTTCTAGGCCCTATAATTTTATAATATATTACTCATAAGTTAGGCTTAAGGGGGGGTGTTAGAATAGTCGACCCATAGTTTACTACCTTAGACATGAATTTAATTATTTTGTCTCATTTTCCTAGATCATGTGTCCCACCTTGTGCAAGTTGTCATTTACCTATCCATAGTGGTAAAAATTGCCTTATTTGACTCATGTAGCACATGGGAAACCTCAAGGAATCAATTTTTCTTTATTCCTGGTCTCCTAGTCGCCCTTCTGCTTTTTCTGCTTTATTGCATGCTTTTTCAGTGTTTTAAGGCAATTGGGAAAGTTTGACTAGGTGAGGTGAACTAGTTTTTTGTCCTCTACATCCTCCACTATTTTATCCTTGGAAAGGAACGTATGAGTTGTAATTCCATCACTCTTTAGCTTGCCTAAGCCTTTTTTCCAATTCGTGAGCTCCATGATAGATTTGGGATCAGCTTTTTACAACTATGGGGGATTTGCTTAATTTTAGTAAGCCTGCTTTATGCTAGATTCGAATTGCTCCTCATGCATTCGAATCCCTGATGTAATTATTTAATAAATCAACCTATTATTTTACAAGGTTTGCTATTTTACACTTATTGAATACATTTTAGTTTTCAGCTCATTATTCACTCTCTTTTGTGAGTGATTTTGCATGATCAATTGATAATTGTTGTGAGTAAAATTAGTCTATCACTGGGTTCAATTTCCACAAAACTGGTGTTTGGAGCCACTGAGAAAGAGTTAGACTCTTGGATTTCTACTCCACAACTGCTCCACAACCCTTGAAGGGTATTGGAAAGAGAAGTCAGGGTGTGAGGGACTGTGAAGCAGAGAAAGGACTGATTCCTGGTGTTGGTTGTGTGGATGCCTTAAGATCGAGTGTGGCCATGTATGTTATCGATTGTTGTCTGTGTTTATGTTTTCCCCTGTCCATGCTGGGAGTTTGAATTCTTTCCATTAAGACTGATTGCTTGAGTATGAATAGGGCCTACATGGCACACACCGGAAAAGGGTGCACACTTTTCCGATGTCGGATCATGAAAGGGTTTTTCAATATTGATTACACCCTAGGGAGTGGATGCAATCTTGGTGTGTCAATACTTGATAGAGAATGATATAAAACATGATTATGATTTTTGGAGCAATAATGCTAACAAATATGGTTGTATTGTTTGTGTTGTCAGGCTGAATAGATGTAGTCTGGTATTGTACAATGAATGGACAATGGCTTGAGCTCATCCTACCTTCTACTAAAGACCACAAAGAAGGAGACATTCTCGAGAGACTGTCAACTCAGAGAAGGGAGTGGTCTCTTGTGTGATATGGGGTAGTGGAATTAGAGCTCACTACTGGAAATGAGACCTAGACATGGTCATTTAATGTTGATATAAGTGCATGTGTTATTGTTGATGGCCTGATAAACCAAATTTGTTGGATTGGGTGATGATTGGTTGTTGATATTAGTGTATTGTTGATATAAGTATAGGCGATTTATTGACGGTATGATACACCCAACTGAAGATTGGCTTGACTGTGCCTAATACATATAAGAGGATGTTGTGAAGTAGCAAATGTGCTAACTTAACATCCAAGTCCAAAGGCGATCTGAAGTCTTGCAAAGCGAAGCAAGATCCTATGGACCAATGAGGAAACGCACAATACATATAAGTATTGGATTATTTTGCAATTCTTGCTTATGAAAATACATGTGTATATGATTTGGTTATGATGTATTAAGCTCTTGTTTAAGAGATAAAAACCGATGAGAATAAAATAAACATGTGAATCCATTCAATGTTTTACTATAGGTATCGCTGGAAGCGAAGACTATGAAAGCATCCTACGGGTGCATGCAGACATGTGACTGTCCTAAAGAGATCAAAATGAGTAGCAATGAAAAATGTGCTAGTGAGAGTGTGAAGGTCCTAGAATTTGACGCAAATGATGTGGGGAGGCTCCATGGTTGAGAGGTCTGAAATAGACTGGAGACACTAAGTGTTGTGACCAAGAGGGATTGGTCCAGCATTCATGGTGAAGTGAAAAAGGACGAGGGCATGAAAATATACAACGGTGGTGTGGGTTCCTGGATGGAACAAAAAAAGGAGGGGAAAAAAAAACTCTTGCTGCTCTCTCTTGCCTTTTGATTATATATATATACATATATTTATGTATTGTGAAAACAAAAAAATTGTTGAATGCATGTATGACTGAAAATAGAATGTCTATATTTGCTTAAAGTAAACTGCGAATGTTGGAATAGTTAATTCCTTGCCCAGGAAGGGACATGAATGAGTACATGTGCCTGTTGGGAAGGCATGAAAAATATGAAAGTCTCCTTGATGAGACTTGGACTGTCATGCAAATTGGGCAATTAATTGACTTATATTAGTGCCTATATTATGCTTGGTCTGACAAAATTTCAATGGTGCATTTCATAGGTGAGAAAAGTGAATTCCAGTGGTGCACATTGATCATGGAAGCAGACCAAAAGCTACTGGACTTGGCTGGAAGTCTCCTTCAAACAATTTCCAGGACCCAAGAGAATCTTGGAGAGATGCTCAAGATATAGAAAAGGAAGAATGAGATGAACCACCAGATTTTGGAAGACTCTATTGGTTTGCAAACTTAGGTAAAAAGTATTATGGGGGCAATCCGTAAGGGAAAGGAAAGTGGATCAATGATCGGACATTCGTCCAAGAAATCCATTAAGAAACGTTCCAGGCATGAATACTCAAAGGAAATACGGAGGACATCATTTACGCTGAGACTACCGAACGAGGGAACATAAAGAGGGAAATAGACACAAAGTTACTAGACTTAGGGATGATTCGAAAGCTGAGAAGCTCACGGAAGCTGAGGGGCTTGGTCCTGGAAGTTCAAAGTAAATAATTGAACATGGGATAGATCTGCAAAATTTGTAAATTTTGATGCGTAAATTGTATATGTATTCCTATGTATTGGAACACCGAGGACAATGTTATTCCAAGGGGGAGGGGATTGTGGTGTCCTTGGTTTTGACCCCAGTTACATTAAAATATACATGATGTATATATTGTAATTAATCATGGTGTGGAGCTAAAGAAAAAATCCCCACCATCGATTTGGTTGTGTACGTTTTGGCAATAAGGATCATTGCAAATGGTATATCGTGCTATCTAGCAAATTATAGTTTTGGGCATCATGTAAATATGCACATAAATTAAAATAAACCTATAGCCAGCTACGAGGGTTCAACATTGAATGAAAAGGGCATGATTCCTAAGGTTAAGGGGGGGTTGTCCAACCCATGGGGGTCATTGGGAGTTTTGCCATGTGTCAGCCACCCATTTAAACTTTTTATGTCTATTAGTTGGGAGTAGTTATTGCTAAGTAGTGGTGGGTGTGGCAAGACTATCAGTCCTTTCCCACGTTCCCACTCCACCAACAGACTCTCCTCTTCACGTTGCATGGGGCAGAGGAAATATGCACTCCAGTCTTCCATGATCCCACTTCTAGGGAGGTTTTGGGTCTTGCTCACTCTCACATAGAGAGGTGCAGGTTTTTCCTCTCATCACGAGTCATTCTAGACATCCTCACGCAGAGAGATGTTATGTTTCCTCATGCATGCACCTTTTAGGGGACTTCCCTTCACTTCTTCATCTCATGCAGGAGTCATAGGGTCTGCTTCGGATCTTTTGCCGATTTTAGTCTGTGCAAGTTTCTCCCTTTCACATAGGGAGTTGGGAAAAGGGTTTACTATTGCCACAGATTTCCCTATGCAGGGACCATTCACGCTGGGGGTTGTGTGTGTCTATGCGTCCCATATCGATTTCAGTCTTAAGTGTATGTCTCCTTACCGAGTGTGGTTCTGTACGTTATTGACTGTGGTCTACATTTATGTTTTCTCCTGTCCATACTGGGAGTTTGGATTCTTTCCCATTATAGACTGTGTAATGTTGCCATCATTTGATTGTGAGATTGAGGGAGTTGTCTTCCCCTTGTTTTGGGTTATTGTGTATGCAAGTACCTTTTTGGCTTGTTGTTGATTTGTTTTGGCCACTCTAGGGCCAAGAAAAAATTTGAATCATCTTATGGACTTGAGCTGTGTTCACCTTTTCATTTGGGGTTGTCACCCTATTGTCTTCATCTTCTTCATAAAGTTGTGAACTGTTTGTTTTACTGCGGTATGCATTGGTCGATATTTGAACTGTTGAGAGTGGGAGTAGAGGATGGGTATGCTTGAGAAAACTGGTGTTTAGAGCCACTCAGACAGAGTTAGACTGCTGGATTTCTGCTCCATAACCCTTGAAGAGTATTGGAAAGGGAAGTGAGGGCATGAGGGACTGTGAAGTAGAAAAAGGATTGATTCCTGGTGTTGGGTGTGTGGATACCTTATAGGTCAGGGTTAGCTCTGGTGTAGGTGTCCTTAAATCTCCATTGAAGCCACCAGCTTAGCATTTAGCCTTTCCTAGCTCCTTGACAGCCTGATAAACCCTTGTGTGTGGGCTTGAATGATTTTTGTACCTTGGCTATGTGTAAGCCGGCTTTGACCCTTATTCCTTGAGGAATCATGCCCAGCTTGGGGGTGGCAGTGTTGCTGAGAGATTGATGAGCATGCTGGTATATGGTTGGGTGGAATGTTGTAGTGACATAGCGGGTTGCGGGATGAATTCTTTTTAAGATAAGTATTCTTGACTATTCCGTATCTACATTTATATTTACTAATTAATGAACATGATGAACATGTGGTATGCTTGAATGAGTGTATGTTTTCTTCCACTATGTATATGAAAGATTATGCATTGTAGTATGTTTTATGTTTTAAGCTTTATATTTTAGTATTCAATGCCTATTCATGTTCACGGGGATATTTTCCTAGAGGTTTTTTATGGGTTGGTAGTGTCCTCCTCATCAGTCAGAGGGTCGGGGATGTTATAGTATGGTATCAGAGCTAAAGGTTGCATCATGGGCCTAAATGTGCCATGAAAGGTCAGCTAGTAGAGGCAGGTTGTCCTCTGCCTAGCACAAAATAGAACAAAAACTGTGCATGACAAGGGAAGTTTAGAAAATTCCTCTAGGTATTGGTATCATCGGATCATCAAAGGACTTAGTCCGAAGTCCCACTGATGCATCGAATCACCTAAGTAGAAGGCTGTCTGACTGGGACCACTAAATAAAAATCTCAGAAATTTTTCTAAGTGACCAGACTGTTGGTTGTCAGAAAATTTTAGAGGATCGCTCCTCTGATGCAGTGAAAGTTTTAGTCAGAAGGCCCTTCGATATGGGCCACTAGTGAATGGCGAAAGGAGAGGAAACTTCCACCGGAATCCATCAGCGGAAGACCACCGAAATGGTAGTGCAAGGTAGTTGATGAAGTTGCCATAGTGTCGGGAAAAAATAGTAGGTGAAATATCCGACGGAGCATCGCGAGAAAACAACAAAGGGAAAAACCTTTTCAGAATTTTTCTAAGTGTTGGCCATCAGCAATCGACGGAGATCAGTTGATTTAATCGATGAAACACAGCTATTTGGGTCACCGATACGTCAGTGGAAAAGAAGGGAAGCTACTTGGTTGAGTCTCCAGTACAGCAGCAAGAAGAAAGAAATGTTTCAGAAGTTGGGAATATCTGCCTGAAGGATGCCAAAATGTCGGCGAGAGTTAGCAGATGGAGCAGCCGATATGCCAGTGAACGAAGAAGAGAAATTTCAGAAAATTTGTCTAAGTACAAGAAACGTCAAAAAGTTTTAGTTGTCTGAACAGTCGATACATCAGTGAAACTTAGTTGTTTGTATTGTTGATGTGGTGGAAAAACGTCGGCAAAATATAGATGATGGCAACGCTAATACGTCGACAAAAAATAGATGATGTAAGTGCCGACATGGTGGAGGAATAAAGGAAGTTTTTCACCGAAAATTCTTAAGTATGGAAATCGTTCGTGAAATTTAGTAGATTTGATCGACAAACTTTAGAGGATGGAACTGTCGATGGGGCAGCTGATGTCAGAAGAAATTAAATGATCGAGGGTCTGGCATTGCGGATGCCAGGAGGACTAAAATTCTGAAATAGTGGAAGATGCTAGCTGTTTGACCACCGATGAACAGTCCTTGGCATCGCCGATGCAACGCAAGGTTTAAGGCTTCTAATCGTTGATTAAGTTCAGAAGGTTAGATGATTACGGACTCGATACAATGGAGGAAATTAGACAAGCGACTGCCAATGAGCCGAGGAGAAAGTTAGTGCTTATGACCTCCATAAGGAAATAAATGAATAGGCCGCTAATGAGCACAGAGAAAACTAGAGCGTTTGGCCACTGAAATATTGGGAACTTAGTTGGAAAATGGTTCGATTGGGAAAAAGGAATTTTGGGGTTTTCAAGTTGAAATTTCGGCAAAATCCAGCTAGTGCTCCAGTGGGTTTTGCAGTGAATTCTCATCATATGTTTTAGCAGTTTCAGGACTGAAAAGAAAGAAAACCTTAGGTGGTTGAAGTTAGCATTTTGGACCAAATACAAGGGTGTGTTTTTCCATCATTCTAGAAGTGGTGTGGTTTTCACACCTGAGGTTACAATGAAGCATGTGGATAGGCATTGGAAAGCTTATCCAATAGAGAATAAGGGAGACTCACCAGAATTTGAGTGTGGAGCAGCAAAGTGCTAGTGATTGCTTGAAAGAGAAACGTGCTGCTATCAATATGGACAAATACAGGAATTGCATGCTTAGAGGTAGCAAGACCATGAAGTCAAACTAGTTGTTGTGTGGAAAAAGGAGTGTTAGAATAATCAACCCATAGTTTACTACCTTAGACATTAATTTAATTATTTTTGTCTTATTATCCTAGTTCATGTGTCCCACCTTGTGCAAGTTGTCTTTTTCCTATCCATAATGGTCAAAATTGCGTTATTTGACTCATGTAGTGCTTGGGAAACCTTAAGGAATCAATTGTACTTTATTCCTGGCCTCCTAGGCTCCCTTTTGCTTTTTTTGCTTTATTCCCTGCTTTTTCAGTGTTTTAAGGCAAATGGAAAAGATAGACTAGGTGAGGTGAATTAGTTTTTTGTCCTTTACATTATCCTCTCTTTTCTCCTTGGAAAAGCATGTATGAGCTTCCATTCCACCACTCTTTATCTTGCCTAATCCTTTTTGCTAATTCGTGAGCTCCATGACTGATTTGGACCCATCTTTTTACACCTATAGGGGATTTGCTTCTTTTTAGCATTCGAATCCCTGATGTATTTTATTTATTCAGCAACCTATTATGTTACAGGGTTGGCTATTGTACACTGAGTTAATACAGTTTAGTGTTCAGCTCCAATTTCAGTCTCTTTTGTGAGTGATTTTGCATGATCAATTGTTAATTGTTGTGAGTAAAATTAATCTATCACTGGGTTCAATTTCCACATGGTATCAGAGCAACTGTAGATTGTTTCTCTCCTCCAAATTTTTTTTTGCAGGTTCAACATCAATGACTGGGAGCCTTCTACTGACAACCGGGACAAGATTTCTAAGCTATGGATCAATCACATAAAACTATCTTAACTCCCTTCAATTTCTTTGAATGGAAAGAAAATATGGAGATACTATTGAGAGTGAAAGGCCTCTACAGGGTGACTATGGCAACAGAAGCAGAGCCCAATGCAGCTGCAGAGAAGATAAAATGGTACAACAGGAGGGATGAGGCCTATGGTCTCCTGTGTCTGAGTATTTTTAGAGACCTCCTTTTCCATCTTGATGGATTGACATCATCGAATGAAGTATGGGAGAAGCTTGCTGATATTTTTGGAAATACAGATGAGATGAGGGGACATCAAATCGAAAATGAGCTGATTTCTTTGAGTCCAAATAGCTTTGAATCCTTGTAGCTATATTTCTCCAAGTTCAAAGCACTTGTTTTGCAGCTGAAATAGTGTGGGATCGAAAAGAAAGATGAACAGCTTGTCCTGGCCATTCTCTTGAAGCTTGGCATTGACTATTCAGTGTTTGTTTTGACCTTCTATGCCACAAAACTGATAGCTCAAACCTGGAAGATGCATAGCCTTGCAGATTTCATGGAATCTCTCACACAAGAACAAGACAAGCTGGTGATGATGGGTACCATCAAACCATCCAAAGATCAAGCTCTGATTGTTGGAGATTTGAAGGTGGATTCAAAAAGAAAAAAGAAAGCTAAAAATCCACCTGAGCAAAAGAGAGACAAGAACAAGTCTTTGGAGGATCCACAAGGTCCCAAGAAGAACTACTAGAAGAAGAAAAACAAAGGAGAAATGGGCAAGTGCTCATACTGCAATAAAGGAAATCATACTGAAAGCTCTTGTATGAAAAAGCAGATAGACATGCTGACCCAACTCCCGGAGAATAATGGCATCTCCCTTCCGGACAGCTTGAAGAAGAGGGAAGGAGGATCAAGTTCAGAAGACAGAGAGAGAGTTCATGCTCTAGTTGCTGGAACATCAAGCTTACCCAGTTTTATCATCGATTCTAGAGCTTCAAGACACATGGTATCGACCAAGGAGGCATTCTCCTCACTTAACAAGTCGAAGGGTCCATCAATAGTACTGGGAGATGACTCTCTCACTGAGAGTTTAGGCAAAGGGAGAATAGATCTTGATCATGGTCAGTTCAGCAATGTGCTGTATGTGCCTGGTCTTTCCTCCAACCTTCTATCAGTGTACTAGATGACTCACACTAGGTCTCCAAAGAAAGTCATATTCTCCCTTGATGATGTTGAGATCACAGAGATATCAAGTGGTAGAGTCATTGCAAAAGGAGTTGCAAATCATGCTCAAAAGGTATACATGTTCTCACACTTCCTACCTTACTCAAACCCCTCTGCTCTTCTGATTCATGCTAATGAGGCTAGCAAGATTTGGCATGAAATATTTGGCCACCTTAATTACAAGTATATTTCTGATCTTAGTGAAAAGGAGATGGTCATAGGCTTTCCCAAGATAAAATTTTCCAAAGGATTCCGCTAAGGTTGTATCCTAGGAAAACACCCAGAGCACAAATTTGAGAGAGCTAGTCATGAGAGAACCTCTGCACCCCTCGAGCTGATCCACAGTGATGTTTCTGGACCATTCCCTCATATGTCCATGAGTCAAGCCAAATATACATTGACTTTCATAGATGAATTTTCTAGGTATTGCTGGGTTTACTTCCTGAAACACAAGTCTGAAGTTTATGGCCTCTTCAAAGTCTTTAAGTCTTTGGTTGAAAACCAGTGTGGGAGGAAACTCAAGGTCCTTAGATCTGACAATGGTGGTGAGTATGTCAAGTCTAAGTTTATTAACTATTGTGCAGATGCAGGTATTCATATGCAGCATTCTATCCCCTACACACCACAACAGAATGGTGTTGCAGAGAGGAAGAACAGATCACTGAAGGAGATGGCAACATGCATGATGGAGGCCAAAACTTTGCCACCAAAGTACTGGGCCGAAGCTATAAATTGTGCAGCCTATATTAAGAATAGGGTGCCTCATACACATCTTGAAGGTATGACTCCTTTCGAAGCATGGAGTGGGCACAAGCCAGATGTGACCCATTTCAGGATTTTTGGCTCAAGGGCTTGGGCTAGAATTCCAACAGAAAAGAGAAAGGCTTTGCAGCCCCAAAGCCAAGAGTCTCTATTTGTTGGATACTCTAAAGATTCAAAATGGTATGAGCTAATAAATTTTAGCACAAACAAATCCTTTATTGAAAGGTGTGTTCAGTTTGAAGAAGAACCCCTTACAGTAGTGGAAGTTGGAGAAGCCTCTTCTCCACCTGAACCTCAAGAAGTAAGTAAAGAGTTTGTTGAACATGCTGATTATGATTTTTCTAATGAAGGTGAGTTTATTGCAGAACCGAACAACCCCACAAGGTGAAAATGGGAAGCCAAGACAATACATGCAGCAGGAGAGCTAGCTGGGGATCCCAATGACCCAAGGAGGACTAGATCTCAATTTGAGAGTGGTCTGTGCATGAAGGATCCTATGTTTGCTGAAAAATGCTATTTGATGGTGGATTCTGATCCTCAAACATATGAATAAGCAATAGGAGATCCAATATGGAAAACATCCATTACGGAGGAGTTCAGCTCGCTCCAGAAGAGCAACACATGGGAGCTAGTGGATCTTCCACCAAGAAGAAAGTTAGTCTAGTGTAAGTGGGTCTATAAGACCAAATTTGATGCTGATGGTTCACCACTGAAGTACAAGGCCAGATTGGTATCCAAGGGCTACTCACAGGTTCATGGGATAGATTACAATGAGACCTTTTCCCCAGTGGCAAAGATGGATTGCATCAGGCTAGCCTTAGCCATTACAGCTTCAAAGCAATGGGAGGTACATCACATGGATGTAAAGTCTGCCTTCCTCAATGGAGATCTCACTGAAGAGATATATATGCAGCAGTCTCAAGGATTTTCTACTAACCCTTCTCTTGTGTGCAGGTTGAGAACGTCATTGTATGGGCTAAAGCAAGCCCCCAAGGCTTGGTATGCCAAGATTGATAGCTTCTTGCTATCACTGAATTTTTTTCGATGCAAATCAGATCCGAATATATATTTGAAGTTAATTAATGGTTCAGTAATTATCATTTTGTTATATTTTGATGACCTTCTCATTACAGGAAGCTCAATGGATGAGATTGCTTCCTTGAAGGGTGCAATGAACCAAGCCTTCTCCATGACAGATTTGGGGCTCTTAAGTCAATTTTTGGGGTTTGAGATTGCTCAAAGTAAAGCTTGAATCAAGGTGCACCAGTCAAAGTATGCCTTGGATTTTCTGAACAAATTCAAAATGAAGGATTGCAAAGCAAGCAAGACTCCTTTCCTTTAAGGAGTGAAGCTAGAAGAAGTTGATTCTTCACCTATGGTAAACAATACACTGTATAGGCAATTGATAGGATGTTTGCTGTATCTTACACATACTAGACCTGATATTTGTTATGCAGTAAGTGTGGCTTCTATATTCATGGATCAGCCTCAAGAGATCAATTGGAAAGAATCCAAAAGGATCCTTAAATTTGTTCAGGGAACAAGGACACATGGGATCTTCTATAAAGCTAAATCTGATCTTGAGTTGATTGGGTTTACTGACAGTGATTGGGCAGGTGATAGCACAGATAGAAAGTCCACATCAGGATATGTGTTCATGCTTGCAGAAAGGCCAATCAGCTGGTCAAGCAAGAAACAGAGTGCCATTGCACTCTCATCTATAGAAGCAGAGTACAGAGGAGTTGTTAATGCAACAACTCAATGTTTATGGTTGCAAGGATTACTTGGAGAGTGTGGCTTCGAACCAGAGTACTCAACTACCATCTACTATGATAACCAGAGTACCATTTGAATCTGGAAAGATCCAGTTCAGAAGCAGAGAACCAGACAAATTGACATCCATATGCACTACATTAGAGACCTTGTGCATGATGGCACCATTCACCTACTCTTCTGTTCATCTTCAGAACAAGTAGCTGATATCTTCACCAAAGTATTTTGTGAGAAGACCTTCAGCAATATCAAATCACTACTGGGGATTTCTGATCATCCTGTGAAGCATGAGTGAAGACAAGATTCCAAAATTTTGTTTTACAGTCCATGTTTAAGGGAGGATTTTCCCAAGTTGGTTTTGCCTCTTTCCTTGGTTGTATGCACATGCAGTATGTAAAAGGGTGACCAAGCCTTGTTGCTAGGCCCTATAATTTTTTGATATATTACTCATAAGTCAGGCTTAAGGGGGGTTGTTAGAATAATAAACCCATAGTTTACTACCTTAGACATTAATTTAATTATTTTTGTCTTATTAGCCTAGTTCATGTGTCCCACCTTGTGCAAGTTGTCTTTTGCCTATCCATAATGGTCAAACTTTCCTTATTTGACTCATGTAGCACTTGGGAAACCTCAAGGAATCAATTCTACTTTATTCCTCGCCTCCTAGGTGCCCTTCTGCTTTTTCTGCTTTATTCCCTGCTTTTTCAGTGTTTTAAGGCAAATGGAAAAGCTAGACTAGGTGAGGTGAAATAGTTTTTTGTCCTTTACATCCTCCTCTCTTTTCTCCTTGGAAAAGCATGTATGAGCTTCCATTCCACCACTCTTTAGCTTGCCTAATCCTTTTTGCTAATTCATGAGCTCCATGACTGATTTGGACCCAGCGTTTTACACCTATTGGGGATTTTCTTATTTTTGGTAAGCCTGTTTTATGATAGATTCAAATTGCTCCTCATGCATTCAAATCCCTGATGTATTTTATTTATTCAGAAACCTATTATGTTACAGGGTTGTCCATTGTACACTGAGTTAATACAGTTTAGTGTTCAGCTCCAATTTCTGTCTCTTTTGTGAGTGATTTTGCATGATCAATTGTTAATTGTTGTGACTAAAATTAATCTATCACTGGGTTCAATTTCCACAAGGAGTTCCATGCAAGGATGAGGGACTTGAGAAGGGAAATTTCCTTAAACCTTGTCGTTATAATTATGATTACAAGTTTTGTACATGAAATGTATGAGGATATGCCTAGCATGCGTAAGATATTACATGTTGGTAAGAATAGTGAGAATTATACATTTATAATGAGCCACTAATGATAATTATTCCATTGGCGTTGGCATTAGCGGAAAAACCAACGACAACAGGGACATGGTTGAATATGTTGTTGATGCTGACGAATGTGACTAGTAACCCTATGGAGAAAGGGATAAGGCAACAAATCTAGAATCAAAGTTGGTGAGCGAATTCTGCAACCTCCTGCAAAGGACCAACCAAACTGGTAATATCAAGGGTGTAAGTAGGACCCATGAAGGTAAGATTTTAATTATGACAATTGCATGAAGCAAGAGATCTCATACCATGTGGGTATTTGAATTTTATGTTGCATTCATAGAGAAATGTGTCATCGATGTATTATGTTGTTATGAGCTTAGTAGCCCAAGGAAACCAACCACTGATTATCTTGATTATAGTAATGCATCCTATATGCAGTCATGGTTAGGCCATGCATGGTATGTTTGAAGGCATAGTGTTCATGAATCAATGTAAGGTAGAATTGAGTGGGTATGCATTAAAAGATTTTATAAATCTTGTAGTTATGCATTGAATGGATGCATATGAAGGATTTGAGTAAATGATTATGTAAGTATGGGTGCAAATGGTGTGATGCATTGCATGAATGCAATGAGATAGTGCATGTGATACATGAATAACTAATGGCTGAAATGATGAAATGATGACAATCCTAGAACCATTTCAAGAGCTGTTATGAATTTAGGATAGTAAGTGCATGAAGAGGGTAGTCGTGATCAAGTGGCTGCCCAAAATGCTCTATGGAAGAGCAAGGTGGTACAAATGATACACTTGTGAAGTAAGGAGTATCTAAACATTTCATTTAATTCCATAAATCATGTGACTGTACCTTGTAATTTAAAGTATGATAATGATTTCGTGAAGTAAATGAGATTTGGTAATATTGATGTGATAAACAGTTGGAAGTATTTGAGTTTTATAAATTCTGAAAAATGCTTCAATGATGGTTGCAGCAATGAAAATGTTATATGCATCCAGACTCACCAAGTGTTTGGCTAATTGAAGTTTAGGTTTCAGGTACATTGTTCAAAGCATGGAAATAATAGTAAGACCATGACAAATGCTAAAATCCACCATGTGAAAGAGCCAAATCTTATGAGAAGAGTCTCATGACTATGAAAATAGTTTGTATCCTTAATGGGTTGTTAAATTTGAATTTGTGAATTTTGGATTTCAGAAATTGCTGACAACTACTAATCACTATTGGCTTCGATAAGATTGTCTCAGGAGGATGCATTGTAAGTAGGTATTCATGTTATGCTACTAAGCATGAAATTATAATGGGCATAGTGGTGCTTCTTACAAGAGACCCACATTTGAGGATCACCTCCTTATCAAGAAAATCAATTTCTGTAGTAGATAGAGTTGCAAATTCGCATTGAATTTAATTACTAATGTCATTGCTTGGTTATGGAATAATCAATTTGGATTGTATTATCAGAGAATGATTGACTGTTTGGCTACTTGGTGAATGTGGCAGGGGTACACATTGCAGAAAGACCATGTGTGATGGCTTGAAGGAGCCAAACATTATGGGGAGGTTCTCCCTTATCTTGGAAATGGGTTTCAAGTGAAACTCCATTGGACATCTCAGAAATGTGTCATCTGCACTACATGTTTGGTAAGCAACATGAGTGACATGGTATAGATTATGTCGGTAAGACATGTGTGGATATAAAATGTAAAAAGGAGTGAGATGGAAAACCAAGGGACTGTCAAATTAGAGAAGGGACCCCCCATTCCTCCCTAATGAAGGAAAACTACTTCGGCAAATGGATAAGTGTTTAGTGACCCTAGCTAAGAATATGCATTTCAAATTGTTAAATTCAATATGCAGAACATGTTTTTGATTTTATTTCCATTATGACTGATTGCTTGAGTATTAATAGGGCCTACATGGCATAAACCGGAAAAGGGTGCACACTTTTCAGAAGTCGGATCATGAAAGGGTTTGTCAATATTGATTACACCCAGGGAGTGGACGCACTCCTAGTGTCTCAATACTTGATAGAGAATGATATGAAACATGATTACGGTTTTTAGAGCAATAACACTAACAATATGCTTATATTTTTTGTGCTATTAGGCTACACAGATGTAGTCTAGTATTGACACTGAATGGACAATGGCTTGAGCTCATCCTACCTTCTACTAAAGAGCATAGAGATGGAGACATTCCCGAGGGAGTGTCAACTAAGAGAAGGGAGTGGTCTCTTGTGTGATATGGGGTAGTGGAATTAGAGCTCACTACTAGAAATGAAAGCTCTAAATGGTCGTTTAATGTTGATATAAGTGCATGTGTTTTTGTTAATGGCCTGATAAACCCATTTTGTTGGCTTGACTAATGATTCGTTGTTGATATAAGTATATTGTTGATATAAGTACAAGTGATTTGTTGACGGTCTGATAAACCCAACTGAAGGTTGGCTTAACTGTTCTTGATACATTTAAAAGGATGTTGTGAAGCAGCCTACGTGCTGACCTAACATCCAAGTCCATAGGCGATCGCAAGGCTTGCAAAGCGAAGTAGGATCCTATGGACCAATGAGAAAACACACAATAGAGATAAGTATTGGATTATTTTGCAATTTCTTGCTTATAAAAATACATGTGTATGTGATTTGGTTATGATGTTTTAAGCTCTTGTTTAAGAGATAAAAACCGATGAAAATAAACTAAACATGTGAATCTATTCAATGTTTAAATATAGGTATCGTTGGAAGCGAGGACTATGAAAGCATCCTAGGGGTGCATGTGGAAATGTGACTATCTTGAAGGGCTCAGAATGAGCAGTAATGAAAAAGGTGCTAGTGAGACTATGAAGGTCCTAGTAGTCGAGGAAAACCATGTTGGCAGGCTCCATGGTTGAGACCTTTTAAATAGACCGGATACACTTAGTGTCATGACCAAGAGGGATTGGTCCAACATTCACGGTGAAGTGAAAAAGGCTGAGAGCATGAAAATCCATAGCGGTGGTGTGGGTTCCAGGATGGAACAAAACAAAGAGGGAAAAAAAACTCTTGCTTCTCTCTCTTTCCTTTTGATTATATATATACATATATTTATGCATTGTGAAAACAAAAAAATTGTTGAATGCTTGTATGACTGAAAATAGAATGTGCGTATTTGCTTAAAGTGAACTGTGAATGTTGGAATAGTTAACTCCCTACCTGAGAAGGGACATGAATGAGCACATGTGCCTGTTGGTAAGGCATGAAAAATATGAAAGTCTCCTTGATGAGACTTGGACTATCATGCCAATTGGGCAATTAATTGACTTATATTAGTACCTATATTATGCTTGGTCTGGAAAAATTTCAATGGTGCATTTCGCAGGTGAGAAAAGTGAATTCTAGTGGTGCACATTGATCATGGGAGAAAACCAAAAGCTGCTGGACTTGGCTGGAAGTATCCTTCAAATTATTTCCAGGACCCAAGAGAATCTTGGAGAGATGCTTAAGATACAGAAAAGGCAGAATGAGATGAACCACCATATTTTGCAAGACTTTATTGGTTTGCAAAAGGAGGTCAAAAGTCTCTTGGGGGCAATCCATAAGAGCAACGAAAGTGGAGCAATGAAGGGACATTCGTCCAAGCAATCCATTAAGAAACATTCCAGGCATGTAGACTCAAAGGAAATTGAGCAGGTAAAGATGAAGCAGGCAACGAAATGTTGGAAATATGGAGGACATGATTTACGCCGAGACTTCCCAATGAGGACATAAAGAGGGAAGCAGCCACAAAGTTCCTAGACTTGGGGATGAGCCGAAGGTTGAGAAGCTCACAGAATCCTAGGGGCTTGGTCCTGAAAGTTCAAAAGAAGTAATTGAACATGGGACATATCTACAAAATTTTGAAATTTTGATGTGCAAATTGTATATGTATTCCTATGTATTCGAACATCGAGGACAGTGTTATTCCAAGGGGGAGAGGATTGTGATGTCCCCGGTTTTTACCCCACTTACATTAAAAGATACATGATGTATACATTGTAATTACTTGTGGTGTGGAGCTAAAGGAAAAATCCCCACCATCGATTTGGTTGTGTATGTTTCAACAATAGGGATCGTTGCCGATGGTATATTATGCTATCCAGCACATTATATTTTTGGGTATCATGTATATATGCACATCAATTAAAATAAAACTACAACCAGCTATGATGGTGCAACATTGAATGAAAAGGGAATGATTCCAAGGTTAAGGGGGGGTTCTCCGACCCATGGGGGTCATTGGGAGTTTGCCATGTGTCGGCCACCCATTTAAACTTCTGCTGTCTATTAGTTGGGAGGAGTTATTGGTGAGTAGTGGTGGGTGTGGCAGGATTGTCAGTCCTTTCCCACGTGTCCAATCCACCGGTAGACTCTCCTCTTCACGTTGCATGGGTTAGAGGAAAGATGCACTCCACTCTTCCACTATCCCACTTCTGGGGAGGTTTTGGGTTTTGCTCACTCTCAGGAAGAGGGGTGTGGGTTTTTCCTCCAACCACAAGTCGTTCTGGACATCCTCACATAGAGAGAGGTTCTATTTCCTCATGCGTGCACCTTTTAGGGGATTTCCCATCGCTTGTTCATCTCATGCATAAGTCATAAGGTCTTCTCCGAAACTTTTGCCAATTAGATTCTATGCAAGTTTCTCCCTTTCATGCAGGGATCTGGGAAAAGGGTTTATTGTTTCCATGAATTTCCCTATGCAGGGACCATTCACACTAGGGGTTATGTGTGTTTGTGCATCCCATACCGATTTCCGTGGTAAGTGCATGTCTCCTTACTGAGTGTGGTTTTGTATGTTATCGACTATGGTCTGTCTTTATGTTTTCTCTTGTCCATGCTAGGAGTTTGGATTCTTTCCCATTGCGGACTGTGTAACATTTCCATTGTTTCATTATGAGATTGGGGCTATTGTCTTCCCCTTTTTTTAGGTTGCTGTGTATGCAAGTACCTTTTTAGGTTGCTGCTAAGTTGTTTTGGCCATGCTAGGGTCAAGAAAAACTCTGAATCATCTTGTGGACTTGAGTCGTGTTCACCTTTTCGTTTGGGGTTGTCACCCTGTTGTCTTCATCTTATTCACAGATCTGTGAACTGTTTGTTTTACTGCGGTATGCAGTGGTCGGTCTTTGGACTGTTGAGAGTAGGATTAGAGGCTGGGTATGCTTGGAAAAACTAGTGTTTGGAGCCACTCAGATAGAGTTATACTATTGTCTTTCCACTCCACAAACATTGAGGAGGATTGGAAAAATAAGCCGGGGACTGAGGAATTGTGAAGCAAAGAAAGGACCGATTCCTGGTGTTGTGTTTGTGGATGCCTTAGAGGTCAGGGTTAGCTCTGGTGTAGGCATCCTTAGCTCTCCATTGAGGCCACTAGCTTAGCATTTATCCTTTCTTGGCTCCTTGATGTCCGAATAAACCCTACTGTGTAGGCTTGGTTGATTTGTGTACTTTGGCAATGTGTAAGCCTGCTTTGACCCTTATTCCTTTAGGAATCATGCCCAGCTTGGGGGTGGCAATGTTGCTGAGAGATTGATGAGCATGCTGGCCTATGGTTAGGTGGAACGTTGCAGCGACGTAGCTGGTTGCGATATGGATTCTTTTTACGATAAGTATTCTTGACTATTTCATATATGCATTTATATTTACTGATTAATGAACATGTGGTATGCTTGAATGAGTGTATGTTTGCTTCTGCTATGTATATGAAATATTATGCATCTTAGTATGTTTTATGTTTTAAGCTTTATATTTCAGCATTAAATGTCTCTTCATGTTCATGGTTCTATTTTCCCGGATGTTTTTGATGGGTTGGTAGCGTCCTCCTCGCCAATCAGAGGGTCGGGGACATTAAAAAAACCTATCTACCATTTAACATCATTTTGCTGATTTGAAAATTTAATTAATCCGTGCAAGTTCCTGTAGCGAAATAAAGCTAAACCATTGGATGATATGTTCTCTAATATGAATCATCGATCAATGTTTGGTTTGCAAGAGCTTTAATTATACACAATTCCTTTGGAAAAAAGCACACATTATTGGCATTATTGCTATCACTTATTTCCGTTTCAACTGAAATCCATTTCTTTGTATCTAGCGCTACATATGTTACCTTCTTTGCTATATCTGGATTATTATTTTTTAGCATTAGTACAATGAAAACAAGATCGACTTCTGATTAATGATTTGAAATAATGAAAATTTATTTGAGGGTATCGTAAGCTTCAAATTCACTGACAGGTTTATCGTAGAAATGCTCAAGATCTTGTTTATCAAGAAGCCAAGCATGATATTTGTACAAACCACTCAAAATGGAAAGGCATGAATTATTTGGTGCATTCCAAGGAATACAAGACTTTGTATCTTCAACTAATGACATTACCAATTGCTCCATCTCTGTAAATGAAAATATTATCTAGTGTTAATTTCTTCAATTGATTTATTGTAGAAATTTTACTTTAATCAATCTCCACATATAACTAATTATATTCTCTCCACCAATATGCATTGATGCAAAGAATTCCCACTCTTTTATATCTTGCTTCCTTTTGGTGAGGGCATTATCCCACATGCAAGGGAACACTTAAGTGTACACTATTTATAAACACCAATCATTTCAAATTATACCAAGGAATAATGTGTGTATTAGTCTCGGAGAGCTATGTGCTTGGACTTTGGTGGAAGGATTTGCTTGGTGTGTGGACCCCATGAAACTTGGTAATGAGTGGCCTTGTGCCAACAACATTTTTTATAAAAACTAATTTATCATTTTAATAATAAAAAATAATCTTGGGTAAAATATAAAACTTGACTTATAAAGCCAAAATTTATATATATAAAAACCCATGTTTATAATCTTTATTAAAAATGAATAAAAGCCTTTTTTTTAATTCATAGGAATTACTTTCCTTTTTCTCAAACCTTCTAACCTTTTTCTTGTGCCACTTTGAAATTTTTATAAATTTTTTTAATGAGGAGTGTTTAAAAACCATTTGATCATCAAGAGAAACTCATAATTTTTAGGCAATGAGGCTTACTACGGAAAAACTAAAATAGTGCTAATAGACCCCATGGACTACTTTTGTACCTTTGATGTTTCCAATATCATCCCTACAAACACCCATTATTTACTGTACACGACTTTTAATCACTTTCTCGTGTAGATACGTGGATATTACCCCTAAACACGCATACATCAGGATGTGTGCAAAAGGACAAATGTTTTTGGAGTTTTATCAGATGTGGATCCGAGTCACTTGTCTCTTGGCCTTCCATATGCCTCAAGATTGCTCAAATTTGACCTTCCATTACCCTATTGAAGCACTATATAAGGAACCCTTTGGATACATTCAAGAGGAGGAATTGAAGAGCAAGAAAACTATAGTTCATTGTTGTCGTAGCTTTCTTATACTTGGGTCTGCATCCCTTTGTCCCTTGGAGAACTTTGTGTTCTTCCCAAGCTTCCCTTTCCTTGTGATATTGCTATCGTGAGATGGAGGATTGAGGTGGTGGAAACCCAAGGTGGAGGACTCAGTTTCTCCAGTTTGCAAACATGCCGACAGAGGTTGTCACTTGTGTAATCTCTCATGTATTTAATAAAAATATATTTTCTTGTCCAATGATGTGGATTTAAATGAATATTGAATCCATTGATTTGTTTAATTGCGTATGTATCATTGATTATATATGTTATAGTAGGCCTAATACTATATCATATCGCATGCTTTCATTTTTTACTATTATTGAGAGTAAATTGCTAATGCAGGCGAAATTGGGAAAGGCTCAATAGGGATCTACTACAACTGTCTGGAATAAGGTATGTTTTGAGATCCTTTAGTGTTAGATGTTGTATTTCTCTTGCATATGGGGAAGGGATTGATTTTTGTAGTTTCTCTCTCTGTTGTGGTACACCCCAAGCGATAGGAAGTTTTCTTCGTAACAATAAGCCTTTGAGACAAGTCTACACTTGTCATCTCTCGGCCTTATGGAAGAACTGAGTTTTACCTCGTTGTTGGGTTGGGGTTTATACTGTGGGGTTTTGATTTTCCTTTAGGCTTGTATTAATAGACTTGTGTTTCTAATTATTAGTAAGGAATTTTTTCCATGGAGAAAAACTTAGTGCTCTTACAGGCTTTGTGTATAAATTATGTTTATGTAATTCATTTTTTGAATTGGGGCTTTAAGACTGGGCAGCACCATTTCTTGCAATGGTGCCATATCCCTTGGAACGACTATGTGAACTTGACTATGATTTTGAAAATACTGTTTATATCAATATATGTTGTGTTTTTCATTTTTTCAAAGGTTATTTAAACTATACTGTGTGTTACAAATTTATACTGCACTATTTGTTTATTACTGTGGGTTACATATGGAATTAAGCCTTCATGATGATTCTAGGTACTATTACTCCATTATTTGTTTTAGTTGTATGGATGGAAGATAGTGACATGGTACGGCTTGGGGCCATGCTGTCAATGGCATGAGCACCCTTCCATGGTAGTTGCGACAGCATAAAGAATTTTAGGATTGATGATTTCATTTTTAATATGTAATGTGGATTTAAAAATACACTGTGGGTGTAAACCCTTGGTTTATAGATTTTCTATGTAATTTTTTATTGACAAGGTTTTAGATTAGGATACTAAGTATTTGTTTTAAAGTTAATGAGTTCGTGCTTACAACATAGGGTGCAGAGACGAGAGTCTCATGACCTTGTCGTAGCGTAGTGATATTATTGTTGTAGCCCACATACATTATGTGTATAGCGTTGCCTTGATAGATTATATAAAACAACCCTACAGGATTTGAATCTTTTTTGTTTCTTATATAAAAACCTTGGATTGTTTTTAAAAGATTATAATGAATATTGTCAAGAAAACAATTCTTATGTATTGTTGTAATTACATGGCTTTAATCGTTATATGAAATAGATGCATGGTTGTTTAATGATTATTGTATGTGTTTATATGGTGGATTGTATTGCATATTGCAACCTAGATTTGTATACCCACAACCGTTGATACTACAACCTTTGTTTAAATTAAGGGTTTTAATATTACTTGCTTATTGTTATGTGATGGTTGTGAGTAGATTTAGATGGGACCTTTAAATGATTTATGCATGAAATTTATGATGTTGTTTATTTGAGTATTTAGGACTATGGATTTTAAATAGGAAGAGAGATTTGATCTTGGTCCAAAGAATGTTCACGATACTTACTATGTTGAGTATTTATGATGATGTTTAATTTTAATGGAGGTCGATTTAATATTTTAGCTTATGTTTAAATATATAGACATTAAAAGGTTTTTACTCGTTTATTTATCCTTTATTTTAATGTAGAATAATTATACCCTATAATTAGTTAATTAAATAGTACTAAACTAGGTTATAAACATAAAATTATTTATATAACACTTATTTCTAAACTGAGTCTATTTAAATATAGAACATGCCTCTTCTGACAAATTGAATATGTTAGTAGAGTATAAGGACCCAAAAGAACAAAGAATTAAGAGGTCTGAAATAAAACATAGTTCATAAGTTAAAACAAATTCAATAGGAAAACTATACAAGAAAAAAAACTAAGATACAAACCCGTGATAAACATTTATATAGGAACTAATTTTCAGAAGTAATCTTAAGAGAATAAACCATGGATAAATCTAACATAAGGACAATTTATAGCTTAGGGTTATACTGTAAAATTGTAAACCCTAAGAGATTTAAATAGAAAACATTTACATAAGGTAAGGAGATATAATATGAACCTTGATCTAACTCATCCATCAATTTATGATAGAAAATCAAATAGGCAGATTAGGATCTCATACTTATAATTTTTTTGAAGCTCCTTTAATGGTTGAACCTGCACACTTAAATAACCAGTATTAACAATTCATAGGTAGGTCTCACCTCTATATTAGATGAATGAATCACTTGGGAAATACCGTGTTCCACCCAACCATGACCCGAAACTGTTCTTGGTTTCAATCCGGATTCCCTCGAGATGGATTCCAACATGAAAGTAGCTTAGAGATCCTAAGGTAGGGTTTCCTAAGAGGTATATCAGTTCTGTATCAGTGCTCCTTTTCCTTGCGGGAAATTATTCTCCAAGAATTCACTTGAGAGAAAAACAAGAAGAAATAATAATTTCTCCAAAAGATAGATCAACACCGCAAGCCTCTCCTTGTCTTGATCCATTATAGACAAGTTTTCCAGTCAAAGGGACATTTAAATCAAGAAATCCTTGATTTCTTGATATAACTGTAATATCCCAAATTTTGGACCTAACACTTATACGCATGTGCCTATTCATTATGACGATTATCTTGATGTTTTATTTATATATATTGAGTCGAAGACCCCACTACATATGAACATGATGATTTGTGTTATATATTAGGCATAATACAATTGTTGATGATATATATATATGATTGTTTTTGTTGGGTGATCCCTGAAGCACATGATTGATGAGATGTTTTGTGTAGAGCTAGAGGCTCTAGAGCACACGAGTTATCGATGATTTGTGTTAAGCCAGAATATCTGAAGCACATGAGTACTTACCTTTGTCTTGAGCAAGAATCTTTGTAACACATGAAAATACAATTGGAAGTGTTGGGCATAAGCTCTGGAGCCTTCCATGTTGATCTTTAGAATAAGCTCTAGAGCATTGGATCCTTGGCCATTGTATCCCTAGGTGTATCGTACAAGTACATCGTAGCATTAGTGTTGAGTGAAGAGCTCTGGAAATTCTTTAGGTTGTAACTCCATGTCAAAGCATTGAGTATGGGCTCAAGTAAGCGCTAGGGGTTACTGAAAAGAATTTAATAACTTCCAAGTGAAAATATTGATCTCATCATACTTATTTATAAGTGATTAAATCAAATTTTAAATTTTTGAATTCTTATCAAGTACTAAAGAACTACCATGTTATATGAGGGAAATCCAACATGCAAGGATGTTTAGAGTTGCCTAGGCTAGTATACCTAAACCATCTACCTACTTGACCTTAATGAAGAAGTGTGATTAAGTCTAGGGATCATGGTATATGATGCCCAAAGACAAATGTTAACAAGTGCTATATTATTATGTACTTTATACATGGTATCTATAAAGATTTAAATATATTTATAATATTAATGATGAAAGAAAGAAAGAAAATATCCATCCATTATTATTTATTATGTAAAGATAATAAATAGTCGAAAACCTAAAATTTTTAATTAGGAACTAGTAGAAATTTCCTAAGTTAAAATATTAATAACTACGCAAAGTAATTGAAAAGGGTTAAATCAAGAAACCAAGGTTTCTCAATTTAACTATCCCTTTGACTGGAAAGTATGTCTATAAAGACTCAATCCAAAGAAAGGCTTGGGGTTCATATCTATCATTAGAGGAGTCACTTTCTGCCTGTTTGCTTTGAAGTAATTTTTGGAGAAAATATTTCCTGGAAGGAAAATGGAGAACTGATCCAAATCCAATATACCTGATATGAAACCCTGCCTTCGGAGCTCTAAGCTACTTGCATGTGGGAGTCCAGCTCGGGGTGATCCATATTTAAACCAAGAATGGTTCTGGGTCATGGTTGGGTGGAACGCAGTAGTTCCCAAGTGATTTGGTCATCAAAAACAGAGGTTAAATCTGTCTTGAATTGTTAATGCTGGTTATTTGAGCGTGTAGGTTCAACCATTAACAGAGCTTCAAGTTACAAGTATGAATCCCTTGACTCTCTATTCTAATTTTCTAGAATAAATGCTATCTATGTTAAGTAAATGATTACTTTGCATTTCCTAACCCAATGTATATGTTTCTCTGTTTAAAATTGCTAGGGTTTGCATCTTAAAATATTAACCCTAGGCTGTAAGTTATTTCCTATACTAGGTTTATCCAGGGTTTAAATATTGGTTTATTTCTGCAAGTTCAGTTTATTTATCAATGTTCATCAAGGGTTCTACACCCTATTTTAATTCATGTATTAGTTTTATTGATGAAACTGGGTTAATTACAACGTAGGCTTTAATCCAGATTTATTACTTATCTGTTTCTTTGGTCCGTATACTATACTAACATATTCTATTTGTGAGCAAAGGCATGTTTAAATTTACATAAACTAGTTCATAGGTAAGTTTTTTATATACCTATAAGTATAGGTTTACAATCTAGATAGCCTAACGTATTATCTACAAACTGAACTACTATATATATATATATATATATATATATATATATATATATATAAACATATATAGACATTAAACATAAACAAATCAGAATACTATCTATAAATCTACATTATCAGTTATAGAATAGATTTATGAAGCTAATCAATTAAATACAAACTATAATTACTTCAAGATAAATACACCAGTAAAGACCTTCCAAGGTCTACATATTTAATACAAGATAATTGCATAAGCATTCCATTAAAAGCTAACATCATCATAAATAAATGAACAAGAAGTATCGTGACCATTCTTATGGTCCAATATTCATATCTCTATTCCTACACTAAATCCATAGTCCTAAAATCTAGAATAAAAAACATAATTGCATGCACAAACCATTAAAAGGTCCCATCTAATATCACACATAACTGTTACTTATAAATTAACCAAGTAAAACATTTAAAACAAAATTAAAGAACTATGTAATATATAACAAAGGTTGTGGTATCGACCCCTATGGGTTTACAAATCCAATTCATGAGCCTCAATAAAACAAGCATAACATATATACATAAATAGTAACCAATTACATAGCTCAGCTATCATCCCATATACTGAATTAAACACCATATAATTGCATACATAGGAATTGTTCTCAATTATAGGACATATCAAAATCTCTACACTATTCCAAATAATTACAATGGTGAACATGAATACAATCCTGTGGGCATACAAGCCTAACTCTTGTCTAAATAAAAATACAACTCGTTACTTCAACCACGACAGGATTGAACCCTGTGGGTATTGTTTACCAAGGCCACGCTATACATACAACGTATGCAGGCTACATTAATAAATTCAATACTTTTAAATAATAAACAATTATGCTACAACTAAGTCGTAAGACTTCGGTTCCACCCTTATGCAGTAATCATGGCCATGGCCAAATTAAATTAACACACAATACATTTAAAAGTCAGTCTACAATGACGAAGGCTATCGTGGGTTTGCACTCATGGCTCCTATATAATCAACATTACATTATAAACCAATGAAATCATAAATAGTAGTGCAACCATCTAGAGCTATCGTAGACAGTTTGGAAAAGTCTCATGCCGCTCACAGCAAGGCCTCAACCCAAATGTTGTCAGTGATTACAATGAAATAGAAACACTTAATACACATTTCATAAACAAAGGCGAATGCCACATTATACCACACAGTAATAAACCAATAGTGCAGTATGATTTCAACCCAGACACAGTAAATATAATCACCATTGCCATTTCATAAACATAGCATGTATATTTATGCACAGGAATTCCAATAACACAATCCAAGTACTACACAGTCGCATCATTGGATATGACATCATTGCAAGCAATAGTGTTTCCCAGGAATGAAAGCCCCAAATACCAAAATACAAAGTACCACAACAAATATTTACACCAATCCTGTGAGAGCACTAAGATTCGCTACGTGGATTAACAACCTTAATAGTTATAAAAACCCAAGTCTGTTAACACAGGACCGAAGGCTCATCAAAATCCCACAGAGAAGCCCCAAACCAAATGACAAAAATGAAACACAGATAGGCTGAGAGATCAAAAGAGTAGGCCTATTTACAAGCTTACCCTATGCCCTTGCATCACCTACAAACCAGCAATGAAGCTTTGAACCATGCTGCTCATCACTGAACCTGTCACCTACAAACACCCAAGCAAAATATGGATGAGGAGTATGAACTGTGGATACATGAAAATAATATTAAATGTTATCACAAAACCTACAGATCTTAGCTTTATAAAACCAGTAGTCACCTCCATTTTTCGCTGTACAGAGCCAATCCCAAAGCAACCAACAAACAAGAGAAATGACAAGCCATCGTATGACCCAAACCCTATGTTGGGTCTTCCATGATCCCCAAGGAGCATTAATGGTACTGATTTGGTGTCCACTATCCAACTAAAACCCACATTCCTATAGTTTACAAATTCTTCGCTAATTCTAGTCTCCATTCCATGTGATGCTTTAAAATCTATCACTAAGATTCAAACCATATAATATAAATGTGCCACCCCAAAATCTTATTACAACGTATAATTTATATCAAGATTTAGTGTCATGTATAATCCATACATTATATCATGCGCCAACCCAAATTCTTTACACCATATGACAAGTAGAACATAGAATATGTAACATTTAAACCATAGTCTTAAAGCCTTAATACAATGTGTTTTCCTTAAGCTTAATGCTTAGTAAACATGGCATATGAAATATGCCATGTTAATAATTAACGTTTGTAAAAATCAAAGGTCTGGTTTTTAAGCCAAGTTTATAACGTGCAAATAGAAAACATAGGTTATGTTAATAATTTTAATAAAATAAACATAGAACATAAATATACTAAGATATAAAAGACGAAAACATAAACCCTAATGAAGTGTATGTAGTACATAGGAAATTTATTTGTGATAGCTAATTGACAAAAATCGTATTTACCTTGTTATCAATGTGATTCGGTAAGGAATCGTAGAAACAAGCAGTAGGTATATTAGGATCAAGATATTCACTACTCTTTAAATAAATCTCCATCGCAAAATATGATCTGCATGTGAAATAAAAGAGGTGACTTAGTTCGAGGAACTAAGTAAGCCTGCAAACAAGTAAACACTTTTACCTCTCAAACCATCATGGAAGAACAAGCCCCACCACTATGCCCACTTTGTTTCCACAAACAAAGTTAAGTTAGAATCATATAAATAACAAGTAAGACTATGTAGAAAGAACAAATCATATAATCAAGTAACGACACATATACGACAATGTATAAATATAAGAATCAAGTAGTAATCAGCATTACGACATCACAATTAAAATACATCAATAATTATAACTGAAAAAATGATGATAGAACATAAGAACAACTTACAAACAAACAAGTGGTACAACTAGTGTAAGCTACATTCCGCAAAGTTTAATAATGTTCCATTTAGGAAGTTTTACTAGCCTATACAATTTTTTTTTAATTTTTGGGGACATTACAAGTGGTATCAGAGCCCAATTTCAATACTAAGAGACCTATGGGCAAACCAAGCATTTACCGCAAATAAAATAAAGTATGTTATTGAATTTGTTACTAACAGAAAAAAAAAATTGTTATTTAAAATTATTGAAATTTTATGAAACTTTTACTAAACAGTTTAGTTTATGAACACTGAGGAAGATAACAGTCGGCACGGAAGGATGAACACTCCCACCCCAGAAATAGAACTAGTGGTGGAGCTGAATTCTTATATTTTAAATACTATACACTGTCTTCAAGCAGAATCGTGAAATATTAGAGAAGACAATCTGAATGAAAGAAAAGAATAGCAAGCAGTAAATGAAGCATTACTAAGAAAATATGATGGGAGGAAGCCTGCAAGGTAAATCTACTCGGTCCACAAACATATCCAAAAGAGAAAATTACCATAAACTGGCCAACATCCCAAGAGAAGAAGAAAAAGAGGAACATACCCTTGAAGCAGTGAAAGGAGATCATCACAGTCCTTCCAGTGATGACTCTCTTTCTCCCTCGAGAAAGAAGCAATGGCAGTATTCATGGGGATTTTAGAAAAATAAGAGCCCCGGCCTATGAAGGTGAATTAAAAACTAGGGAGAAGGATAAAGAGTGGTTCTAGGCATGACCAAATATTTTCAGGTTCATAAGTACTGAAGTGAGATGAAGGCTTTCCTTGCCATCTATAACTTGAATGGAAAGGTAGCAAGATGGTGGAAATATTTAAAACACACCAAGAAAGATGAGCTAAGAGAAATATGTTGGGATACCTTATGAAAACTTTTCAAAGAAAAATATATGTCAGAAAGGTTCTTAGATATAAAAGTAAAAGAGTTTCTCGAACTACACATGGAATCCATGACTAAGGACGCGTTTATTAACAGACTTCTAGATCTATTTCCTTATGTACCATACATAAAGGAAGAAAAGGTAAAGATACAATAGTTCCTAGGATGTTTTCCTCCCAATTTTTAGGACATGATTGAACTCAACATGCTTAAGACCTTGGATACCACACTGCAAAAAGCTAGGCTCTATTATGAGTATGGACATGTAAGGCAGGAGAACATGAACCAAAATGGAGACAAGTCTAAGAACTTCTTTGATAACCGCAAAACTGGGTCTAACCCATAGCCATACCGAAAGTAGAATAACAACTTTCAAGTGAACATGAACTTCAATAAATCTGGTATGAGGCATTATGTACCAGCTACTAATGTTAATAAGCCAATAGCAAGTGGATCCAATGCTATCCCGCTATAGATCAAGTGTTGGAAATGCAGTGGGCCTCATTATGCCCGAGATTGTAAGAACAAGACAAGTGGGGTATTGCACAACTTACAAGAAGATCCAACTATAGAGGACATGGATAGAACATTGCAGATCTATGCAGCATTGGATGGTCAAAAGGTAGATCATCAAGCTACAATGGTTGATATAGAAGGTAAGATATTAAACACTTATATTTCAATTTTTATTGATCCCAGTTCTTGCCGGAGCTATGTTTCACTGGAAATTCTTGATGAATGCAAACTAGGAAAAGTAAAACATGATAAACCTTGGTCGGTTCAGTTAGCCACAGGTACAAAAAGGAAATTTTTGGAAATTGTTAAAGAATGTGAGGTAAACTTGAATGTTTTTCCTACGAAAGTAAACCTAAACATCCTACCTTTAGGATCGTATGATGTGCTTATAGGCATGGACTGGCTGGAATAGAACCATGTCATGCTCGATTGCTTACGTAATTCTATCTTATGTATTGATAGCCAAGGGAACCAAGTGAAGGTTCAAGGCATTCCAAAGAAAGGTTCAGTAAGGAAAATATCTACCTTACAAGCAAAGAGATGCGTCAATAAGGGATACAAGTTTCTTGCAGTGAACATCCGAGACATAGAGTCTGATAGAGAGGAACTCATAGAATACTTCCCCATTCTTGAATAATTCAACGATGTGTTTCCTGAGGAAATCCCAGGATTACCACCGAAATGAGACCTCAAATTTTCCATCAAACTGACCCGTGATTCAATTCCAACTTCCAAATCCCCTTACTACATGAGTGCACTTGAGTTGGTGGAACTCAAACTGTAGCTGCAGGAATTGATAGAGAAAGGGTATAGCTGACCTAGTATGTCTCCGTAGGGAGCACTGATATTGTTCGTAAAGAAAAACGACGGTACGATACAGATGTGGATTGATTATCATAAGTTGAACAAAGTGACTATCAAGAACCGTTATCCAGTCCCTAGGATTGATGACTTGTTTGATTACGTGGGAGGAGCCATAATATTTTCAAAGATTGACCTACGATATGGGTACCATCAGGTATAGATTCGCGACAAGGATATTCACAAAACCTCCTTTCGTACAAGGTTTGAGCACTACGAGTTTGTAGTGATATTGTTTGGGTTGACCAATGCACCGACAAAATTTATGTGTATGATTAACAACATATTCAATAGGTATTTGGATAAGTTGGTCTTTATATTTACAGACAACATACTGTTCTATTCAAAGAATAAAGAAGAACATGAAGAACACCTTTGCATAGTACTACAAGTGTTGAGAGGACACCAACTTTATTCTAAGTTTAGTAAATGTGATTTTATGAAACCACAGATATAGTATTTAGGTCACATTATCTCTGAGACATGGATGGTTGTGGACCCGAAAAATATCAAAGCTATAAAGGATTGGCCTACCCCTACTAGTGTCACTGACATTAGGTACTTTTTAGGATTAGCTGGATATTATCGAAATTTCATTGAGAACTTATCAAGAATCGCTTGCCTCATGACCTCTTTGTAGAAGAAAACAAGTAATTTCTTATGGACTGCTAAGTGTGAAGAAAGTTTCCAAAATCTTAAGTAACTTTTTATGACCGCACTGGTGTTACGAATTGTGGATCTCTATGGGGATTTCGTTATTTTCATAGATGCAAGTAAGGAAGGACTTGGATGGGACAAAATCATCATGCAATCTGTTATAAATCACAGAAGTTAAAAGAGAATGAGCAGAATTACCCTACAAATGATCTTGAGCTAGCTTCCATCATCCATGCTTTGAGGATGTGGACGCACTACCTCATGGGAAGCAAGTTTCTTCTGAAGAAAGAAAATATGAGTTTGAAATATTTATTTGATCAACTGTACATGAATGCAAGGGAAGCCAGGTTGTTGGCTTTTCTTAGTGAGTACCATTTCGAGCTAAAGAACATTAAGGGAAAAGAGAATAAGGTTGTCGATGCTTTGAGCTGATGAACTCATATGATATATGAGGTGACATTGAGTCAAACTGATGTAGACTTGCATGAGAGGATTAGGGAGGCCAACCGAGTTGAACCCTTCTATGCGGAAATCCTCAATAAATTCTAGGAGGACAGGTTGTTTCAACAACAAAAAGAATGCCAAATAGATGAATATGGACTCCTATGGTCCAAGGTTTATTTGTATGTTCTAGATGGAGGGGACCTTCGGTTCAGCATCCTAATGGAATTTCATCGGGCACCCTACTCGGGGCACCTCGGATAGAAAAAGATGATATCGGCTATTTAGAGACACTTTTTCTAGCCTAAGTTAAAGGCTGACATTGCAATGTTTATTGCAAAATTTCAGGAATGTCAGCTATTCAAAGCTGAGCATCAACATCTTGCGGTATTGCTGCAGTTGTTACCCATTCTGGAATGGAAGTGGGAGGTCATTAGTATGAACTTCATCACCAATTTACCGAATAGTAAGAAGTAAAATGATTATATTTTTATGGTCATCAAAAATTTGTCGAAAGAAGCACACTTCATTCCTGTGAAGTCGACCTACAAAGTAGTGAACATTGTTGATATCTTCCTAAACAAGGATATATTTAGATTGCATGAGATACCCAAGGCAGTTATCTTGGATTGAGATGTTAAGTTTACAAGAAAATTTTGGAGATATTTATTCTTCAGATTGGAGATGTAGTTGAGCTTTAGCACTGCATATCACCCAAAGACAGACGAGTAGACAGAAAGAGTAAACTAGATTGTTGAGGACATTCTTTGAATGTATGTCATGAACAACCCCATGAAGTGGGAGGGTTACTTGTATCTTGCCGATTTTGTGTATAACAATGGTAATCAAACTTCCACTAGGATGAATCCCTTTGAGGTACTCTATGGAGGGAAGTGTAGAACATCAGTTACTTGGGATAGACCAGTGGATCAGCTCATGTTGGGGCCTTCTTTTTTGATAAAATTGGAATAGTTGGTTATCCAGGTCTAGGTGAATCTCAAATAAGCACAAGACCGCCAAAAACATTACGCGGATCTAAAAAGAAGAGATAAATATTTTCAAATAGGAGATCATGTTTACTAGAAAGTAAAAGCCAAACGAATCTCGTTGAGCTTTGGTAGGTGTTGTAAGTTAGCACCTAGATTGTGTGTACGTTTTGGAATACTGGCTAAGAAAGGGCTAGTGGCAAATGAACTAGTGTTAACCACGAATGTAAGAGTCCATATTTTTCCATGCATCTTTGTTAAAGAAATATGTTTATGATACTAAACATGTTTTTGATTTGTCCCTATTACGGGTGGAACCTTGTAATATCCCTCTTTTTGTAACCCTAATTTATGGTAATGTTGATTATTTACTGTACTTAATTTGTGGTGAGGAGCTCAAGGCCAAGGCCCCAACAAAAATACCTGAAACTTATATAAATTAAAATCCTAGGTTTCAGCCTAAGTTAAAGTAAGTCATGCGGACGAGAGGTTACATGGTTAACAGGATATGGAATCCTAATTTATGGTAATGTTGATTATTTACTGTACTTAATTTCTGGTGAAGAGCTCAAGGACAAGGCCCCAGCAGAAATACCTGAAACTTATATAAATTAAAATCCTAGGTTTCATCCTAAGGTAAAGTAAGTCATGCGGAGGAGAGGTTACATGGTTAACAGGATATGGAATCCTAATTTATGGTAATGTTGATTATTTACTGTACTTAATTTCTGGTGAGGAGCTCAAGGACTAGGCCCCAGTAGAAATACCTAAAACTTATATAAATTAAAATCCTAGGTTTCATCCTAAGGTAAAGTAAGTCATGCAGATGAGAGGTTACATGGTTAACAGGATATGGAATCCTAATAATCCCACTGTGTTAACCAAAGAGGAACAAAACATGAATGTTGTACCAAGTACGATGTCAAGAACAGAGGTAGTGTGTGAAAATAACTCACCATCATTGATACAAACTATACACAAAATATGGAAATATA
>LPNX010546566.1:206050-224479 GCA_001517045.1 Pseudotsuga menziesii | reverse complement strand
TAAGATTTTATTGCTATTTCTTATAAATATTTTTATTCTCCTATTCTCTAGGCCTTGCCACCAGGCGAATGGGGTTTTTCTAAGGAAAAATCCAAGCACAATAACTCCTTAAAACTATAGTTAGAAAGGTATGGGACATAGGGATTCTTTTTCCTTTAAAGAATAATTAATGAGGTACGCTTTTTAAGGAGGAAATCGAGCTAGTTTCTTCCGTAGCAAGGATAAAATCATGGGAGTTTTTCAGTTTTGTTGAGGGGAATATCGCTGCCACTTGGCTCTTAGATAGTGAAGGGGGGGGGGGAAGCAAGGGCGCTTAGGAAAAGGTTAAAAACACCACGATCTTCTTGGAAAGGGAGGAATTTGTTTAGTGCTATTATGAACCAATACCTTGAGTGTGAGTCCAACGAGGATACAAGTGATTCGGTCTATACTACCTCGACATTAGAAGGAAGGGAATGGAGTTAGAGGAGAGGTGTTTCATGCTGCATGGGATGGTTGCGCTACATGGATGACTACAGCCAGAACTACATAGTGTAACTGAGTAAGTTTTCGAACCTGTGATTGGATTTTATCTATCACCATTTGTGTGGGACTTGTGCCAATATTCAACTGGTAAGCTTTGATGTTTTTTCCAAATAGAACCCCCAAATCATGCTAGTTTTTGAAGTTGGTTTTGAAAATTATTATATTCCATGGAGTCCTCTCTTTATTCTCTTTCTTAATAGATTCATATTTGGGTTTCTAATACACTGGTTTGATTAAAATTCTGATGTTAGAATCCCGAGCTTGTTGGAAGTTGTCAAAGGTCAAACCTCAATAAGGTGGTGTCTCACACCTACAACTCTTTGTCTATACGGTATCCTTCTCAGATACAAATAGGATCTAGGTTATTGGGAAGGAGCGATTCTGCATCTTTTTAAGAGGACAACATTATTTATAGCTCTACTAAGATGTGGTTTAAGGGCATGAAAAACCAGACTAGGGTTTGAAAGTTCTGTGGACCTTTCCTTTCTCCTTTAAGAGGAATATATTTGGGACATGGAGTTTATCTCTGCTCATCGTATATCCGAAGCATTCGATTAATTTTACATTGAAATAGGTGTTGTTTTTTTTATTCCAGTCAAGTGCATTCAACTCATCTAGGTCTGGTAGTTCTTTGGAAGCTTGCTTCAAGCTTTGCGTCATTCACTATTGAGTCAGTTTATGCATTGTTTGATTTTGTATATATGTGTAGATGTCAATGGTGGCTATGCATCATTGAATTTGGATTTATATTTGTAGATATTTCAATAGGAAGTAGTGCTTAAAAAATGCATGATTTTGATATCTTTGCTTATAGTAATAATTGTTGGAATATAGTGACATAATATTTTTTTTTAATAGATCGAAATCTATTAAAACCATGGCCATCACTATGACTTAAATCGATCTGGATTTATCTATACTTATGTGTATATATATAAATGGATAACCTGCATGTGTATATTTTTATGAAATCCTCTTTAGAAGTATTAAGGTATGTTTCATTGTCTTCAGGCTGTTAGTCCCTTGTATTTTGTTGATTTCGATCTAGAGTATGCGTTAGTAGTGGTACACCATCGTGGTAATTTGTATATTGGTTTCTGAGACACATGCATGAACTACACATTATAGGTATTGTAAAGAAGACTATTTTGAGTCAATATAAGCCCATATGTGCTGGTGAGCCCTATTATTTAGTTTCAAGCATTTCTTCTTGCATGTATTTATATAGACCTAACATTTGTAGATTTGGGTAATGTCTTTTGAAAAGATGATGAATCCTAGCTTGTTTCAAAGGAGGTTTGTTAGACCAGAATGAGGGTTTTTAACGAGAGTGAAATGATAGGATAGTGTTCCAACATCTGATAAAATACTTTGTGAAGAGGGATACTTTTGAGATATAAAAAATTGTAAGACAACAGTTTTGTTGTTGTAGATTATAATCCTTTAATAAAAATAAATGTCATCGGATGTGACAGTTTGGTGGACGTAGACCAGGGATTGGGCGAACCATGGACATTGGAGTCCTTCTTGTCTTTCTGCTGAAATGTTGTAAATTCCAGTTATTTTTTTGCATACTTTTCTCTTATGTTGTGGAACCTTGTGAATTAATTAAACACTGGAGAATGATAATCATGAAAAGTTATTGGTAATGATTTTGATATGCACACAAGTATTAAAGGCACTATGAGTAGCTTGTCTACACACTAGTAATGTTTAGAGGCACTATGAAGATGAGGCTCTTGTGGGATACACCTCTTCAGGTTATGAAGATAATTTATCAGAATTCAAATTAAGTTGTGCTCTTCATCATGACTAATACCTGGATGATTGGAGATTACCAATGGATACAGATAAGGGTATATCTCTTATGGTTCATTAATTAGAGACAAAAATGAAGAGTCCTTAATTTGGAAGCCCTTTTCTTAAATGGGATGGTAATGTTATAACTCTGGGCCTTTGATAGTAGACACATCATGGTTATAGATTTGTGATTTAAATTGCTAATTGTACACCACTTAGAGACACATAGTAGAATTATTCTGTTCAATATATGTTGAAATGTGTTTAGATGGATAAGTTGTTATAATATGAAAATTTTATTGGGGAGGTCACATGTATGACGTGATTGCCAACCTAAGCATGTGACGATTGGTTAATTTAATGCTTCAAACCTAGTAGGCGCTTGAGCTGGGTAAAAGGTAAAGGTTGGAAATTCTGAATAAGATGCCTACCTAACGTATTAATCACATATCAACATCAACCTTGAAAACCTTTTGTAATGATCAAGTTAACACCATTCTTTCATGACGTTTCAGCGATCGGTTCACAATATGTTTTAGTTTGCACCTCTTCACTTAGTATGTCTATTTTGAGGATGGTTGTTTAAAATATATACTTAGTATTTCAATTGAAAACAAAATTTTTTCTTTGGTTGACATAGGGGTGTTACATATGGTATCAGAGCCAAAGTGACAACAATCGGGCCTATTGGGGTTCAACATGTAGTTAGGACGCATGAAGATGTATAGCTCTAACTAATCGACTATTTTTATTTGTGGATGCATGACACTGATGAACGAGGCAGATAAGTTGTCTAAGTGAGCTTCCAAAGATCGAAGGAGGTAACAAAGAGGATCAAAGAAACATCATGGAGGAAGGTATAACAACAAAATTTATTTTGTCGAGGACAAATGTCTCATGACCCATTCCTATGGTAAGGTATTGAAAATTGGACTAAATATTTTCTCGGCAATGTTTGAAACTTGAATGAGTTATTCTGTAGTAGGGTATTTTATTGGAGTCTATGTATAGTTCTGTTTAAAAACGTCGAATTTTGTGGTATGTCATAGTAAAATAGTTACAACTTTTCTGAAACTTGCATGAATCTTATGTAATTAAGGGAAAATGCAAAAGGTATCTATGAGTTTATATTTTAACTAACTATCGAGGTTTACTTGCTCCAACTTTATCCTATCTGGCAGACGCAAGTAGAACTTAAGGGATTTAGGAATAAGTGGTGGTTCCGAATTGAGTTGGGAGTTATTCTGGCCCCTCAATTAGGGTTCCCTATGTTGAAAATAATTCTATGCAATCCTAACTAGCAAATTCAACTCGACTAAAGGTGGATAATAAATGCACGATAATTATAGGAATAACGTGGTCAGAAGCTCCACGTCTGCTTAAATTTTGTATTTATGTTTTTCATTAAAATTGTCGGATGATCATATTAACCACGAAATATTTCCACAATCAAGCTAATGGGATGGTTTTCTAGACTAATTTTGGGATCCTCTTGTTTCTTTATGGATTAAAGAAAACAAAAAGGGGATTTACATGACATTTGGTTATGTTATCTGGATTCACATGCAGCAAAGTAATTTTAGGAAATCGTGTGAATGTTGTACAATTGACTGATGGGAAACAATTTGAAACTGTCTACTAGAGATCATATTCACACACTTTTTCTGCTTGATTGGAGAAACAATTTGATGCTACAAAACTTGCAATTGCCTCTCTAAAGATAGTTCTTTTTATGTTTATTTGTGTACATAAAAGATTTGACATTTTTTTCAAATTTCTTGTCACATGTTTGAGTTGTGAGCAGATCTAATGTAAGAATACAGTATAGATGTGCATCAATTAAACATTCTATACTCTACATACTATTGTCCTAATTGATGCACAGCCCTAGGAGTATGATCTCCAAATAAAATATTATCTATATCTTGAAATTCCTTAAAAAAAACAATCGATTTCGAATCGATCAACCTTTTGGATGGTGCAGATGCACGAATTATTGGCTATCTTAAATCACACTTGAGGAATCAGAATTTTGTAGCATTTTCATACATAAATCTGTTGTAGGTGTGTAATTGTGACTCATAGACACCTTTTGAGTTGCAAGGGGAAAGATAGCAGGTATAAATTAAATTTTAAATTACTTATCCACTGTTGAGACTAGATCGCTACGATTGGTTAGTTGTAAATAATGCTTTACAATATGTGCATATGTATTGATACATGCAATTGTTTGATTTCCTTCCATCTAAGTCATATCTAGATTCGATGCATGAAAATTCCTTTTTGATCATAGTGTATGAATTTGATACCGCATTTCAGTTATGAATTATATGCTTCGTACCTAATAACGGTTGATTCCCAATCTCTGTAACACATTGTGTTGGATTGAATAGATCTAATAAATGTTGCCGTTGAACATTGCTGGTAAAGCGTTGGACTTGTCGTAAGTGTGATAACGTGTCAAGGTTCTGCTAATGCAATGATTTTGGGTTGGGGTATATCTAACAAACATTTGATGGCATTTATATGATGCATATTCTTAACATGTGACCTAGTTGAATGGAAAAATCGTCTCTAAATTATTTTGCTAGCTGAGTTGTTTTTATGCCAAAGGATAGAATACGATCTTTACTTTAAAATCATTATAGTTTGAATATTTAAAATCTTGTATTATTGTTTGATGTCATGTTTGTGAATGTATGTATACTCAGTAACATTTGGGAATATGTTATGTATTAGTTAAATATTATACCTTGCATCTGTGATGGCATTTGATTGCTGGTATTTTTTTTCAACCACTTGCGGTTCCAAATAGATTGACTGCTCTCTGTTTTGACTTGGGAAAATATGCAAAGTTAAGCTATATATATATATGTATGTATCTATGTATCACTCCCTATGTCTGTTATGGATCTGGAAAATACTTCTGTAGGGAGTACAATATTTAACTTTTCATCATTGCTGATCCGGGTTGTGAATAATGTGTTTCTTTTGGTTTAGTTGAGTTCATGCTCAAAACTCAAAGTAATTGGTTGAATACTGAGTTTAGTCTAGATGCGTTTATATTTTAAAGTTGAATTCTGTAATTAATGTATTGTTGAAAGATGGATTTTGAATATGTTTAGAGTTTTAACATTTATTATAAAGTTTGAAATTATTTCAAGGAATCTTGGACAAAGCAGCATGTTGTTATAGAGCTTAAGTTGTCTGTTTATACAAAATGCTAACTCAGGGTGTTTGGCTATGAGCTCATTCTCAGATAACACATAATTGGTATCATTTGTATGCTAACTCATTGTGCAGAGCCGAGCCATAAGCATCCCTTTTTGTCTTTGGACCGGGTATCGTTTCATAATTGATCTTGTTGGGATTGGGAAATTGCTATTACCATATGGAAATGATAAGTGATTGAACGACGTATAACGTTATGGACTAACTTTGCAGGTTGTGCATGAGACACCACCAACTGAAAGGGACTATCTTTTTTTTTTAAATTCACTAGCTTAAATAAGGAATCTAAACCACTCAAGAACAAGTGTTGATTTATTTTATTATCTTATTATAAATTTCGTATTCTGAGGTTTCTATGAACTAAGATTTAACTATGGATTGTGGTGTCATGTATTGACATTACAGGGCTTTACGATGAATCTGACCATCTCATGAGAAATGTACGACATGGATTCTAAATCAACTTGTAAATAAGTTGTGGTCTATTCTGAATGAATTGTAAGATTGTATGAACGATGAATTATGGTAAGGGGTACAATCACTACAACTTAAAAAGCGTTGATTAAACGAATAAAAATTATGTTTATCGATAGATGTTAATTAACCATGAGGCCAATTCCATTAATTGAGACGATGACAGTAAAGTCATGCGAAGCACCAATGGGTGTGCGTACAAATAGTCAAAGTGAAAATTTATACCAAATACCAAAAAAAAAAGAGATGAATGCTGCGAGAGCACAATGGTGTTAGGAAAGTGATTTCCGCGAGAGCACATGGGTGTTAGGCATATATGCTGTAGGAGCACAACGGTGTTAGGCAAGCGATTGTCGTGTGAGCACATTGGTGTTAGGCATATAGTGTGGCAAGGATAAGACCTAGGCAAAACTAGACATCTCAAAGACAGGATGTTGTTTGATGTCACTAAGGAGAACACTTTTGACTAGGGTCAAAACAGAGAGTAACCTCAGAAATAGATGTAATTCCACACAAAAATTGGCAAAAGAACTCGAGGGAGAGTTTGGAAAAAAGCAAAAATGAAAGACGTGTTAACAAATTTTCCAAGTCAATTAGATGGTTACATGTATTAATGAATAAATATGGAAATACTTATGAATTAGTTTCCTTATTATGATGGAAAAATAGAATTTTGCATGTGTGACTGAACATAATTTGGTTAGATCTAATCTTGTTATAGGAAATTACAGGTAAAGAACAATAGTGACTTACAAAGATTAGGAAAGGTCCAAGGGATTGCAACAAAAGACGAACGACAAAGATGACTCAAGAGAAGAAGTAAGATTGTTGAAACGCAGGAACAATGAGGACAGTGTTATCTTAAAGGGGGAAGGATGTAATATCCCTCTTTTTGTAACCCTAATTTATGGTAATGTTGATTATTTACTGTACTTAATTTTTTGGTGAGGAGCTCAAGGCCAAAGCTCCACCAGAAATACCTGAAACCTATATAAATTAAAATCCTAGGTATCAGCCTAAGGTAAAGTAAGTCGTGAGGAGGAGAGGTTACACGATTAATAGGATTTGGAATCCCAATAATCCCGCTATGTTAACCAAAGAAGAACAAAATGTGAATGTAGTACCAAGTACGACGTCGAGAATAGAGGTAGTGTGTGAAAATAACTCACCATCATCGATATAAACTATACGTAAAATATGGAAATACAGGTATATTCTACTAGGAGAAATTCTACAGAAGATATAACTATTGGTATATATATAAGATATATCCTAAGAACTGGCTTNATATATTTAAGTTGGACTATGTATAATATTTTATTGCTATTTATTATAAATAGTATTCTCCTATTCTCTAGGCCTTTCCACCAGGCAAGTGGGGTTTTTCTAAGGAAAAAGCCAAGCACAATAACTCCTTAAAACTATAGCTAGAAAGACACGAGACATAGGGATTCTTTTTCCTTTAAAGAATAATTAATGAGGTATGATTTTGAAGGAGGAAATCGAGCTACTTGTTTCCGTAGCAAGGAGAAAATCATGGGAGTCTGTCAGTTGTGTTGAGGGGAATATCGCTGCCACTTGGCTCCTAGACAGCGAATGCGGGGAAAGCAAGGGCGCCCAGGAAAAGGTTAAAAACACCAGGATCTTCTAGGAAAGGGAGGAATTTTTTCAGTGCTATTCCGAACCAACGCCCTGGGTACAAGTCCAACGAGGATACAAGTGATAAGGTTTGTACTACCTCGGAATTTGAAGGGGGAATGGACTTAGAGGAAAGGTCTTGCATGCTCTTTGGGATGGTTGCGCTGCGTGGATGACTCCGATCGGAACTACACGATGTAACTAGGTAAGTTTTCGAACCTGCGATTGGATTTTATCTCTCGCTATTTGCGTTGGACTTGTGCCAGGATTCAACTACTAAGCTTTGATGTGTTTTTTCCAATTGGAACCCCCCAATGATGCTAGTTTTTGAAGTTGGTTTTGAAGATGGTTATATTCCATGGAGTCCTCTCTTTCTTCTCTCGCTTAACAGATTCATATTTTGGTTTTTGATACACTGGTTTGATTAAAATTCAGATGTTAGAACCTTGAGCTTCTTGGAAGTTGTTAGAGGTCAAACCTCGATAAGGTGGTGTCTCAGACCTAGATCTCTTTGTCTATATGGTATCCTACTAGGATATGAATATGATCTAGGTTATTGGGAAGGAGCGATTACGAGTCTTTTTAAGAGGACGTCGTTATTTATCGATTTGCCAAGATCTAGTTTAAGGGCATGCAAAACTAGACTAGGGTTTGAAAGTTTTGTGGACCTTTCCTTTCTCCTTAATGAGGAATATATTTGGGACACTAATTTTATCTCTGCTCATCGTGTATCTGAAGCATTGGATTAATTTTACATTGAAATAGGTGTTGTTTTTTTTATTCCAATCAAGTGCATTCAACTCATCTGGGTCTGGCAATTCTTTGGCATCTTGCTTCAAGCTTTGCGGCATTCACTATTGAGTCAGTCTATGCATTGTTTGATTTTGGATCTATGTGTAGATCTTGATGGTGGCTATGCATCATTGGAATTTGGATTTATATTTGTAGATATTTGAATAGGAAGTAGTGCTTAAAAAATTACATGATTTTTATATTTTTGCTTATAGTAATAACCATTGGAATATAGTGACATAATATTTGTTTTTAATAGATCGAAATCTATTAAAACCATGGCCATCACTACGACTTAAATCGATCCAGATTTATCTATACTTATGTGTATATATATTGGTGGATAACCTACATGTGTATATTTTTATGAAATCCTCCTTAGCAGTATTGAGGTATGTTTCATTGTCTTCAGGCTGTTAGTCCCTTGTATTTTGTTGATTTCGATCTAGAGTATGTGTTAGTAGTTGTACACCATCCTAGTAATTTGTATATTGGTTTCTGAGACACACGCACAAACTACGCATTATAGGTATTGTAAAGCAGACTATTTTGAGTCAATATGAACCCATATGTGCTGGTGATCCCTATTATTTAGTTTCAAGCATTTCTTCTTGCATGTATTTTTATAGACCCAACATTTGTAGATTTGGGTGATGTCTTTTGAAGAGATGATGAATCCTATCTTGTTTCAAAGGAGGTTCATTAGAATAGAATGAGCGTTGTTAACGAGAGTGAAATGACAGGATAGCGTTCCAACATCTGATAAAATACTTTGTGAAGAGGGAGACTTTTGAGATATAACAAAAATGTAAGACAACAGTTTTGTTGTTGCAGATTATAATCCTATAATAAAAATAAATGTCACAGGATGTGACAGTTTGGTGGGCGTATCCCATGGATTGGGCGAACCATGTATGTTGGCATCCTTCTTGTCTTTGTGCTTAAATGTTGTAAATTCCTGGTATTGTTTCGCATACTTTTCTCTTATGTTGTGCAACCTTGTGAATTAATTAAACACTGGAAAATGATAATCATGACAAGTTATTGGTAATGATTCTTATATGCACACAAGTATTAAAGGCACTATAAGTTTCTTGTTCGCACACTAGTAATGTTTATAGGAACTATGAAGACGAGGCTCTTGTGGGCTATGCCTCTTTAGGTTATGAAGATAATTTATTGGAATTCAAATTAAGTTGTGATGTTCATCATGACTAATACATGGATGATTGAAGATTACGAATGGATATGGATAAGGGTATATCTCTTATGGTTCATTAATTAGAGACAAAAATGAAGAGTCTTTAATTTGCAACACCTTTGCTTAAATGGGATGGTAATGTTATAACTCTGTGCCTTTGACAATATACACATCATGGTTATAGATTTGTGATTTAAATCGCTAATTGTACACCACTTAGAGACACATAGTAGAAGAATTCTATTCAATATATGTTGAAATGTGTTTAGATGGATAAGTTGTTATATAATGAAAATTTAATTGAGGAGGTCACATGTATGACGTGATTGACAACCTAAGCATGTGACGATTGGTTAATTTAATGCTTTTGACCTGGTAGGCACTTGAATTGTGTGAAAGGTAAAGGCTGGAAATTCTTAATAAGGTCCCTACCTAACGTATTAATCACATATCAACATTAACCTTGAAAACCTTTTGTAATGATCAAGATAACACCATTGTTTCATGACGTTTTAGCTATCAGTTCACCAATATGTTTTAATTTTCACCTCTCCACTGAGTATGTCTATTTTGCTCTTGTTAACATAGGGGGGTTACAAACCTGAAGTACAGTTTTCCCTTAATCCTATTCATATACTGGACAAGAGAGAGGTGTAGCTTCGGAAGCACACCGTAGTGCAGTGGAAAGTGTAATGGAAGCACTTTGAGGATGATGAGGCTACTTGGGAGAATGAAGCCACCATGAGAAAGGATTACCCCTCCTTGTTTCATGATGTTATTGCGAGCGCCTAGAACACTAGGGACGGTGTTGTTCTAAGTGGGGAGGGATGTAATATCCCGAATTTTAGACCTAACACTTATAGGCATGTTCCTATTGATTATGATGATTATCTCAATGTTTTATTTTTATATATATTGGGTCGAAGACCCCACTACATATGAACATGATGATTTGTTTTATATATTGGGCATAAGCCAATTATTGATGATATATATATGCTTGTTTGTGTTGGTTGTTGACCCTAAAGCACATGACTGATGAGATGTTTTGTGTGGAGTGGGAGGCTCTAGAGCACATGAGTGATTCAGATGATTTGTGTTAAGTGAGGAACTATGGATCACATGAGTGATCGATGATTTGTTTTGAGCGAGAATCTCTCGAGTACATGAGTACTTACCTTTCTGTTGAGAAAGAAGCTCTGTAACACTTGGAAATATAATTGAAAGAGTTGGTCATAAGACCTGGATCCTTCCATGTTGATGTTGAGCATAAGCTCTGGAGCATTGGATCCTTGGCCATTGTATCCCTAGGTGTATCATACAAGTACATCCTAGCATTAGTCTATAGAAAATGGCTCTAGAATTGTAGTAGGTTGTAACTCATTGTGAAAGCATTGAGTATGGGCTTTGCTAAGCGCTAGGGGTTACTGAAAAGAATTTAGTAACTTTTGAGTGAAAAGGAATCAAGGAAAATATTGATCTCATCATGTAACATCCCTCGATAGCTCGACCCAAAACTCACAGTGTAAGTAAACATCATTGTAAGTGCCGACCCTAAAACTCTGTCAAGTTATGGATATAATCAATAGCATTAACAACTGAAAGCTTCGAATGACTAAAACGATATTTGGCAACGAATCCACTAGGGGGAATGGGCATTCATGAAAGAAGAACCTAGCGACTTGATGATTATTATGGGTCATCGGAATACTTGTAAGTGCTAAAATATAGAGAGTTATGTTTGCAACAGCCCGTTGCGTATAAATCAGGGTCATTTGAGAAAACAAATCTTTTCTATTTGAAATGAGGGGGCATGCAAATTGTCGGAGTACAGAAGTTAAGTCCAACTTTTTATATATTTATATGATTCCACTATACCAAGGAAGTGGATATTTTGTACTCTAAATGAACCTAAGTTTAAAGGAAGTAGGCACTTACGTGTAACTATAAAGGAAAAAGAGAAAAATTTAGTATAATCAAAATGAAAAAGTTACTGATCAAAAGTTATAAGACCTTTTATATTAACACTTTAATAAAAAATATTAATATAATAAAATATTAGAAAAATTAAGAAAAAGAAATGCTCTATAGTAAAGTGGAAAGAGATATCCAACACTGGTGACATTAAACTTGATATGATCCTAGTGCCTTATGTATAGTTAAAAATATCTTTTACACCCCATTATATACGCTCAAATATTTCAAGGCTAATGTCTCATATAACATTTACCCATTAATATATATATATAAATATATATTAAAAAAAAGAATGATAACATATTGAAATACATTTTGATGCACCACCATTATTAAAGGCATTGTTTGGCATTAATTTTAAATGAGTGAATAACGTGATAATGCGTAGGAGAGATGGAATGTCCCACTTTTTCCCAAGCGCTATCAAGAATTAAAAAGGGGTTATATAATTAAAATACAAAAGGTAGCACAGTTAAAAGGAAAAAGCAGGGATACTAAGATGTATAATTAGAAAGGTTAGAAATACTAAAAGGGAAGTGATTATAGTTGTCGAGTTATGAATTCATTTTTTAAAAGACTAAAAAGAATAAGAGGCAATATCGTTTATCCCACATGCATGGGGAGAGAAGAAAATGAGAACTCTGTGACCTTTTAAGGAGGTGAAATGCAAGCTATTTAGGGGGGGGAATGCCTCTTGGAAATTGCAGAGACATGCAAGGAGCAACTTGCGAAGGTGAGGAGCCAAATCCAAGAACGTAGTAAGACCTACACATTGCTTGTTGAATGTTTTCTTTTGAATGCTTTTGTCTAGCCACATTTTATTGATATCCTTGTGGTTGTATGGATAACATTTTCTTCCCATCGGATATGCTAGTGATGTGTTTTATTTTCTTCTTTGATTATTTTATGAAGCTGGATGTGAAATCACATTTTGGGATTCCCATCCTGGTATTCCAGTGATATGTTTTATCATTTTCATGAGCGGCATGTGAAATCACACTCTTAGTTTACCCTCCTGGTATGCTAGTCTTTGCATAGGATGTTTCTTTTGCTAAGGTAAAATCGTAGATTGTTTGGTGGGCCGGATGTGATACCCTAAATCGAATGCCCATCTTATTGTGATGTTTATTGCCTATGGGGTTATGTTGGGTAAAGGTGAAAATGCAGATTGAGAACGATATTCTCTGTATATTTTTTCTCATCCCTTCAAGTCCCTTAATTCAGTTTTGGGCGAGTTTGTTGTAGTGGTTTTTAGGAGTTCTGATCCATATCCTTGTTTGTATATTTTTATGTATTATGACCTCTTGATGCCTAGATCTGACTGGTGAATCCAGCTTTCAATCACTTTGAAATTTGCAGACGGTTGGTGACCTATAGTGGCTACTCAAGCATATAGGTTACCCACGTCCAACTCCCATGATTGACTCCTCCATTCGACTAAACCAACAAGTCACTCGCCATTGAATCCACCTCGCCAGATACCATTTTTTGCTACATGTTGAGCGACCATTGATAATATTCTTTTTTAATAGACAATATATTTACTTGACTAAAGATATAGCAATAATATCGACATTATTTCCATGGATTTGGACATGGACGTCATTTGGTTGTTGAGTATAAGTTGAATTCCAATGCGGTAGAGGCAAATTATGGAGGTCACAATTTTTGAACTTATTTGCCGAGTTTTTATTTATGTCATACTATGTTAGCTGTTTGGCTTTTCGAATTGCGTCATGACTAGTTGAATATGTTCATGAATGGTGTACATATGTCTACCATTTAAATAAAGGTTTTTCTTTATTTCTTTAAATACGCCTTTACCATATATGTGGAATTATATATATTGGATCTAATATTCCTTCACCTCTATGTCCGTTTGTATGTGAAATGAATACTTAGTACCCAAAATGAATAGATCCAGAAATGTGCATTGCTGGTTATAAGCCGAAATTGAAATCGCTAACCCAGATGTATAAATTATCCTCTGCACTTTCTGTTTTGTATTCTCTGATGGCAAAATCATCTTTGCAATGGTATCTATAAAATGGCAATCCTTCTAACCAAAAGATTCTAGAAATTATTAATATTCAATTCTGGAATTAAAATATAATGTGGGATAAGGGAATTTTATATTATGTATAGTCCAGAGTAATGGCACCCGATTGGGTAGCACGTTAGCATTGTGTTGATAAATAGTGTGGTCGAACAATGGAACATGTTTAGAGCACTTGGGAATGTTTCCCCTTACCTTAGTGGGTTCGTCGCCCAAGCTCGGGAGTGACTCTAGGCGAAATAAGGCACACTAGACAGAGTGAGTTGGTTGGGTTGAAAGTTGAAGTGAAGCTTTGAGTCAGATCAGTCATCTAATTTCTATTCTATATTTAAGCACTAGCTGTGAAAGTTACCAGTTGCATTACTTGCATATTTGTCACCAACATGTTTTCCTTTAAATGGTGTTAATATTTCAGGATGATGATTAGTAATAACAAGTCTTGTGGCTAACATGTTTTCCTTGAATAGTGTTAATATTTCAGAATGAGGTTTTGAGGAAGCTTACCTGGTTTAAGCCAAGCTGTGAATGCAGGGAAATTGTAGCAAGGGAAACAAAAGATAGTTTCCATATGCTGAAAGCATGGCAGATATCATACAACTTATACATATTTGACTATGGAAAATATATTTTTTATCCATCAAGTTGAGTGCTATAAGATGGTCATTATGGATTTCCTAAGGTTGTTGTTATGAATGGTGTACAACGTGATTGTAACTCAATATTTATACTAGTCATACCTGTCTTGTTCATGTTTATTCTCTAGAATATAAATTGCAAAGAATCTCCTAATTGTCATGTGCATAGATTTATTGAAGTACTTGTAGGACAATAGTTGAATCATCCTACATGAGAAGAAATCAAGGTAGATATAAATGTACTCAAGGTAATAACCTTTATGTGCTCAAATATGTTTCCTATATAGACTGGTTGTAAAGTAAGTGGCATGTGGATGTCATGAAAACAACCTCCTGGTATTCCATGTTTATAGTATGAAATGTACTAATGACTTAAGATGGTTTAGGCAGATTGCAGCATAGCATGAGGATCATAAGGGAAATGATGAGAGATAAGAATATGTATGATAGTGATTACCTTTGGTATTTCTTAAAGAATGTTTCATGGTTAGGTAACATAAAAACAAGCTTAAATCCATTAGGTATAATTAAATCTTCTTGATACAAAGTCAACAGTTTTGCATTCCTTTTAAGAATCGATTCCAGTTCATTTGGGGATGTTACAATTTGGGTTTTTAAGGATGTTATCTTATGTGCTATTGTCATAATTATTTTTATGTTCTCATGGTAAGGATGTTATAGAAAGTCTTCTTACGAATGAATTGAATATAAGGAGGATTGTTTAAGGAATATTGTTTGCCAATCCTTATAAGGAGATATATAGTCTAAGAAGGGAGGTAAGCCAATTTTTATTCTATAAATCCCTTTGATAATTAATATAAGTATGGGGCTTAGGAATAAATGGAATGGATGCTATTCAAGGAGAAGGCTGATTTTATTTCAATGTGATTTATTTTCTTTACCCAAGTACCCAAGAGTAGTGGTATCATTTATTTAAAAGGATAATTAATAAAGGAAAAATCTCTTACCACTTTTTGGATGCATTACATATGGTATTAGAGCCAAGCTCAAAACACTCAGGCCTATCTGTGCTCAAAATGATTCTACATATTTGTTTTAATAAACTGACGAACAAGTTTTGCTTGAGATAACAGGATTTAACAAACTCACATTGATCTACAATACAAGTACTGTAAGATGTAGCAACTGCAGATAATTATATATATATATTAGCTGACCTTGTATTTGTGGAAGATTGGAACATCTTCTCCACTTCAGTATTAGGCCCAATGAGGTCACATGGCTAATATTCTTGTTGGGGACTGGCATGGAAAAGGGTAGGGACATTATCATTAAGAATAAATTACTAGTAAGGAACTGGTGAGAATCGAATTGGAATTTAAGTTTCTATACCTTTTGTGCTTGCTATTAGCAATGAGAAAAATATAAAGTGGGTCATGAAAAATAAAACTTACCTTAAATGTACTAGCTTCTTGGAGAGGACAAGGTAGTTGTTAAATGGATTTTGATGAAATTAACCATTTAAGGAATGAGTAAATACATTACCCCAAAATCCTAGAAAAGTGTAGCTAAAATGATTATGTGTAAGATCTAACAGGGACATAAGTGATGCTGAAAAGATAATTATATTAAAAGCACATATTATTTGGATTATGTAGGTATGTGAAAATATACATTGTATCATGTGAAATTATACATGGTATCATGAAAAATATACATTGTATCAAATGAATGTTAGTAGTAAGGCACAAAGGCATGAAAACTAAAACCTCATATGAACAAATTGCCAATAACTAAGAACAATTGTTTTGGTTGGGGATATTAGATTCACAGGAACTACCGGTTCTCAAGTTTTGGGTCCATAAAGAAATAAGAGGAACACACCCTTGATGCTTCCCCTACATGTGTGCACATTAATAGAATATGACCTTGAGTCCTAGATGGACGTAAAATTTAGGTAGAGTTACGTGTTGTCATGGAATTACTATCATCTTGTCATAAAATAATAGCTCCAGAAATAGTAATGAATGATGACATAAGTGTATACTAATTGGTTTTTAAGGATGCTATCCTGTGGACTGTTATAAAGTAGAACGTGGTTTGATTATAAGAAGTTCTAATTAGATTATATTAACTACTAAATGAATGCTAAGTGAATGCAGAACCTGAATGAAAAATTGTGATGAAGAGATTTGGGTTTGATGCAAGATTTCAACTATTGTAAATAGTTGGCATGCAAGTGAAGCCTAGGAATTAGACTGTGCACATAAAGACTATTGATCTTTCATACGTACTCACAAGGTACAACAACAAATATTTAAAGTCCTGGAATTATATTTACGTGAACTTGGGCAACGGTGCAGCCGAGGTGAGTGATAAAATGTGTTATGCTTAAAAATTCAATAAATGCCTTAGTGGTGAAAAGAATGCACTAGTACATAGGATCTTATCTGATGAATGAGAAATGAAGTAAGACATGACTTATGATAAAAAGTTTGATGTCTTTAATATGATAAAATGACCACCTATGGAGTAATTGCAGGCATGGGAAAAATTGTGGCCAGGAGGAAGGCTAAAGCTCTGAGACTGTAATGAGCTATCTAAGAAGATATGAGAAATATCTCATGTGCATAAAGTTGTCACCATGAGGAAGTGGTGATGGAGGTAGTGGTTGAAAGATACCTTGTTTTCCCCCGAGCCAGCGAGGGACCACTATGCATTCTGGGGATGCCTATATGTAATACATTTTGGTTAAGACTCATTTTGCACACATTGAGAGGACTATCACAAGAGAAGGGGACTCTGTGAAGGGAATAACCTCTAGGAGTTGTGGTGGTGTGCAAGAATAGAAGTGCCTCATCTTGGTGAAGCACCCTGAAGAGCACAAAAAGGAGATACACCTAAGGAAGGGTATCATCCTTGTTCTGGGTGGCTTGAATTTGTACTTGGAGTACTATTAGCACTTGGTGTTCTAGAATAGAAAACATCCAGAGGAAGGAATAATGATGAAGCACCCTGAATAGAACAAGAGGGGGATACGCCTAAGGAAGGGTATCGTCCTTGTGTTCGGTGGCTTGGATTGGTACTCAGAGTACTCTTATCACTTGGAGTGCTATGATGGAGGACATCTAGTGAAAAGAATAATGCTAGGAACAGGTATGTGCACTATAGGTAAACTGATACCTATGAGGTAATATGTCTATTTATTGGAAAATAGAACTAACATGTGGATTATGAAAATTGTATAGTGTTGAATTCTAAGCTATAAATGGATATCAATTTCAATGTTAGTGGACATGCATATATATGTTTAAAATGCAGGTTGGTGACCTAATCCCACCTACCGAGAGGGATTAAGAAGTACAAAAGCAAGCAAACAGAAAACCTGAAGAAGGAATGGAGACGAAGCAGAGAAAATAGGTAACACCAAGGATGGTGTTAATTCGAAGGGGGAGAGGATGTAACATCCCTCGCCATCTCGACCCAAAAATCATAGTGTAAGTAAACATCACTGTAAGTACTGACCCTAAAACTTTATCAACTTGTGGATAAAATTGATAGGGTTAATGATTGAAAGCTTCGAACGACTAAAACGACATTTGGTGACGAATCCACTAGAGGGAAGGGGCATTCATGAAAGAAGAACCTAGCGACTTGATGATTATGATGGGTCATCAAAATACTTGTAAGTGCTAAAATATAGAGAGTTGTGTTTATGACAGTCCGTTGCATATAAATCAAGGTCGTTTGAGAAAACAAAGCTTTGTTATTTGAAATCAGGGGGCATGCAAATTCTCGAAGTACATAAGTTAACTCCGACTTTTTATATATTTATATGATTCCACTATACCAAGGAAGTGGATATTTTGTACACTGAATGAACCTAAGGTTAAAGGAAGTAGGCACTTACATGTAACTATAAAGGAAAAAGAGAAAAATTTAGTATAATCAAAATGAAAAACTTATTGATCAAAAGGTATAAGACCTTTTATATTAACCCTTAAATAAAAAAAGGTTAATATAATAAAATATTAGAAAAATTAAGAAAAAGAAATGCTCTATAGTAAAGTGGAAAGAGATATCCAACACTCGTGACATTAAACTTGATACGATCCTAGTGCCTTATGTATAGTTAAAAA
>LPNX010546566.1:186782-204692 GCA_001517045.1 Pseudotsuga menziesii | reverse complement strand
TATATATATATATATATATATATATATTGGATCTGATCTTCCTTCACCTCTATGTCCGTTTGTATGTGAAATGAATACTTAGTGCCCAAAATGAACAGATCCAGAAATGTGCATTGCTGGTTATAAGCCAAAATTGAAATTGCTAACCCAGATGTATAAATGATCCTCTGTACTTTATGTTTTGTATTGTTTGATGGTGAAATCAGCTACGCAATGGTATCTATAAAATGGTAATACTTCTAACCAAAAGATTCTGGAAATTACTAATATTCAATTCTAGAATGAAAATATATTGTGGGATAAGGGAGTTTTATATTATGTATAGTCTAGAGTAATGGCACCCGATTGGGTAGTAGGTTAGCATTGTGTTGATAAATGATGTGGTCAAACCGTGGAACATGTTTAGAGCACTTGGGAATGTTTCCCCTTACTTTAGTGGGTTCGTCGCCCAAGCTCGGTGGTGACTCTAGGCGGAATAACGCATGCCAGATAGAGTCAGTTGGTTGGGTGGAAATTCAAAGTGAAGCTTTGAGTCGGATCAATCATCTAATTTATATTGTAGATTTAAGCACTAGTTGTAAAAGTTACCAGTTGCATTACTTGGATATTCATGACCAACATGTTTTCCTTTAAATGGTGTTAATATTTCAGGATGATGATTATTAATAACAAGTCTTGTGGCTAACATGTTTTCCTTGAATAGTGTTAATATTTCAGAATGAGATTTTGAGAAAGCTTACCTAGTTTAAGCCAAGCTGTGAATGTAGGGAACTTGTAGCAAGGGAAACGAAAGATAGTTTCCATATGCTGAAAGCATGGAAGATATCATACAACTTATACATATCCGACTATGGAATAGATAGTTTTTATCCATCGAGTTGAGTGCTATAAGATGGTCATTATGGATTTCCTAAGGTTGTTTTATGAATGGTGTACAGCGGGATTATAACTCAATATTTATACTAGTCATACATGTGTTGTTCATGTTTATTCTCTAAAATGTAAATTGTAAAGAATCTCCTAATTGTCATGTGGATAGATTTATTGAAGTACTTGCAAGACAATAGTTGAATTATCCTGCACGAGAAGAACTCAAGGTAGATATAAATGTACTCAAGGTAATAACCTTTATGTGCTCAAATATGTTTCCTATACAGACTGGTTGTAAAGTAAGTGGCATGTGGATGTCATCAAAACAACCTCTTGGGATTCCATGTTTATAGTATGAAATTTCCTAATGACTTAAGATGGTTTAGGCAGATTGCATCGTAGCATGAGGGTCACAAGGGAAATGATGAGATATAAGAATATGTTTGATAGTGATTACCTTTGGTATTTCTTAAAGAATGTTTCATTGTTAGGTAACATAAAAATGAGCTTAAATCCATTCGATGTAATTAAATCTTCTTGATACAAAGTAAACAGTTTTGCATTCCTTTTAAGAATCAATTTCAGTACATTTGGGCATGTTACAATTTGGGTTTTTAAGGATGTTATCTTATGTGCTATTGGAATAAGTAGTTTTATGTTCTCATGGTGAGGATGTTGTAGAAATTCTTCTTATGAATGAATTGAATCTAAGGAGTATTGTTTAAGGAAGATTGTTTGTCAATCCTTATAAGGCGATAAATAGCTAACAAGGGAGGTAAGCTAGTTTTTATTATGTAAAGCACTTTGATAATTATTATAAGTATGGAGCTTAAAAATAAATGGAATGGCTGATATTAAAGGAGAAGGCTGATTTTATTTCAATGTGCTTTATTTTCTTTACACAAGTACCCAAGAGTAGTGGTATCATTTATTTAAAAGGATAATTGATAAAGGAGAAATATCTTACCACTTTTTGGATCCGTTACACATCATAATTATTTATAAGTGATTAAATGAAATTTCAAATTTATGTATTCTAATCAAGTACTGAAGAACTACCACATTATACGAGGGAAATCCAACATGCAAGGATTTTTAAGGTTTCCTAGCCTATTAGACCTAAACCATTTACCTACTTGAGCTTATTGAAAAAGTGTCATTAAGTCTAGGGATCATGGTATATAATGTCCAAAGACAAATGTTAACAAGTGTTATATTATTATGTACTTTATACATGGTATGTGTAAAGAGTTAAATATATTTATAATATTGATGATGAAAGAAAGAAAGAAAAGCTCCATCCATTATTATTTATAATCGAAAGATAATAAATAGTCCAAAACCTAGAAATTCTAATTGGGAACTAGTAGAAAGTTCCTAAGTTAAAATATTAATAATTACCCAAAGTAATTGAAAAGGGTTAAATCAAGAAACCAAGGTTTCTTGATTTTACTATCCCTTTGACTGAAAAGTTTGTCTATAAATACTCAAGCCAAGGAAAGGCTAGGGCTTCTTATCTATCATTAGAGTAGTCGTTTTCTACATGTTTTCTCTCAAGTAATTCTTGGAGAACATTTTTCTTGGAAGGAAAAAGGAGAATTGATCTAGATCTGATATACGAGATAGGAAACCCTGCCTTATGAGCTCTAAGATACTTGCATGTTGGAGTCCATCTCGGGGGGATTCAAATTTAAACTAGGAACAGTTCTGGGTCATGGTTGTGTGAAACGTGGTAGTTTCGAAATGATATGGTCATAAAAAATAGAGGTCAGATCTATCTTGAATTGTTAATGCTGGTTATTTGAGTGTGCAATTTCAACCATTAACAGAGATTCAAGTTACATGTCTGAATCCCTAGACACTCTTTTCTACTTTTCTAGAATAAATGCTAGCTATGTTAAGTAAATGATTATTTTGCATTTCCTAATGCAATGTATATGTTTCTCGGTTTAAAACTACTAGGCTTTGCATCTTAAAATATTAATGCTAGGCTGTAAGTGATATCCTATACCAAGTTTATCCATGGTTTAATTATTGGTTTATTTCTACAAGTTCAATTTATTTACCAATATTCATCAAGGGTTCTACACCCTAGTTTAATTCCTCTATTAGTTTTATTCATGAAAATGGGTTAAGTACAAACTAGGTTTTAATCCAGATTTATTACTTAGCTGCTTATTTGGTCCCTATACTCTACTGACATATTCCATTTGTCAGCGGAGGCATATTTAAATTTACAGAAAGTAGTTCATAGGTAAGTTATTTATATACCTATAAGTCTATGTTTACAATCTAGATAAACTAAGGTATTATCTGCAAACGGACCTACTGTGTGTGTGTGTGTATATATATATATATATATATATAAACACATATAGACATCAAACGTAAATAAATCAGAATACTGTCTATAAATCTACATTATCAGTTATACAATAGTTTTATGAATCTCATCAATTAAATAGAAACTATAATTACTTCAAGATAGATACACGAGTAAAGAACTTACAAGGTCTACATATTTAATACAAGATAATTGCATAAGCATTCCATTAAAAATTAACATCGTCATAAATAAATGAAGAAGAAGTATCGTGACCATTCTTCTCAGCCCACTTTGTTTCCACAAACACTGTTAAGTTAGAATCATATAAATAACAGGTAAGACTATGTAGAAAGAACAAAGCATATAATCAAGTAACAACACATATACGACAATTTATACCTATAAGAATCAAGTAGTAATCACCATTACAACATCACAATTAGAATACAATAGTACATATAACTGAAACAACGATGTTAGAACGTAAGAACGGCTTACGACCAAACAAGTGGTACAACTAGTGTACGTCACATTCTACAAAGTTTAATAATGTTTCGTTTAGGTAGTTTTACTAGACTATAATTTTTATTATTTTTTCAATTTTTGATGTCATTACATTAACCCTTTTTAATTAATTTGGGTAATTCTTAATACTTTAACTTAGGAACTTTTAACTAGTTCCTAGTTAGAATTTTTGTAGGCATTATACTATTTATTAATCCTTTAATAATAAATAATAATTGATGGATCTTTTCCTCTTTCTTACATTTATTTATATTATTAATATATTTACCTCTTTATACATACCATGTATAAAATATATAATAATATAACATTTGTCTTTGGGCATCATGTACCATGATCCCTAGACATAATGATGCTTCTTCATTAAGGTCAAGTAGGTATATGGTTTAGGCATTGGAGGAAATTTCAACTCAAAATGGGCCTTTTAACTTTTATTCAAATTCCATGTCATCATGTATTAGCCAATGAAATTGCTTTAAATTTGAAATACCGTATAGGTCTTAAACACTTTTTTAATATAAATGTGGGGATAGGTATCATAAAAAAAACTACTTTTTTTGTTTGTATTTTTGACATATCTCCTCCTGTTTTTACTCAAATTTCGATCAGGAGAGCTCGTTGGATGCAGAATTAAATTCCGCATCCAACGAGTACCCACTCGGCATACTTTTGATGGACCCCGCTACCCCAAAAACAAGAAATACCTGAAAAAATGGAATGATGACAGACTCGGCATACTTTTGATGGACCCCGCTACCCCAAAAACAAGAAATACCTGAAAAAATGGAATGATGATGTCATCATTCCATTTTTTCAGGTATTTCATGTTTTTGGGGTAGCGGGGTCCATCAAAAGTATGCCGAGTGGGTACTCGTTGGATGTGGAATTTAATTCTGCATCCAACGAGCTCTCCTGATCAAAATTTAAGTAAAAGCAGGAGGAGATATGTCAAAAACACAAACAAAAAAAGTATTTTTTTTCTTTTCTTCGTCCAAAATTAATAAATATTATTTTATTATTTTAACTATTATTTTATTAGTTCATTTTAGGAGGCCCATTTTGATTTGAAATTTCCTCTAATGTCTACTAGGCTAGGAAACTCTAAACATCCTTGCATGTTGGATTCCCTCATATAACGTGGTAGTTCTTCAGTTCTTGATGAGAATACAGAAAATAGAAATTTCATTTAATCACTTATAAATAGGTTTGATGAGATTAATATTTTTCTTGAGTCATTTTCACTTGGAATATTATTAAATTCTTTTCAATAACCCCTAGTGCTTACTAGAGTCTGTACTCAACGCTTAAACAGGGAGTTACAAAATTTGCGCAATTTCAGATCTCTTCGCTCAACACTAATGCTAGGATGTACTTGTACGATACACCTACAGATACAATGGCCAATGATCCAATGCTCCATAGCTTATGCTCAACACCAACATGGACGGCTTTAGGGCTTATTTCCAACACTTCCAATTATCTTTTCATTTGTTCTAGAGCTTATCACTCAACACAAAGGTAAGTATTCATGTGCTCCAGAGCTTCTTGCTCAACACAAATAATCAATCACTCATGTGCTCTAGAGCTTCTCGTTCAACACAAAACATCTCATCAATCATGTGCTTCAGGGTCCACACCCAACACAAACAAGCATATGTATATATCATCAATAATTGGCTGATGCCCAATATATAAAACAAATCACCATGTTCATATGTAGTGAGGTATTCGACCCAATATATAAAAATAAAACATAAAGATAACATGGTAATAAATACTCTCATGCATATAAATTTTAGGTCCAAAATTCAGGATATTACATCCCTCCTCTCTTAGTACAACACCATCCCTGGTGTTCTAGGGACCTTAAATGACATCATGAAATAAGGCAGGGTAAGCCTTTCTCATGGTGGCTTCATTCTCCCAAGAAGCCTCATCAACATCAAAGTCATTCCATTGCACTTTAAGCTAGATTATGGTGCGCTTCACAAGTTGAACCTCCCTCTTATCCAACATATGCAGAGGTTTAGGGGAAAAATCCCCCTCAGCTTCCACCCGTAATAAGGACCAATCAATTACATGTTTAGTATCATAAAAATATTTCTTCAACAATTTTGCATGGAAAACATTATGGGCTCTTATGTGCGCAGGTAATTCTAGCTCATAAGCCACTGGCCCTTTCTTGGCTAGTATTTCAAAATTTCCACAAAATCTAGGTGCTAACTTACCACACCTACCCAAGATTAACAAGCTTCATTTGGATTTTTACTTTCAAGTAAACATGGTCACACATTTGAAAGTCTTAATCTTTTATTTTGCTATCCACGTAACTTTTCATGCGGTCTTGTGCTTATTTAAGGTTCAATTGGAACTTGGTAACCAACTGTTCCAAATCGATCAATAAATCAATCCCTAACATGAGACGATCCACTGGGCTATTCCAAGTAACCAATGTTATACACTTTTGTCCCTAGAGTACCTCAAAGGTGCTAATCTTGGCGGATGTCTGATAACCATTGTTATACACAAACTCTGTGACATGTACGTAATCCTCCTACTTCATGGGGTTGTTCATGACATACATCCTAAGCATGTCCTCAACAATCTAGTTTACTCTTTCTATCTACGTGTCTGTCTGTGGGTGATATGCAGTGCTAAATTTTAACTACATCTCCAATCCAGAGAATAAAGATCTCCAAAAGTTTCCTGTAAACTTAACATCTCGATCCGAGATGATTTCCTTGGGTATCCCGTGTAATATAAATATCTCTTTCAAGAATATATCAGCAATGTTCACTGCCTTGTAGGTCGATTTCACAAGAATGAACTATGTTGCTTTTGACAACTTGTCAATGACTACAAAAATAGTGACAATTTGCTTCTTAATTTTAAGTAAACTGGTGATAACATAAATACTAATGACCTCCCACTTCCCTTCTAGAATGGGTAATGGATGCAACAACCCTGAAGGATGCTAATACTCAGCTTTGACTAGCTAAAATTCCTGACATTTCACGATAAACAACACAATGTCGTCCTCTAAATTAGGCCAGAAAAAGTGTCTCTAGATGGAAGATATCATCTTTTGATATCCCAAGTGTCCTGAGTAGGGTGCCTGATGAAATTCTGTGAGGATGCTGGACTGAAAATACCCCCTCTTCTAGAATATAAAAAAGATCCTTGGACCATAGGATTCCATATTTGTCTACCTGTCCTCCTGGACTTTCTTGAGGATTTCCACATAGAAGGTCTCAACTATGTTGGTCGCTCTAATTCTCTCATGCAAATCTGCACCAGTTTGAATCAAAGGTATCTCATATATCATATGAGTTCATCGAGTCAAAGCATCGGAAACTTTATTCTCTTTTCCCTTAATGTTCTTTAGCTCAAAATGGTACTTACTAAGGAAATCCAACCAACGGGCTTGCCTTGCATTCAAATTTGGTTGATCGAATAAATATTTCAGACTCATATTGTCTGTATTCAGAAGGAACTTCCTTCCCATGAAGTAGTGCCTCCACATCCTCAAAGCGTGGATGATGGCCGCTAACTCAAGATTGTGCATAGGGTAGTTTTTCTCATTCTCTTTTAACTTATGTGATTCATAACAGATTGTGTGATCATTTTGAAAGAGGACTCCTCCCAGTCCTTCCTTACTTACATATGTGCAAACAACGAATTCACCATCAAGATCCGCAATTCGTAACATTGGTGTGGTCATCAAAAGCTGCTTAAGCTTTTGAAAAATTTCTTAACACTCAGCAATCCACAAGAACGTATTTGCTTTCTTCTCCAAAGTGATCATGGGGCAACCCATTCTAGAGAAGTTCTTAATGAAATTTTGATAATATCCGGCCAATCCCACAAAAGGACCTAATGTTAGTGACACTAGTAGGGGTAGGCCAATCCTTTATGGCTTTAATATTTTCTGGGTCCACAGCTATCCCTGTCTTGGAGATAATGTGCCCTAAGTACTGTATTTGTGGTTTGTAAAAATCACATTTACTAAAATCAGCATAAATATGGTGTTCTCTCAGCACTTGTAGTACTATGCAAAGGTGTTCTTCGTGTTCTTCTTTATTATTTGAATAAACCAAAATGTTGTCTATAAAGACTGAGACAAACTTACCCAAATACCTACTGAATATGTTGTTCATCATACACATAAATTTCATGGGTGCATTGGTCAACCTAAATGGCATCACTACAAACTTGTAGTGCCTGTAACTCGTACGAAAGGTGGTTTTATGAATATACTCATCGTGAATCCATACCTGATGTTACCCGGATCGCAGGTCAATATTTGAAAATATTTTTGCTCCTCCCACCTGATCGAACAAGTCATCGACCCTAAGTTGTGGATAATGGTTCTTGATAGTCATTTTGTTCAACTGACGGTAATCGATGCACATTTACATCATACTATGTTTCTTCTCTATGCATAGTATAGGTTCTCCCCAAGGAGACACACTGGGTCAGATATACCCTTTCTAAACCAACTCTTGCAAATGCAGTTTGAGTTCCACCAGCTTAGCTTCACTCATGTAGTAAGGGGCCTTGGTAGCCGAAACTGATCCTAGGGTTAATTCAATGGAAATGTCTAGTTCTCATTTCATAGGTAATCCTAGGATTTCCTTAGGAAACACATCCTTTAATTATTCAAGAATGGGGAAGTATTCTATTCATTTTTCTCTTTCGCACTCTATGTCTCAGATGTTTACTACAAACATCTTTCATCCTTTCTTGACGCATTTCTTAACTTGTAAGGCAGATATTTTCCTTATGGAAAATTTCTTTGGAATTCCTTGAACCTTTACTTGGTTCCCTTGGCCATCAATACACAAGATTGACTTTTGTAAGTAATCAAGAATGACATGGTGTCATTCCAACTAGTCCATTCCAAGAAGTATATCGTATGATACTAAAGGTAGAATGTTCAAGTTTACTTTCATTGGAAAACCATTCAGTTTTACCTCACGTTCTTTAAATATATTTGAAACTTTATGTTTCGTACTTGTGGCTAACTGCACCAACCAAGGTTTATCATGCTTTACTTTGCCTAGTTTTCATTCATCAACAATTTTAGGTAAAACATAGCTCTAGCAAGCATCAGGATCAATAAGTATTGAAATAGAAGTGTTCAACATATTACCTTCTATCTCAACCATTGTAGCTTGATGATCTGCCTATCGGTCATCCAATGTTGCATACATTTGTGGTGTTCCCTCTATGTCCTCAGTGGTTGGTTCTTCCTGCAAGTTATCCAAGACCCCATTGATCATGTTCTTATAATCTTAGGCATAATGAGACCTGTTGCATTTCCAGAACTTGATCTGTAGTGGAATATAATTTGCTCCACTTGTTACTAGTTTGTTAATGTTAGGAGCTGGTACATAAGGCTTCATGTACCAGATTTATTGAAGTTCTTGTTTGTTGGAAAGTTGTTATTCTGCTTTCTGAATGGCTTTGGGTTAAACCTAGGTTTGCAGTTATCAGCAAAGTTTTTAGACTTGTCTCGGTTTTGGTTCATGTTCTCTTGCCTTAGATGTCCATTCTCATAACAGATCCTAGCTTTGTGCAGTGTGGTATCCAAATTTTTTGGCATGTAGAACTCAATCCTTTCCAAAAAATTGAGAGGAAGACATCCTAAAAACGGTTGGATATTTACCTTTTAATCCTTAATGTATGGTACATAATGTAATAGATCTAGAAATTTATTAATAAAAGCGTCCATAGTCATGGATATCATACGTAGCTCATGAAACTCTTTCGCTTTCCTATCGACGAATATTTCCAACATATACTTCTCTAAGAAGAGTTTTTGGAATTTATCCCAGCGTATTTCTCTTAGCTCATATTTCATGGCGTGTCTTAAATATCTCCACCACCTTGATTCCTTGCCATTCAAGTTATATATGGCAAGCCGAGCCTTCATCTCACTTGAGTAGTTATGAACCTCGAAATATTTTACCATGCCCAACAGCCACTCCTCAGCCTTCTCCCTAGTGTTTACTTCACCTTCATAGGTCGGGGCTCTTATTTTTCTAAACTATTATAAATATTGTCATTGCTTCTTTGTTTCTTTCTTTGGGGAGAAAGAGAGTCATCAGTTGAAGGACTGTGATGATCTCCTTTGATTGCTTCAAGCGTACATTCTTCTTTTTCTTGTTCTCTTGGGCTGCTGGCCGATTTATGGTAAGGTTATCTTTTTTATTCTTTTGTGGAATGAGTGAGTTTAACTTGCATCCTTCCTCCCATCACATTTCTCAGTAATGCTTCATTTATGTCTTGCTGCTCTTTTGTTTCGTTCTGACTATTTTATCTAAAACTTTTCAATTATGCTTGAAGATTGTGTATGGTCTTTAAAGTATCAGAATTTAATTCTACCACTAGTTTTGCTTCTAGGGTGGGGGTGTTCATTTTTCCTCACCAGCTGTTATCCTCTTCTGTATTCATGATCAAAACTGTTACTGTAAAAATTCCTGCATTTGCAAAAAAAATTAATAACAAGAAAAATTTCTGTTAGTAACAAAATTTAATAACATACTTTATTTTCCTCACAATGACTACTTGGTACACATATAGGTCTCTTAGTATTGAAACTGGGCTCTCATACCACTTGTAATGTCCCCAAAAATTGAAAAAAAAATAAAAATTATTAGGATAGTAAAAACTACCTATGCAAAACATTATTTAAGTTGCAAAATATATGTACATTAAATGTACCACTATTTTGGTCATAAGTTGTTCTTACCTTTTATTATCTTTCTCTCAGTTAGGATTATTATTGTATTTTTAATTAGAATTCATGATGTTGATTTCTACTTGTGTATTATGGTTGTACTTATGTATATGTGTTAGTTACTTGTTTATATACTTCATTAATTTCTGCATATGTTTACTTGCTATTTACAAAGTCTCGATTTAACTTTGTTTGTTGAAACAAAGTGGGTGGAGTGGCGGGACTCGTTCTCCCATGACGGTTTGAGAGGTAAAGTATTTACTTGTCCATCATGCTTACTTAGTTCTATTTGAACTAAGGAAACTCTTCCATTTCACCTGCAGGTTTACCTAGCGATGAAGACTTGATAAAGAGCACTGAAAATTTTGATCCTTAATATACCTATTGTTTATTACTATGGTTCCTTACAGACTCAGATTTAGGGAAAGGTAAGTAATACCTTAATTATTTATTTAACATGGATAAACGATCTATGTGATACCTATAATTCATTATGTCTTTATCTTTTATGTTTATTTTATTATAAGAATTAACATGTCCTTTATGATTTTATTGGTAGGTTATACACTCAGTTAAAGATCAGACCTGTAACATCCCCCTCCCACCTTGAAAACCTAAGAGCAACTACAACTGGTAAAATACAATTAATTCATAAACAGGTCTATGATGAATAGAGAACCCTCACCACAATGAGGTTACTCCCACTGCAGGTCAATCAAAGGTATTGGAAGGAAAATGATATATGTATATTATATGCAGAACGTTATATATAATGTTACGTATAATAATGTAGCATTATATAGTGAAACCAATCTCATATATATACTATATGTAGAACATCCTATATAATAATGGAGATTATATACTGAAATAAATTATATATATATAATGTTAGATATAATAATGCAGCACTATAATGAAACAAATCTCATATATATATATATATATTAGTGGAGATTATAGTGAAATACATTATATATATATATATCCTATATATGAAGAACATCATAAATGATAGCAAAAGGAATTTCATATATAAATATTATGTAAAAGAAAACATTATATTTATGGTGGAGAAGAATATCAATACTAACTTATGCTTATTAATTTACCCTATTTTATAGCATTTAATTGTGGAGGCATTATTTAAATGCTTAGATTTGTATCGATTATTGAGGAGGTGTTATTGCATTACCTTAATTTATGCTAGTTAATTGTGGAGGCGTTGTTCAAGTTCTAGGATTCGTATTAACATTGAGAATTGTTGATTAAGGAGCCATTACATAATTTATAGTCACTGATTTTAAATATATAGACGTTGATCAAATTACCCTATTTTATGGTCGCGCATTATGGAGTAATTATCGGGGTTGTAGAATCATTGATTATGGAAGTAGGGTTTACCAAATATTATTTATGGGCAGTTGAAACGTGGTTTCCAAGGGAGAAAGAAAGTTACTATGTGTTTGTTTTTCTTTGGAGTAATATATGCAGTTTGAGGGGGAATGATCTCTAAGTTTAGAGGAGGACGATCTCTGAGTTCTGATAAGTGCTTAAGCCATGAAGTTGTTCCAGTGTTTTGTTGATGAAGAGAATTGCCAACCTCTGTGTTTTGGGCCTTAGTTTTACCACCCCGGGTTTTGTACCATTATGTATACCTCTCGGCGTTTAAATGAGAAGAAATACAAATATGTTTCAGGCACGAACTCTTGGGAGATTTCTCCGTCAAGAGAAAATGGAAAACCAACCATTCGTTTGTTGGATTAACTACGGTTTACATAGAGATCAGACTAAGGGAGTGTGTGCGTAAAAGGTTAAAAGGATAATTCCAGGATGTGACTTACCAATAGGATGTCTACGAGTTGTGTAAAGGTAATTACAATCCCAATTTATTGTCCTTATTGTTGTAGAATAAAGGAATTGAGTAAGATTGCGTCCTCGTGTCATTTTTGAAACTGAGTCTTTTGTTAAGACAAATGATATGGAAGGACTGATACATTCATATGTGGATTTAATGTTTTGCGTACATAACCAAATGGTAAATAGAGGGATGCACATATATCTACCAATATTAAAAGTAAAATCCCAAAGAAGAGCATTACTGTCGAAATGTTTCAGTCTTTCGCTCGAGATCAAAATGTTGTTACCATAGTGTGATTCATATTGTATATTTATTATCACTCTCTGTATACAAGGAGATTCTCAGCATAGTGTATTGCTAGGTATTTTGAATTTTTCTTGTTTTGTGAACAATACTAGATGTTGAAAGATTCTAAATCACCCTCCCCAAAGGTCTCCAATTTAATCAACTAGAAGAATGGGAAAATCCTAGCCTATGAGCTATGTAGGATCCATTTCGACCTTTCTCACTATGTGTTTATAAAGGTACGGAGCACAATCTTTGTGTGACTCCATTGTTCCATCTTGGGTGTTGATGCACAAGGGTTAATACATCATAAGTCCAGTTACCAACATTTAGAACCATTTCTTTAGTTGTGGTCAATTTATGCGCAAATCTACAAATAAAAATTTAGGTACGATTTGTATCAGACCATGTGTCTATTGAGTAGCGATCCAGCCTTCCCCTAATTGTATTCTGTATTTTCATTGCCAATATCAAATGAAAACACTAGATGTGATTTGAATCACATGGTGCGTCTTCCTCGAGCATCAATCTAGCATTCCCACGTTTGCATTTTCAATGCAGAACTAGGAATAAAACCTAGATGCGATGTCGCTGAGAGATTAAAATATCAGACTGGTTGTTGGATCTAGATTTTCCATTGTTTGAAATTGGATTTTTAGTGCACGTCTAATAATAAAAACATAAATACATTATCTCCTTCGAGGGAACTGGACCCGATCATAAAGATTGGCACAAGGGTAATCGCTTGCTGGTTGGATGACAAAAGCGAGTGGTATAAAAAGAACTGTTTTTTCTTAAATCAACACTCCTTACCTAATAAGTATGTTGGTTCATATTAGTAGCGATATGAAGTTATTCTTAAATTTTTGGCTGACTATATTCCTTTTTATTAGAATGACCATATTCATTTTTAATTGTAGGTAGACTTTTCCCTAAATTTTGGTTACTCACTCATTTTCCATTTTACTATACTTATGAACTAAGTAGGTCACACGTTTATCCTCACAATATTGGTAAGATCATATGGATTATGATAAAATTATAGAGGGTAAAGTTATGAAGGAAGGTACAAGTGGAAAGAGAATCATATGCATTTTTAATGTTAACCCATTAATTGTAGTTATTTACTATGTGCATAAAGATGTCTTATATTGTGGAAAGTTCATGGGGAGTGGATCTTGTACATTCATGACCCTTTGTATTTTAAGGGACCCATGTTTTATTTACCTTCAGTTGTATTCTCATGATAGCTGAGACTTATGTATTGGTATAGATATATAATTAATTGTTACCTTAACAAACTCTAGAATGGAGTCCGTGCCTACTCTAGTAGCTTATCCAAAGAATTTTTTTTTTTTATGTGGGCCTCGGGATGAGATTTCCTATTATTGTATGAGGATCTGATGACACATCATTTATGATGTAGGTTGTACACCTTGATAGGTGAATTTTATGAATAAATAAGTAGGCCTAATTTTTGGTGGACGTAACCCCAAGCTTGGGGTGAACCACGTACATTGGACTTGTTTGTGTGTGCCCTTGTGTGTTATTTTATGTTCCTTGACGCACATTAGTTATGTTAGTTGATGTGTTTCACCTTGTTAACTAGATTATCAAATTAAGGGATTATCCATTTACTTTTTAAAGGCAAAGGGCAATTGGCTACTCATGGTAAAGATGTAAACACAGACTAATGTAGAATAAAGTTTGAAGTTAATTGCCTAGTGTATTAAGAAACAAGGACAGTAGTGGGAAGGAATGAATGGTTGATTTTAATGTGTATTGACTGATGCTGATTTATATCCAACATACTTTTAGATATTGTTGTTCAATGTGTTTAATGGTAAATATCATTGATTTGTTTAGACATACTTCCTTATAATGCCATGTAGTAACAACAAAACAAAAGAGTTTCCCCCTTTTTCACACATAATGGCATTGAGGTTGAAGGGGTGTGTTACAGGTGGTATCAGAGTGAGAGTTGAAACACTTGGGCCTATTTGGGCTCAAAATGCTCCTACATATTTCATTTTAAAACTAATGATTGAGTTTTTCCTTGTGATAACAGGAACCGACAAGTTACATTGTTCTGCAATATAGGTACCTTAAGATGTACCAAGCGTAGATATTTATTGACCTTGTAGTTGTGCAAGAGAAGGTGGAACATTTTCTCAAAACCACAATGAAGATGGTCCATTAATTTTTCCAGTTCAATGTCAATCTCGATGATGTAAGTACACAAGTATCTGGCTATTTCCTTGTTTACTTCCGAATATGCTTACGAATGGCTAATATGGTTGCTTTGTCTCTATTTTGATTCGTGCCAATAAATTGTAATGATATATAGAATTATTCTTAGACAAACTCATGGTCCATGAAGGTACTATAGCAATCTCTGTCATGAATAGTAATGTGGGACTTTTGAATTGCTAAAAAGTAACCTTTAAAACCTACATGCATAGTTGAACCCGCTACCAATGTCTTTTGGTATATAAAGGATTCTTAGAATGGCAAGGTTGACAAATTGTAATAGGTTACATTGAAAACCGTCGAACAATTGTTGTTAAGGACTAGTGGAAAAAGGTTATGTCACTAAAAAAAGGTATAGGACTGCTAAAGATCTAATGAGAATTGAATATTGATTATAAGTCTTCTAGACCTAATTTGGTGTTCATTATAAATATAAGTGGCTCATGAGAGTATACTCCAAAGTCTTAGAGGCATCTGGTTATATATATGTATGCATATGTAATTCCTCCAAGATAGCTATTAAAGGAAACCTGATAGTTGATTGTTTAGGAGTAACTGTATTACCCTTGAAACTCTACAAAAGATTAACCGCAAACTATCACATATAGTAAAACGGTTTAAGCACAAAGGCGAGTAATGCTAAAATAGTGGATATGCTAAAGGCATATATTATATTGTCCACGTTATACAAAATACAAATTGTATCAATGAATATTAAAATTATATGAAATATGAAATACCTCTTTACATTTGGAATTTCATGTAAATCAGGAACAAACAAATTGCACTAAAACATATGGATACATGGGTACATGATAGTCGAATGACTACGATTGCATATAGATGTTGGTAATGGAATAATTTGTTTATGGTGCAGGACTTATTATTGCCAAAAAAAAAATTAATGATTGAGCATTTAGATCAAAGGTAGGAGGAAGCAAGTTTTGGGTCCACTAGTTTTGGACAAAACTCTTTCCCCTATATCTATGCACATAACTATCATACGACTTGGGTCCTAAATGCATATGTCATAAGGAAGAATTCTTTTGGTTATTTTGGTCTAGCTATCATGAATTAATAAAAACCTAGGAAATGGTTAGTTGTTACACATAATAAAGGAATGATAAGAAAGGTGAATGCTATTCAGTTTCTAAACCTATGTGTAACAATGTATTCCTAGAAAGTGAATGTAACTTCTTGATTAGAAGTTGCTGGTCAACTTGTGAATGTTGAATATCATTAGAATACTAAATGAATGCTAAATAAGGGTAGGACTTGAATTTCAGAGTTGTTGGAAAAAGAGTTCAAGTTAGTTACAATAATACAACTGTTATAATGTATCATTATTAGTGTGCAAGAATTTGTGTTGTGCAACTTTTTATACATCTTAATTGGAATTATTGATCTCTTATACATTGTCCCAAGAATGACAACATTCCTTACAATATTTCTTCAAGAAAAGGGAACCAAACAGCTTATGAACTTGGACCACAATTCAACTAAGATAAATAGCATGATTGGTTGTACCTAATGCTACTGATTGCATAGAAAGAGTGCACCTATATAAAGGCTCGCATTCTAATAAAGTAGATAAGACATACGTAGTTGAGATATGGATTTATGGTTTACCTTGAATTACTATTGTTATTAAAATTTTTGTGTCCCTAGCATTGCCACACATGAATGTGGTGTAAAGTTGGAATATTCCTTCACTAGCAATTATCCAAATATAGACGAGTAAGGATGTCTAAAAGAAACTGATATTGAAAATAATGAATGTTGTATAATGTTTATGCTAAAATTGCAGGATATGCTAGGAACACTACCAGTCGAAATTGATTGTTAGTGAAAATGCTCGCTTCCTTAAATAATGAGGTTAAGAATGGGTGATGTTTTACGTATTATAGATTGTCAAAATTCGAGGTTTTATAAACCAAGAATTAACTATGGATGATGTTGTTATATACTAACATTGCAGGATTCACTAATATTATGATCATTGTTGCAATCGACATGCACTATGGTAGATAAATCTGCGTGCGTATGTAAGTTACACTCAATTGCAAAGAAATGAGTAAGGAGTAATTTTTCTAGATGATTTACAAGGTTATATAACTCATGAATGATGATTAAATGATTAATTAATGAAATTTTGGGTTATCAATAGATGCTTTGACTAACCATGTAGTCGATTCATGAATCCGAACATTGACAGTAAAGTCATGCTAAGCACTAAGGAGTGTGCATTACAAATAGTCAAAGTTAAAATTTACACTAAAAATGAACAAGGAAAAATTTGAATGCTGCGGGAACACCATGGTGTTAGGCAAGTGATTGTCACATGAGCACATTGGTGTTAGGTATATATGCTGTAGGAGCACAATGGTGTTAGGCAAGCGATTGTCGCATGAGCACATTGGGGTTAGGCATATGGTGTGCCAAAAAGACCTAGGGAAAACTAGACATCTAGAAGACACGACATTGTCTGATTCCACTGAGGAGAAAACTTTTAACTAGTGATAAAAAGGGAGAGTAACCTCATAAATAGACATAAGTCCACAGGATAAGGGGTAAAAGGACTCCAGGGAGATTTTGAAAGATAAAGAAAATGTAAGATGTGTTAGCAACTTTCCAAGTCATTAGATGGTTACATGTCTTGATGTGTAAATGTGAAGGAAAGATGAAACTAAATTATGTTGAATTATTGGTTATAGATTGTTCTCGATGGATTCAGATTTATGTATTACTTCAAGTTGGTAACATAGAAACACCCAATGCAGCCGTATTCCTATAAAATATTAAAGTATGTATTTTGTGACGATAGTCTTGATAGGCCTAGTGATGTCTTGCAGAGAATATGTTAAGGAACAAAAGTTGGATTTTGCTCACCAGAATGTCAAAGCAAACAATGAGAACCTAGAGAAGAAATAAGGATAAGGATGACGAATAGGTAACACTCAGGACGGTGTTAATTCTAAGGGGGAAAGGATGTAACATCCCCCTCCCTCCTTGAAAACCTAAGAGCAACCGCATTTGGTAAAATACAATTAA
>LPNX010546566.1:170327-186602 GCA_001517045.1 Pseudotsuga menziesii | reverse complement strand
TGTATATATATATATATGTGTGTGTGTGTGTGTGTGTGTGTGTGTGTGTGTGTGTGTGTGTGTGTGTGTATGTATATATACATATATATATAGATAAAGAACATCATAAACGATAGCAAAAGGAATTCCATATATAAATATTATGTGAAAGAAGACATTATATTTATGGTGGAGAAGAATATCAATACGAACTTATGCTTATTAATTTACCCTCGTTTATAGTGTTTAATTGTGGAGCCCTTATTGAAATGCCTGGATTTGTATCGATTATTGAGGAGGCGTTATTGCATTACATTGATTTATGCCAGTTAATTGTGGAGGCGTTGTTGAAGTGTCGGGATTTGTATTAACTTTAAGAATCGCTGATTGAGGAGCCACTACCTAATTTGTAGTCACTGATTTGAAACTGATAGACGTTGATCATAATTACCCTATTTTATGGTCGCCCATTGTGGAGGCGTTACCAGGGTTGTAGAACCATTGATTATGGAAGCAGGGTTTGCCAAATATTATTTATGGGCTGTTGAAATGTGGTTTTCGGGGGAAAAAGAAAAGTACTCTACATTTTGTTTTTCTTTGGATTAGTATATGCACTTTGAGGGAGAATGATCTCTAATTTTAGAGGAGGATGATATTTGAGTTCTAATAAGTGCTTAAGTCGTGAAGTTGTTCCGGTGTTTTGTTGATTAAGAGAATTGTCAACCTCTATGTTTTGGGCCTTAGTTATACCTCCCTGGGTTTTGGACCATTATATATACCTCTCAACATTTAGATGTGAAGAAATACAAATATGTTTCAGGCGTGAACTCTTGGGAGATTTCTCCACCAATAGAAAATGGAAAACCAACCATTCGTTACCTAGATTAACTACGATTTACATAGAGATCAAACAAATGGATTGTCTGCCCGAAAGGTTAAAAGGATCATTCCAGGATGCGACTTACCAACAGGATGTTTGCGAGCTGTGTAAAGGTAATTACAATCCCAATTTACTATCCTTATTGTTGTAGAAGAAAGGAATTGGGTAAGATTGCATCCTCGTGTCATTTCTGAAACTGAGTCTTTTGTTAAGATGAATGATATGGAAATACTGATGCATTCATATGTGGATTTCATGTTTTCTATACATAACCAAATGGTCAATAGAGGGATCCACATATATCTACTAATATCAAAAGTAAAATTCCAAAGAAAGGCATTACTGTTGGAATGTTTCAGTCTTTCGCTCAGGATCAAAATGTTCTTACCATAGCGCGATTCATATTCTATATTTATTATCGTTCTCTGTATACAAGGAGATTCTTGGCATAGTGTATTGCGAGGCATTTTGAAGTTTTGTTGTTTTGTGAACAATACTAGATGTCGAAAGATTTTAAATCACCCTCCGCAAAGGTCTCCAATTTAATCAGTTGGAAGAATGGAAAATCCTAGCCTACAAGTTGTGTAGGATCCAGTTCAACCTTTCTCACTATGTGCTTATAAAGGTACATAGCACGATCCTAGTGCGACCGCATTGTTGCATCTTGGGTGTTGATGCACAAGGGTTAATACATCATAGGTCCGATGACCAATGTTCAAAACCATTTCTTTAGTTGTGGTTGATTTATGGGCACATCTAGAAATAAAAATTTAGGTACGATTTGTATCGGACTATGTGTCCATTGAGTAGCGATCCATCCTTCCCCTAATTGTATTCTAGATTTTCATTGCCGATATCAAATGAAAACCCTAGATACGATTTGAATCAGATGGTGTGTCTGTCTCGAGCATCAATCTAGCATTCCCACATTTGCATTTTCAGTACATATCTAGGAATAAAACCTAGATGCGATGTCACCGAGAGATTAAAATATCCAATTGGTTGTTGAATCTAGATTTTCCATTGTTTGAAATTGGATTTTCAGTGCAGGTTTAAGAATAAAAACATAAATATATTATCTCCTTTGAGGGATCTGGACCTGATCATAAAGATTGACAGAAGGGTAATTGCTTGCTGGTTGGATGACAAAAGTGAGTGGTATAAAAAGAACTAATTTTTCTTAAATTGACACTCCCTACCTAATAAGTATGTCAGTTCATCTTAGTAGTGATCTTAATTTATTCATAAATTTTTGCCCGACTATATTCCTTTTTATTAGAATGGCCATATTCATTTTTAATTGTATGTAGACCTTTCTCTAAATTTTGGCTGCTCACTCATTTTCCATTTTACTATACTTATGAACTAAGTAGGTCACATGTTTATCCTCACAATATTGGTAAGATCATATGCATTATGATAAAAGTATAGAGGGTAAAATTATGAAGGAAGTTAAGAGTGGGAAGAGAGTCATATGTGTTTTTAATGTTAACCCATTAATTGTAGTTATTTACTGCGTGCATAAAGATGTTTTATATTGTGGAAAGTTTGTAGGGAGTTGATCTTGTACATTCACAACCCTTTGTATTTTAAGGGACCCATGTTTTATTTACCTTTGGTCGTATTCTCATGATAGCTGAGACTTATGTATTGGTATAGCTATATAATTAATTGTTACCTTAACAAACTCTAGAATGGAAGCCGTGCCTACTCTAGTAGCTTATCCAAAGATGTTTTTTTTTATGTGGGCCTCGATATGAGGTTTCCTATTATTGTATGAGGATCTGATGACACATCATTTATGATGTAGGTTGTACACCTTGATAGGTGAATTTTATGAATAAAGAAGTAGGCCTAACTTTTGGTGGACGTAACCCCAAGGTTGGAGTGAACCATGTACATTGGACTTGTTTGTGTGTGCCCTTGATGTGTGTTATTTTATGTTCCATGATGTGTATTATTTTATGTTTCTTGACTCACATTAGTTATGTTACTTGATGTGTTTCACCTTGTTATCTAAATGATCCGATTGAGGAATTATCCATTTACTGTTTAAAGGAAAAGGAAGATTGGCCACTCATGGTAAAGATGTAAACACAGACTAATGTAGAATAAAGTTTGAAGTTAATTGGCTAGTGTATTAAGTAAGAAGGATAATAGTGGGAAGGAATGAATGGTTGATTTTAATGCATATTGATTGATGCTGATTTATATCCAACATACTTTCAGATATTGTTGTTCAATGCGTTTAATGGTTAATGTCATTGATTTGTTTGGACATACTTCCTTGTAATGCCATGTAGTAACAGTAAAACAAATATTTTTCCCCCTTTTTAACACATAATTCAATTGAGGTTTAAGGTGTATGTTACAAGACCTTGATTTTATAAATGAGAATTATTACCACGACATATTTCATATTCCATGGTTCTTAAGCTTGAAGCTTAGGGAAATGGTAAGCAATAGGCTTAAGGCTTAAGCCTAAGTTTTATACAATACATATGTTACTTATGCTTTGGGGTTTAACTTTGGCATAGCGCATACATTGCATGGACTATACCATGTATGATACCTTGTAATATACGCTTGGGGTGGCAAATTTTAACATATGGTTTGACACTTTAAACAATGGTGTTTAAGACTTGCATGAAGAGGGAGACCAATGTTAATGAAATGAATCCAAACTATGGAATTGTCGGTTATGGGTCGATAATGGTCACCAGGATTGCGCCATTAATGCTCCTTGGTATTTGGGGCAGCCCAAGCTTAGGGATTGGCTCCACAATTCATTTGGTCATCTTGCTTGGTATGTGGATGGTCTAGTATTGGCTTTGCGCTGTAAATGGAGGCGACGACTTAGTTGACAAAGGTAAGTCTGTGTTGGGTTTTAGTAGCGTTATGGTTTTTTTTATTTTCTTACTCAGCCTCCATACTTCTCATCAATTGTTGTTTCGGTGGTTGCAGGTGACAGGGTTGATGAGGAGCAACATGGCTCAAATATTTGCAACTGGTTCGTTGGTGCTATCAAATGGTGCACGGTAAGCCTCTGAGACAAGTATGCACTTGTCATCTCTGCCTTATGGAAGGGATGAGTGTCACCTCGTTGTTGGGTTGGGTTTTATATTGTGGGGTTTCGATTTTCCTTCGGGCTTGTATTAACAAAATTGGGGTTTTAATTATTAGTTAGGAATTTTGGCTGTGGAGCAAAATTTAGTGCTCTTACAGGCTTTGTGTATAAATTATGTTTATGTAATTCATTTTTTGAATTGGGGATTTAAGCCTGGGCAGCACCATTGCATGCAATACTGCCATAGCCCTTGGCACGACTGTGTGAAGGTGACTGTGATTTTGGAAATATTATGCATATCAATATATGTTTCATTTTGCATTTTTGCAAAGGTTATTTAAACTATATTATTTGTTATGAATTTATACTGCGCTTTTTGTTTATTACTGTGGGTTACATACGACATTTATCCTTCATGATGAGCCTCGGTATTGTTACTACATTATTTCTTTTAGCTGTATGGATGGAAGATAGTGAAATTGTATGGCTTGGCGCCATGCCGTGAATGGCATGATCACCCTTTAATGGAAGTTGAGACAGCGTAGAGAAGTTTAGGATTTATAATTTGTTTTTTAATATGAAATGTGGATTTAAAAATACATCATGGGTGTAAACCCTTGGTTGACAGGGTTGCTGTATAATTCGTTATTGACATGGTTTTAGATTAGGGGACTGAGTATTTATTTTAAAGTGGTCAAGGCCATGCTTACAGTGTAGGGTGTAGAGATGATAGTCTCACAACCTTGTCGTAGTGTAGTGATATTATTGTTGTAGCCCATATATGTTATGTGTATAGAATGGCCTTGATAAATATAGAACAACCCTAAATGATTTGAATCCCGGTCATTGCTTGTATAAAATCCTTGGACTGTTTTTAAAAGATTATAATGAACTTTGTAAAGAAAATGATTATTATGTATTGATGTAACTACATGGCTTTAATCATTATAAGGAATGAATGCATGGTTGTTTAATTATTATTGTAGGTGTTTATATGGTGGATCGTATTACATCTTGCAACTTGGATTTGTATACCCACAAGGGTTGATACTGCGACCTATGTGTAAATTAAGGGTTTTAATATTACTTGGTTATTGTTATGTGATGGCTGTGAGTAGATTTAGATGGGACCTTTAAATGATTTATGCATACGATTTATGATGTTGTTTAGTTGAGTATTTAGGACTACGAATTTTAAATAGGAAGAGAGATTTGATCTTGGACCAAAAAATGGTCACGATACTTACTATGTTCATTATTTATGATGATGTTTAATTTTAATGGAAGTTGATTTAATAGTTTAGCTTATGTTTAAATATACATACTTTGAAAGGTCTTTACTGGTTTATTTATCTTTGATTTTAATGTAGAATAATTACATCATGTAATTAGTTAATTAGATAGTACAAAACTAGGTTATAAACATAAACTTATTTATATAACACTTACTTCTAAACTGAGTCTATCTAAATCTAAAACATGCCTCTTCTAACAAATTGAATGTGTCAATACAGTATAAGGACCCAAAAGAACACATAATTAGCACGTCTAAAATAAAACCTAGTTCAAAAGTTAACACAGTTTCAATAGGAAAACTATATAGGAAAATAAGCTAAGATACAAACCCTTAATAAACATTTACATAGGAACTAAATTTCAGAAATAATCTTAAGAGAACAAACCATGGATAAATATAACATAAGGACAATGTACAGCTTAGGGTTGTACAATAAAACTGTAAACCCTAAGATATTTAAACACAAAATATTTACATAGGGTTAGGAGATATAATATGAACCTTGATCTAACTTCGCCATCAATTTATGCTAGAAAATCAAATAGGCAAACTAGGATCTCATACCTGTAATTTTTTTGAAGCTCCTTTAATAGATGAACCTGCACACTTGAATAACTAGTATTAACAATTCATAGATAGGTCTGAACTTTGTATTAGATGACCGAATCACTTGGGAACTACCACGTTCCACCAAACCATGACCCGAAACCATTCCTGGTTTCAATCTTGATCCCCTCGAGTTGGATTCCAACATGCAAGTAGCTTAGAGCTTTTAAGGTAGGGTTTCCTAACTGGTATGTCAGTTCTGTATCATTGCTCCTTTTCCTTGCAGGAAATTATTCTCCAAGCATTCACTTGAGAGAAAAACATGTTGAAATAATAATTTCTCCAAAAGATAGATCAACGCCCCAAGCCTTTCCTTTGAATGAGTCTTTATAGACAGTTTTTTGAGTTAAAGGGACACTTAAATCAAGAAATCCTTGATTTCTTGATTTAACCCTTTTTAATTAATTTGGGTAATTCTTAATACTTTAACTTAGGTCATTTTAACTAGTTCCTAGTTAGACGTTTTGTAGGAATTATACTATTTATTAATCCTTTAATAATAAATAATAATTGATGGAGATTTTCCTCTTTCTTACATTTATTTATATTATTAATATATTCACTTCTTTATACATACCATGTATAAAATACATAATAATATAACATTTTTCTTTGGGCATCATATACTATGATCCCTAGACTTAATGACACTTCTTCATTAAGGTCAAGTAGGTAGATGATTTAGGTCTACTAGGCTAGGAAACTCTAAACATTCTTACATGTTGGATTCCCTCATATAACGTGGTAGTTCATCAGTACTTGATGAGAATACACAAATTCAAAGTTTCATTTAATCGCTTATAAATAAGTGTGATGAGATCAATATTTTTCTCGAGTTGTTTTCACTCAGAAGTTTTTTAAATTCTTTTGAGTAACCTCTAGAACTTACCAGAGCCCATACTCAATGCTTAAAGAGGGACTTACAAACTTAGTCCAATTTCAAAGCTCTTCGCTCAACACTAATGCTAGGATGTACTTGTACGATACACCTAGGGATACAATGCCCAAGGATCCGATGCTCTAGAGCTTATGCTCAACACCTACATGGAGGGCTCTAGGGCTTATGCCCAACACTTCCAATTATCTTTTCATTTGTTCTAGATCTTCTCGCTCAATAGAAAGGTGAGTACACTCATGTGCTCTAGAGCTTCTTTCTTAACACAAATCATCAATCACTCATGTACTCCAGAGCTCCTCGCTCAACACAAATCATCAATCACTCATGTGCTCCAAAGACTCTCGCTCAACACAAAACATCTCATCAATCATGTGCTTTAGAGTCCACGTCCAACACAAACAAGCATATATATATATATCATCAATAATTGGCTTTTTCATAATAGATAAAACAAATCATCACGTTCATAAGCAGTGGGGTCTTCGACCTAATGTATAGAAATAAAACATCAAGATAACATCATAATCAATATGCTCATGCTTATAAATGTTAGGTCCAAAATTCTAGATATTACAGCCAGCATCAAAGCCATCATCTACTGCAGCCAAGTCTTTTACAAAATATAATTTACTTCATGCAATAATAACCTTAATAGCTGATTATTAAGGTTATTACATCGAAGGTGTTATTTAAGGTCTGCTCCTCAACAGGCTTCATCATCGACAAGTTCATTTATTACATCGAACATGTTATTTAAGGGTTTCTCTCCACATGCTTTGTCATTGACAATTTCATTTGTTATTTAACTGATTCTCCTCATCAGACTTCATTATCTGTCCATGGCCTATGAGTAGGCTCCTTGTGGATGCCACCATGCATGTGAATGACAATGGGGATTTCATTATGTTTGACCCTAGCAGTCTTCAGCGTGGGATCGCATGGCAGGAAATGCCCAGAGGGAATATGGTTCTCCCAACTCACAAACATAGCAGTGCCTTGGATGGCCTCGATCATGAGACTTGCATGGTTCTTGTTTCCTTGGATGCCCCATATGCCAATACAGTAGTCGGGGGAAGACCGCTGTGAAATTTCTATAAACAAACACAAAATATGAGTCAATCAGGTTTAAATAGTCTGAGACCCAAATCAATTCATCCATTAAGGAAATTATCAAGTATTACACCCATTTTGTCTCAAACATCCCAATCGAAAGCTCTATCGATTTCAACTTCCCGCATTTAAGCACATATCCCTCTAGTATTGGCATGATTGGTAGCTCGTCCATGAACATATTAAGAGAGTATCTCTCATCTGTCATAGAATTTGTAGTGCCCTCTACGATGATGAAACCAAAGTAGCACAAGAAAAGTATTCAAATGCAATTATTCATCTCCATTATTTCAGTATTCAGACCTGCAACACCAGATCCTACTCTAGCTGATCTCTGCAAATAAAAATCATTGAATGCTCGAATTAATTCAAATTTATTTTGCTTGACATTATATTCATCCGATATTGATAGAAATGATAATATGGATATGTGGGAAAACCCAAGCCGTGCATCAACTTTTCGTTCTTTCACACGACTGTTAAGAGTAAGGCTTGTTTAATTTACCAATTAAGGGCCTGGTTTTTAGTATATGTTGCTCAATTTGGAGAACTAACTATGTCTGGCGTGGGGGCTGGGAAGGTCCAATTTAATTCATTTTGTTGTTGTGACAGGTCTCATGTAAGGTAAATAGAGCTTAGGAATTGCATTGGAAGGGGTATACTATATACGGCTAGGTGGTAGTTGTGTTGCTTCTGTGGTAATGAGCGATGATTGATGTGATTCGAATTCATGGTTCCTAGGAGAAGGGGTAGGTGTTATTGGGAAGGGTCCAAGGCGACAGAGATAAAAGAATAGAAAAGGTGTAGAAGCAACTCCAATTCTTGGATTGGGTATTAAATGGGTGTCTTGGATGTTTACAGAAAAATATTGTGATGGATGTGTAATGTCCCTCCTGCGCACCCTAAGTATTTCATAATTTTTTATTGTATATTGTACTTGTCTTCTGGTGAGGAGCTCAAGGCCAAGGCCCCACCAGTAAGACTATGAATTAAATATGATCTAAGTTGAGGACTTAGGAGGCTTACCATAGGAACATAGCTTCTCGGCTAGAAAACTGAACCTGAGGGATAAAGGGAATGGTTACAGAACCTTGGTTTCAATATCGTAGTCTTGAAATCCTCTTAACTTTTCCCCCCTAGAGAGATTCGTGTTTTAGCCAAATAAATTAGGTTCCAACATAAATATAAGCCACGGTATAATATTAACTTCGACAAAAAGGGGCAAAGAACTGCCGAGAAAGTTATAAGAAGAAAACAATTTTACAAAACTTATTATGTAGGGACTATATGTAATAGTCACATGAAAAGTGCCATCATATACCTCGATTAAAATATTGGGACATGTATGGGGAATTATATGNTATATATATATATATATATATATATATATATATATATTAAAGGGTGATAGTAAGACTTCCTTACGTTGATAGGAAGGCTTTATATACATAATAGGTCATGAAATTAAATCACACACTCCCTTTAAATGGATGATTAAGTTAAAATGGTCATACCTAGCAAGCGAAGGATGGGTCCTTTTTCCTCTTCCAATGAAGCATCTAGCAGTTTATGGAAACTAAACTTAGTTTAGTATTTTTTTTGGAAAAAAATAAATATATCATGGAGCCAAAAAAATTGTAGGCAAGAGGAAGATCCTCATCGAGGAGTCTTTTGAGGCATGGGATCCATGTGGAGGGAGAAATGGAATATCCTCTACCTTTTTGCTGTCGTTAAAGAGGAAGATCCTCATCAAGGAGCCTTTTGAGGCATGGGATCCACGTGGAGGGAGAAATGGCATATCGTCTGCCTTTTTCACTGTCGTTAAGGAGGAAGATGAGAGGGAATATTTGGCCCACGATAGTTAAAAAGGGAGGAGTGCTTTTGAGTAGGACACTCTCTCGCTCAGGGAAATTGGGGAAATGGAAAAGATCTTCTAACAGAAGAGTGGGAGCTCTCTGGAGAATGTTTGGGGAATGTCAATTACAGGCTCAACGAGCCCCGACCAAGCCCTCGAACCTTCCAGGTATGCACTGAGGAATGTGTGCCTCTGTGCTTTGAATCAATGACTTGAGCTGTGGTATGTTATTTGAATCCCTTATGAAGTTTGATGTGTGTTTAGATCTAGAAAAATACTACTCTTCTTGGATGTTAATTTTTGCCTCCACTATTTAGATCGTGCAGACCTCGTGATAAATTCTATTAGTTTTTCTAGGATTTTAAAACTGGAAGACATCTATGCCATTCAGATTTATAAATATGAGAATATCATTGTCATGAAACATGTCTGCACTTTTGCACGATAGATGGGGATGTGTTATAAATCTGAACTGCATGCCTTTTTATTGTGGACTGATGGTGTGATGGATCTAGACTATATATGTTTTTGTGTTTTGTTTCAGAATGTTTTTTTTATGACTGTGGACTGCCTGCCTCTTCGGCATTATGAAACTGAATGTGCTAGGGTTTTTTTTTCCCGCATTATAGATCTGTAAATAATAATGTGATATAATACTCTTCTCTGCGTTTTGATTTATTTTCAGCCATCTTGGTATTTCAAACGCCGCAAGTGTAAGCATGTTCCCTTGCTGCGATTTTATTTTTGTCGAGTCTTGATTTCTAGAATGCCTCAGATTATTGTAGACCGCGTCTTTATCTTCGAAATCTTGTATGTGTGAATGCCATACCTATATCCATAAGTTCGATATCCACAATATCAATTTTTTTTGGAAATTGGCACACCTTGAAATTTGACAAGCCGAATCCATTTATGAGATCTTCTACAGGTATGATGCAGAAAATAATCCTGTACAGAACCGAAAGCAACATGCTCTCTACATATATTCAGCTTAAGAGTAGAACCAATAGTTGTATGCCTCTGCGACCTTTTAGCTATGTGCTTTTATTTTTGCATAACTTACGGTTGTATGTGCTGGCCACTACCCCAGCGTAGAGACTTCATATAAGTGCTGTAAAAGTATAATATCCAGTGTATGTATTGCGAGTGTCAAAATCCTTAAGTTCTTGCTCAAAATCATAGAGTCTGAATATTGATATACAAAGGTTTGTGCTGTCCGGTATGTAGATCTGAAGAAGGTTTGATGCATAGAGATTACCTTTGGGTATACTGCCTAGTCTAAAGGATAAAATGCTGCATAGGATTTTGTCAATGTAATCTCCAGAAAGGTACATACATATGGGAAATAGTTTGTTAAGCACAAACAAGGAAATAAGGCATTGATCACATGATATAGTATTCCACACATTTTACCATGGTTACTTAGTAAAAATGATTGATGCTTGAAGTAATAAATACAATTACCACAAATGGCATACTTCATAAGGTGAAGGGGTTCTCACGATATTCCTACATATGTAAAGGTTAACCCAGCTTTAATGCATCTTAATGGTACAATTTTAGTTATATAGTTAACCTGGATGAAGGTGTCTCCCTATGGTTAGGTATAGATACTATACTATCATACAAGAAATAAGTTATAGTTAATGAAAAACCATTTCCTAATACATTATGTATTTAATATGTTTCTTAGTGTGTTAAAACTAGTAAAGTAGTAAAGAACACATTGAGGTTGTTGATTGAGAGAACAAGTAAAGCCACGACACCTACCCTTCGAAAGGTTAGTGATGGTGCGATCATAAAAAGAATGAAATGAAAAATCCCATGTGGGAATTTTTAAAAGAAAGTATGGCAACGATGTCTTGCTGATTGTAACCTTTTTAATAAATGTCGCTTGACTGCGACCGTTTGGTGGACGTAACCCCGGGTTTGGGGTGAACCACGTACATCTCTATCTCTGGTGTATCTTTTTGTGTGATATTGTGGCCTATGTTCAAGTGGCGTGCTGTATCTTCTTTTATCTTTGCATCTTTGCGTTCATGTTTTTAATAAGTTCAGTTGAGAATGTGATTTCTGGATATCATAGATACATATGATGTTTCCTATTTAAGTGAAAGTTCAATTACTACTTGCGTAGAAATAAGGTGATTCTCAATACATAATTATGTGCATGCAAAACAAAGTTTGAATGCAGTATTGAAGATAAACATGTTATGACAATTTATTAATCCGAAATAATAATCTACAGACACACAGTTACTTTATGAGGTTTCAGGACATTATGTAATGGAATTGGATATTATGGGAGGACATGTGGGTTTGCATCGTATATATGGTTTTCCATCATGAAGTTATGAGTTTATTTATGACCAGCATAGGTAGGAATGGCATTGTTTTTCCAAGAAAAGATAAACCCTAAAGAGTTGATACAAAGGGGTAAATGTATGAAAGTTTTGGCCACAGATTATAATTACATACATGTGTGTGCCACAAGTAATTAGTGACATTGTAGGAACATATCCATAGTTAAAGTTGAACTTACAGCAGTTGTTTGGTTATGCTAGAATCTTTATAAGTTGTGGTATTACATGAATTTTTTTTTACAGAAGAGTGAATGTGGGGACATCACATATGGTATCAGAGCCAGAGTGACAACACTCGGGCCTATTTGGGTTCAAAATGGATAGTTCTAACCAATGGAATGTTTTCTTTTCTGTGGATGCATGGACAATGATGAGCGAGGGTGAATAGATGTTGTCCGAGTAGGCCTCCAAGGATCGAAGGATGTAACGACGAGGATCAAAGAAATGTTGTGGGATAAAGGTATAACAAAGGTAATTCTAGGAAATTGGGTAAATGTTGTACAAAGGGTTCTTGGACAACAAATATGAAATGTTGCAAAATCATGAACACTGACTAACTTGGAAAACTCTACTCACAACAATTAAAAGCATCAAGCTTTAAGAACCTAGTCAAATCCTTACCAGCAAACATGGGTCGTTTTTCATTCACTGACAGTTTTCCAATCACAAAATACACATGCTATTAGTCTCAATGGTAGTTCCATTTTGCGGTGACGTGTACTTTGCATTTTGTTTAAGGTATATTTTGTTAGTCTAACCTGATTGTATCTATCCCTTGATATGGGTTTTCCCAAACTCGAAATACCTAACCGTGCAAACATATTTCAATCTTGCATCTGTATGCCATTGTTGCACTTTTTTGCATTTGTATGCCCTTGCTCTCAGCGGTATGTGCGAGGGATTGTTACATGTTGAGTTGTAGATAGGGTTTTTTTTTAATGTTGGGCATTTTCGACTGTGGTCCGGATCCATGTTTATATCCTTGAATTGTTTCGATGGTCTCATCTCTTCTTTTAAATGCTGCATGCTGCAACTCTGGGCTCACGTGACCAAAGTGAAGGATTTCCATGTGAGTGTTGCCGACCCGATTATTTCCCAAGTCTTGTTGTGTCAATTTGGCAGCTACATTATATTAGTAAAATATCTTATCTTTGCAAAGAATTTAAAAATTTTCGCTGCGAGAACAATGTTGGCATTTGGGATCTTAGGTATTCAAATGTACGATTACTCATTTTTAGTGCTATAGGCTGCAAAGTATAATGCTATTATGGTTAGTAAAATTACCATGTTTCGATTAAAATTCTTCATCCTGTTTTAAAATTTAACGGATTCATATATGGTGATGATACAATGCTGAAGATGTATTTGTATGGGCTCATTTGCTAGGGCTTCATTGATATTTGAAGGGTGTTCTCAGTCTCTTCGTTTATTATGCTTTGTTTATCAATAATCTTGACCTTTTTGGAGAACGTTATGGGAAGCTTCATTAATATTTGAAGGTATTTCTTGGTAAGCTGCCTACGCTTTCAAGTAGCCCAAACTTGAAAACTTTATTGAAATTCAAAATGCTTTTTTTCTGTATGGGTTTTGAGAACATATTTAAGATATCCATTGTCTTGTATAACATACGAAGTTTTCAACATATTTGTTATTGGATTACAGTAGACCATTTACCACTGGCTATGTTGTGCACACTTGGTGGGTCTTCTTTTAACTTATATCTTGCTTCCAGTTGTAATGAGGGATGGTTTCGAACTCCTTATGTGTTGCTGACCTTAGTTTTTGGGTTAGTTTTTGAATTTTGCGATATGTATAATCTCTGCGATTAAATAATTGTTTCCAGAGTTATTTTTTTTCCTCGACATGAATAGAATAGCAAATTCAATGTGTTTATATACCAGCTGGTTTGTGAATAGCATATGACTGATTCTTATGTCCCTTATATCAACGGAGGCAGTTAACAGGGAGTGATCTTCCGTAATAACATCATCATTGGTTATTGTTTAGTTGAGAGGTCATTGCTTGGTTGGAGGGTGATTATTCTTGATTGATTGAGTTTTTCCTTCTCTACCATAGATTCAAGTTGATTACAATAACCTGCATCATGTGGGACATGCTAGAGTCATTTGTGGTTCTCTAATGAATAGACATTATAAGAATGTGTGCCTATGCAATTTATGTTCAATAGTTATATTGAATTCTTTATTCCAGGAAATGTAATGATTCTGCAGATTCTTTTTTCGGAATCATTTATGATGCTCCATAAGCAAGTACACTATATTTTATATGCTAAGAGATTTAAAAGTTAGTTATATTAATTTTTGAAAAAATACTGTAATTCATGGCTTTGGTCATGTAAGTCAAAAGGTTTGAAAGGACAATTGAAGGAAGTGTCTATTTTTTAGTTACAGTAGGAAAAATGGCTAGTACCATCACATAGTAATATCTGTTACACTTAACCCTTGTGACTTTATGTTGAGTTTATTATTGTTAATGTGTAAGGTGGTGTTTGCATTGTCAATTTTCCTAGGTTATATGTGGCATCTTGCGAATTGTGTTGTTGTAAATTGGAAAGGTTTGTGGCCTTGTGTGAATGCTTACTTATCAATTCTGGTGTTAAAAGAACTGAAAAGGCTCTTACTGATGAATGAGAAATGGGGTAAGGCATGATTTATTCTAAAGTTTGATGTTCTTTGACTTGATAATATGATAAACTGACCACCTATAAAGTGCTTGCAGGCATGGGGATTTATGGCCATGAAAAAGGCTAAAGGTCCAGGACTATGATGAGTTGAATCTCATGTGTATAAAGTTATCACCAGAAGAGGGAGTGGTGATGGAGGTAGTGGTTAAAATCTACCTTGTTTTCCCTCGGGCCAGTGTGGGACCATTATACATTCTAGGGACGCCCAGATGTAAGACATTTGGTTAATACTCATTCTGCACACATTAGAGGACTGTCACATGAGTTGGGGGACTCTGTGAAGAGAATAACCTCTAGGAACTGTGGAGGTGTGCGAGAACGAAGTGCCTCAGCTTGGTGAAGCACCCTGAAGAGCACAAAAAGGAGATACCGCTAAGAGGGGTACAGGGTATCGTCCTTGTGTTGGGTGGCTTGAATTGGCACTTGGTGTGCTGGGATGAAGGAACATCCAGAGAAAAGAATAATGACAAAGCACCCTGAATAGCAGAGAGGAGATACACGAAGGGTTGGTATCGTACTTGTGTTGGGTGGCTTGAATTGGTACTTGGAGTACTATTGGCACTTGATGTGCTGGGATGGAGGACATCCAAAGAAAGGAACAATGTGGAAAAAGGTATGTGCATTGCAGGTAAACTTGTAGTGATGAGGTAATATGTTGATTAATTGACAGATAGAACTGACAAGTATATATTGGAGCCATGTGGGTTATAAAAAAAATAAAATTGTATAATGGATTTCTAGTATTTACATTATTGTTATAATGGGATTTCAATGCTTGTAGTCATGTTTTATTGAGGTATCAATTGCATTACGGAAATAATTGGGTAATATGGCACCAATGAACACTAGAAAATTGCAGATTGCAAAAGAGTCTATGGCTGATATTTAAATTGTATTGTTATTTTGTATCTGATATGCTGCAGAAAAATTGGGCAAGACCCGAATTGTTGCAGGAAAATTGCAGGTTTATGAACATTAACGACTCGAGAACCTGCGGGAAGATCTCAGGGGATCAGAACGAAAAGAAGGAGGCAAAAAAAGAAAAAGAAAGAGATGTCAGAAAAGAGGAAGGAAATTTCAAAAATACGAACATCGAGGACGGTGTTACTTTAAGAGGGAGAGGATGTAATGTCCCTCCTGCGCACCCTAAGTATTTCATAATTTTTTATTGTATATTGTACTTGTCTTTTGGTGAGGAGCTCAAGGCCAAGGCCCCACCAGTAAGACTATGAATTAAATATGATCTAAGTTGAGGACTTAGGAGGCTTACCGTAGGGACATAGCTTCTTGGCTAGAAAATTGAACCTGAGGGATAAAGGGAATGGTTACGGAACCTTGGTTTCAATATCGTAGTCTTGAAATCCTCTTAACTTTGGCCCCCTAGAGAGATTCTTGTTTTAGCCAAATAAATTAGGTTCCAACATAAATATAAGCCGTGTTATAATATTAACTTCGACAAAAAGGGGCAAAGAACTGCCCAGAGAGTTATAAGAAGAAAACAATTTTACAAAACTTA